>PYXC01000452.1:5570000-5932500 GCA_015244755.2 Tenualosa ilisha
CGACATTTGCTCATGTCTCAGAGACAGGAAAAGAGATTTAGGGCGGATGTTACACTGTACGGTGCAAACTGCTCGACGTCTTGTGGGCTTAAATAAAAAGAGAAAGAATCCCCCTCAAAGGATGTCAGAGACAAAAAAAAACACAAAGTGTACTGGGGGAAAAAACTGTGTTGTCATGTATGATCCCTTTTGTCTTTGCTGTTCCAAAGGCACCAGTGGGAGTTTCACACTTGGAGTCAAAGCGTCCTTGCATTTCAGTTTAGAGCGGTAGGCTGATGTAGAGACAGTGCTGTGCAATCGAGGGGCTCCTTGGTCATGAGAGGGATAGGGAGAGAGAGAGAGAGCAAGACAGAGAGAGAGAGAGAGAGAAAGAAAGAGAGAGGGAGAGAGAGAGAGTGCTAAATGTCTGCCATACCCTTACCAGAGCAGATTAGGAGTCTGGTGCTATGAGCCACAATGAAGCCTCTTATGGCTCTCTGAGTCTGAACGCCGGGAGTCCACAGATTAGCTGCACTGCATCCAGCTTAGGAGATTTGTGGACCAGCCAGAAAAGCCAGAGTTCTTTGTGTCTGAGGTTTCTCGGCACAAAGTGTGAATCAATCAGACACTAAAAATAAAACTGCGCTTCACAAGGCTCACGTTTAGGTTGCGTACTACATAAGTCATGTCTGACTGTGCGTCTGTGTCTTGTCCTAGTTGTGCGATGTTTTACAAAGCAGACAAAGCACAAATCTAAACAAATGTAAACAGTGTCTGCAAATGCAATCGTTGTCAATGGAGGTAGACCTACACTAATAAAGAGTGTGCTTTTCCAGCAGCTGCAGGGTCCAGCTGTAGTAAATGGCAAGAAGAACAAAACTGCTGCCATTTCTCACACTTAGTATAATCAACAGAGCCAGCATGACCATACGGTTTCCTCACACAGCTTCCCTCCCTATCTCTTTGTCCTGAGCTTCCTCTCTCTCCTCCATGCTCTCCCCTGTTATCTGCTTCCCTGTTCTCTATCCCCTGTCTCCAGTTCTCCAGCTCTCTCTCTCTCCCTCTTTCTCTCTCTATTCCATGTACTTCTTCTTTCCTGTTATCTGCTTCGCCGCTTTCTATCCCCTTGTCTCCTTTGCTCCCTCTCTCTCTTCTCTCTCTTTGTCTCCTTCTACCTCCCTCTTTCTGTCTTTTCTTTCTTGGGGCCTCTCTCTCTCCCTCCCTCTTTCATCCCTAATTCAAGCTATAGCTCATAGCAGCTCATGTCCTCTCCCCTCCCATCCTCTGGTTTCTTTCCTCTCCCCTCCTGTCCTCTCCTCTCCTCTCTTCTCTTCTCCTCTCCTCTCCTTGTCTCCTCCCTTGGTCTGTGCTCAGGGCTACTGAGGGCTGCTGTTGCCCTCTCTGACCTCATGGCTGATTCTGAGCAAGAAATTTTCCTGGCTCAGGCGAAATAGCTCTCTGTTTAGCGTGCAGAGAGAGAGAGAGAGAGAGAGAGAGAGAGAGAGGTTATGAATCACTCTCCCTCTGCCAGAACGAGGTGATGAGAGATTATTTTCCGTGAGTTAGTGTCCACACACACGCGCACACACACACACGCAGGGGGTGGGGAGGGAGAAGTATTGCTGGAGTGGTACAGTAGCTCAAACAGCAGAGAGAAGGTGGCTATTAGATTTAAAACTATTTTTTAAAAGCCCTAAAGTAATTACCCAGTAATTCAAGACATAGGCCTACTTTAAATTAATCTGTGGAGAAAGACAGCCCCCCACCTACAGATACAAACAAGGCCTTTGGCTGCTGTTGGTGGATAAAGTTGCATTACTCTGATGATGAATAAGAAGTGTAAAATCAAAGACATTGACATGTACTGTACATAAATCATTTACACATTGCTTCCCACTAAAATGCGAGCAATTAATGGTGGGTTGTTATTGTTATTGTTAGTACTGTTGGTGAGCATTTCTTCCATTACTGTGGCAGAATGCAGCCACGATCAGGGCCCAGCATTTACTGTTACACATAAGTGACCTGTGGAATTTGCATCTCCTGATAGGGTATGGTGATGTGCTGGTGGAATGGCTGAGGTGCTGGGTAATCGCAATTGGTATTCTCACATTACTGCCATGGGTGTTTTGATGCTGGTGCATGAGGTTATCGGCCTGGCGATGGTGAAACTACTCTCTGCTTTGATCGTGTGTCATAATTGGGAGAACAAATGAAGCAGCAAGCATTTGGCTGCAAAAACAACTCATACAATGTCGAGTGTCAAATTTAGATGAACAAGAATGGTCTTGCAAGAGCAGCAAAAACATTTCAAAACGCATTCACAAGGCTCGTGGCTCATGAACAGCCAGTTGTTGACTCAGTGTGTAGATTCATTTCAGAGCCGTGTGTACATAAGACAGGGTCCAGTAGTATCTGAAACACAATGAAACCTTTGTTTATATACTATCAGCAATGGTGGAGAAATCTCATGACTGTGACAAATACTGGCCCTCCTGACAGGGAGGGAGTCGTTTTTTCCCACATTCTTGACTGGAAGCAGAGACAGAGTTTTTTTTTGACTCATGGCGGAAGCCCAGAGGAGATCCACCCACAAAACAGTACATGATACAGGCTGCTCATCTTCACAGACACAACCAGAGGCACAATAATGTTCAGATTCAACAAAAACTGATTACGCACACACCCATAGCATGGGTAGATTTGGTAAACCTTTTTTTAGAGCTTATCAAAGACAATAGGTTTTGACTCATAGAGGTGATTCATAGTAGTGTTGTAGTTCTCGAGTCTGGTCTCAGACCATTTTTTGCTTTCACGGTTTTGTCTTGGACTTGACCCTTCAAAGACTCTGTCTTGACTTGGTCTCAGACCACAGTGGGTGGAGAGGGACTCATAATTCCAGAGCAAGACCTTGAGACCAACAGATTTTTTTTATGTTAATGTCAACAAACGTATCCAATTATCCATCATGCGGGGAAACAAATTAAACAGTTCTGAGAAGTTATCCAGTAAAGTACAGAAACATTTTGATATGCATCCTTTGGTGCCGCCTCTTGGATTGGATTTGGTCAGCCAGGGCCAGACCTTCATCTTTACAGATGTGGGTTTGGATTTGGAGGCTATGAGTAAAACCATTTACAATTTACGTTATATTTATGCATTTAGCAGACACTTTCATCCCTTTTATTCTCAGTCTAGCTTAGTCTGTTGGCCTAACTGTTGATTATTAACTGGGGTGATCAAATCAGGATTATGAAAACTGACTTGTTTTTATGGTCTTGGTCTTGACTCGGTCTCGACTCCTGAAAGACTCGGTCTCGAATTAGTCTTGCTTCCTCAAAGACTTGGTCTTGACTCGGTCTTATCATCACTACTTCATAGCATAATGAATGTGCAATCTCATGTGTTGTTTCATTTTAAATGATAAATTGAGTAATTGGGGCAGTTTATTGCATGGATCATGCTTTACTTACCTCTTCCAATGGAAATTAAAGTGTCAGTAAAAGATTAACACATCAAAATAAGAATCAAATTCAAGTAATGCTCTGTTAATACTGTGGGCCAAACCTGGTGGTTGAACCTGGCCTAGGTAGGAGTTTAAACTGTACTGCTTGTACGCTGGGCCAAACTTCCTGGTCTCAGGTTCCTGGGCTGATGGCCCACAGTATAAATGTGACTTAATCCCACTGTCTCTTGTAAGCCCTGAATCCTTAAAGATTTAATTAGCATTACTTGACTTCATGATTGGCTGATTCATGCCGTGTCATTCATGTGGCCCCCAGGGTTAGAAGGTGGCATCTAGTGCCTACTATGGTGGTCCACAACAGTAGATAACAAAACCCATCATTAAACATTAATACGCATTTACTTCACTGACTTGTCAAATGTGAAGTATCAAGATGTATCAAGAAGTTGTGAGCAGTACTGGGAGGGAAAAGCATGTCCATGTATCTTTGTGCCAAGATTCTTCCGCTCCCTTCCGTGGCAAAAATCACCGCAATGCACAACTTCCACAGCAGGTGTATAGACTTTAAAGTCATGACATGCAAAGCACTTATGTACTCAAACACTATATAAGCACTTTAAATGCAATCTGCTTAGTGCATCGTTTGTCGATGAGAAAGCAAGTCTGCTTCTTGGCCTCCCATCCTGACAGACAAGAGGGCTTTTTTTTTTAGAGACAAGTGTTGAGTCAGAGCCACTTAACCGTAGCCTCTCTCTCTCTATCTCCACAAACAACGCTGCATAAGTGATCTTTATCCCTGTGTCTGTCGGGACATTCGAGTGCAGGTAACCGAGTTCGTTTTGTGAAGTGAGGAGACGTGGTGGCAAGTTAATAGCCGGTGTCTCTGGCAGGGGCGGCAGACGTGAGCTGCATGCGGATGTTTCCACTGACGGTGGGGAAGGTGAGTCAGTCAGAGCGCATAATGGACACTAAAGACAGCAAGCCACTCACTCACAGTGCAGGTGGCCATCATGAGCCTTAACACGTGTCTCCAGAAAAAAACTCTAAGACACACACATGCACACACACAAACACACATGCACACAGTGGAGTGTGTTCAATGTAAGGAGGGATAGAAACAACAACAAGTCAAAAAAAATAAGTCCCCTATCCATAGCAATAAGGACATAAAAACAAAAACATGCAGACGGAGAGTGTCAATCATTTCAGGAACAACAACAATTGCCTCTTTTAGGCACCTCAGCATCCATTTCAAGTCACATGTTGCTGCAAGCTGAATGCTAACTAGCTCATTTAACTTTTAAAACAGAGGAAGTGGTTTAATAAAAGAGATTACCCTCTCTCTTTCCTCTACCTCCCTTCTGTTCTCATTGTCCTCTTTTCCCAGGGTGTATCGGAGGCCATAAGGGGTTCATTGATCCGTCAGTCATTGTGTGTGTGTGTGTGTGTGTGTGTTTGTGTGAGTGTGTTTGTGTGTATCGTGTCTGTGTGTGTCATGTCTGTGTGTGCGTGTGAGTGAGAGAGATGTGTGTGTGTGTGTGTGTGTGTGTGTGTGTGTGTGTGTGTGTGTTTGTGTGTGTGCGTGTGTGTGTATGTGTGTGTGTGTGTGTGTGTGTGTGTGTGTATGTGTGTGTGTGTGTTTGTGTGTGTGCGTGTGTGTGTATGTGTGTGTGTTTGTCAGTGGGGGAATCAGTAAGTGGAGGCCCAGCACCCACTCCTCCCGCCCTCCCTCCCCACCCTACCCCTGCCCCCCAGGCTCTGGGTCAACACCTCTGGTTCCACTCTAGCAGGCCCACTCCATTGGCCCCCAGTGGGGTTGAGCAAATAGCCCGTCAATCCACCTCCAGCCCTGACTATATGCAGATCACTAACAGATCAGTACGGTCACAGAAGCCACTGCCATCTGCCTGCTGGATACAATACAAGCTCCCACACCGCTCCTGTTACTATGTCCTATGCACTGTGTGTGTGTGTGTGTGTGTGTGTGTGTGTGTGTGTGTGTGTCTGTGCCTCTGTCTGTGTATTTGTGTATGTCTGTGTCTTTGTGTATCTGTGTGTGTGTGTGTGTCTGTGCCTCTGTCTGTGTATTTGTGTATGTCTGTGTCTTGTGTGTCTGTGTGTGTTTGTGTGTATGTAGGCCACTCTGCATATGTGATCCTGCTGATTGGATAATTTAGACGGATGCAGCAGCAAAATTGGCAATCAATCAATTAGGTTCTAAGTGGACATCGCTCTAAGTGGACATCGCTTGACCCTGAGTCACACACTGAGGAGATAACGAGTCGCCACATTAAAAAGCACATGTTCAGTTTGAGCTAATACTACCTGGGCCTGTATGGACTGCCGTTGTGTCTTATTTACTGGTGAATGTTTCAGTGCTGTATGCATACATCACTTTTGTGGCCTTTTATGCAAGAACCAAAAAAACCCCCAATACTTCCTTGCAATCACATCTGTTCATCAAATCAAACGCTCTCATGTCAGATATAGTTCTGTGTTTTATATTCATGAATATATATCCCCCTGTCTGAAACTTTCTTTGGGCTTGTCACTCACCCACAACAAATCATTCCCACAGAGAAAAAAAAACTGTTCAGTGCACACACTTCAAAACACACACACACACACACACACACACACCTGTCAAAGAGTTGAATCTGAAGCGGGGGGGGGGGGGGGGGGGGGGGGGGGTTGTTGAGAGGTTTGGGGGAGGCCCATCTGGCTACCTGGCTGAGGGCAGACAGACCTGCGGCAGAGGACAGAGACAGGCTGTCCTGGCTGCCCAAGCGGCGATGAAGAAGGCAGGGACAGACCGAGGCTACAGGGTGCAGGACGGCTGGGTTAGGGACCCATGCATCACCCAGCAGTCCGTGTCTGCAGTTCTCAGCAGCATACTGATGGAGCCGGCCAGAGATGAAGAGAACAAAAACAGAAGAAGGTCAGACTCACGGCGAAGGCGGGCAGATTTACAAAGATGTGCTTTGTCATTTACGAGACAGCCATGACATGGCAAATCTCACAGGGATTGTTTGGTTAAGAGTACAACAAAAGGCATGTCACTTAAGTTATACTTATGGTATTTGACTTCAAAGTCAATTGTCTTTAAAGAGGGTGTTGTGTTGTGGTAATTGTTGATGTTATTCAGAGAGGGAGTGTCCGTTAAGAGAAGCATATGTGTCGTGTAACTGCTTTGAAGGAAACCCCTTCTGCCTCGCTTGTGGCCTGAGTCTTCATTCCAACCCCATGTGTTACAGACATGCCTTTATCTGGCGTCACACGGAAATATGTTCCAATGTACGCCTCACACTCCAGTCCTCACCACACCTCTACCCCTGGAGGCTGATAGCTGTGGAGCAGCTGGGCTGGGGAGGTGGAGGGGGAGTATGCGTGTGTGTGTGTGTGTGTGTTTGTGTGTGTGTGTGTGTGTGTGATATAGGACTGGACCAGGGGTCTCTTATCATGTGTTGATGTTTTTTCTCACTGTTGTAGGGACAGAAAAGGGGATGGGTCGATCCATCGTTCTCTATCTCTCTCTCTTTCTCTCTCTCTCCCTCCCTCTTTCTTCCTCTCTGTCTCTTATTTTTGTGTTGCCTAAAATGACTGTGAACATGAGGAAGGAGACTGTGGAGCCAAAGCACAGGATACACATGCTCCGTTGCATTGCATACACACAAATATAAACACACACACACACACACACACACACACACACACACATGCACACGCACACACACACGCACACACACACACACACACAAATACACACACACACAAACACACACACACACACACACACAGCTCTGGCCTCCTGTATTAGTGTGCACTCAGAAGGTCAGTGGGAGGACTAAAGGAGAAGGTAATAGGTGAGAGTTTATCTTTGTTTTTTACTTGGGAAGGGTGTGTGTGTGTGTATGTATGTATGTTTGGAGGCTTTCTGAGGTTCAGAGGTTCTCACTGAGCCTGCTAGACTGGTATGTCAGTGCTATTTGTGTGTTTTAGTGTGTTTGTGTGTGTGTGTGTGTGTGTGTGTGTGTGTGTGTACGTGTGTTTGTGTGTGTGTGTGTCTGTGTGTGTTTGTGTTTGTGTGTGTGTGTGTGTGTGTGTGTGTGTTTGTGTATATGTTTATGTGTGTGTGTGTGTGTGCATGTGTGCATGCGTATGTGTGTGTGTGTGCGTGTGTGTGTGTGTGTGTTGGGGGGTTACCTGGTCAATGATTACCTAAGCAAACAACAGAGAAGGAAGAGAGTCATTTGGGGAATGTGGTTGTCGGTTAAGCAGATAAAGCAGTGGCAGCTACAGCTCTAGCTAATATTTGCATAGAAAGAAGAAAAGAGAAAAACTTGTTCGTAAGCAAAGAAAATGTGTGTGTGTGTGTGTGTGTGTGTGTGTGTGTGTGTGTGTGTGTATGTGTGTCAGACGAGCACGTGAAACTGTGAGCGGCTCCATGTGGGGATGGTTTAGCCTAGGCTGGGCTCCTCCATTGGGCTGGGCTGGTTTGGGTCAGGCCACTGCTGGCCAGTGGGTAATTACACGCTACTATTTTTTCCTGTGGTGGCCCAGAGAGAGACAGAAAGAGAAAGAGGGAGAGAGAGAAAGAGAGAGAGAGAGCAACAGAGGAAATAAGAGAGAGGGGTAAAGTTTGTGGCAGCCAGCGACAAGGCTTTTGGGTCGTTCCACTCAACTTTAAATAACATGGCCTCTCGGCCAGATTGAGTGGAAACAGAGAACAGAGTCGGTGGAGGAAAGACACAGCGGGGTGGAGGGAGAGAGAGAGAAAGAGGGAGAGAGAGAGAGAGTTAGAGGGGAGGAACAAAAGAAAATGAAGAGAAAGAAAAGAGATACATAATATACAATGTGAGGAGGATAGGAAGGAGGAGATGGAGGGAATTAGAGAGGAGGGCAAAGAGAGAGAAAGAGAGAACGAGTAAAAAGCAAGAGAAAGGAGAGATGGTATGTGAGTGGAAAGCGGACACTCTTAGTCATAGCCACTCAGAAAACTTTCACAGTTGAATAATGCCGCCAACCACACACACACACACACACACACACACACTGGCAGGATCCCGGCAGCCTCATGTGCTGTGCTCACAAGAGACCTAAATAGAAAAGTCATGATCAATGCTTTTGATCTATAATGAACTGTCTTTGAGGTGATTATACACCCACCCCTCCCTGAAACTCCACACTACAAAACTCACACTCACTCACACTCAAAAAATGTTTTTTTTTTTTTTTTTTTTTTTGGGGGGGGGGGGGGGTTAGAGACTTCAGAGGCAAGACCTGAGAAGTCTCTCGTAATTGAAAGAGCGTCTGTCCTCCTAAGGGACCCCTCAGGAACTTTGAGGTAGGTGTGCACCCCACCCCTTCCAAACGCTTTCTTTTTTTTCTCTACAAAGGCCCTCCTTCATTCTTAGAGTCCAGAGAGAAACTTTGGCACCACATCAGAGCAGAGTACAAGTCGCTCTCACTTCCTTTCCCTCTCTCGTTCCCCCTCCTTTGTATTCCTCCCTTCCTCCCTCTCTCTCTCTCTCTCACGCCCCCTCACTACATGTGTTTGTGTGTGTGTGTGTGTGTGTTTTGAGTGTTGCTGCACTGTGTAGCTTTCTTCCTCCTAAACTGACCAGACAAAGCAAAACAAAGAGCTGAGTCAAGCCACGTTCAGGAGTGGAGCTGGCTGGCTGGCCTTTTTTGCTGACTCAATGAATCGTTTCTCTTTGGCAAAGCCACAAAAGGGGACTGTGAATCCTCGAAGGACGGCAAGGCAGCTTGACCCCTCTGGCTGAGAGGCATCACTATTCAAGTCTTACCTGCTCCCTTTCCACCTCCAACGCTCATCAGCTATTTATTTGCTATACAGGTTACTGTAGCACTGAGAACTTAGTCCAGTTATGCTGTTATTTGCTATAAAGCACAAGCCACCGTAGCAGAACTTAGTCCTCTTTTGATCTTGTGAGGGATATTTTGTGAAAATGTATTCTCTGCTCAGTGTGGGATTGCTCAGTTACAGTCTGACAGTTATGCATTTTCATGTTGTGAATCTGAAGCCCATAGACCTTAGCTATAGTACTGGCATTTCCTGATAATGCGGACGGAGTGTCCCTGGTTCCCTTGTGTACTGTCACACTACTTAACATTGTGTGAATGTAAACAGGAGAGTTGTCAACAGTGATGGCTGTAAATATTTGTGGGACGAGTAATTCTCACACTGTAAAAAAGAGAGAGAGAGAGCATTGTGTGTGTGTGTCAGACAGAGAGAGAGAGAGAGAGAGAGAGAGAGAGCAAGAGAGAGAGGTGGCATGTGATCGAAACTAGCATCACAAAAACTTCAGGGTCAGTAAACACCCTTTATACACATGTCCCACAGACTGTGAAGCTATGCAAATATAGCACAAATAAAGAGCACCAGTACTAGGACGTTATATTGACTGTATTTTATTGTTTTAAGGGTAATTTTACAAGCAACCATGAGTTGACATTTTTTAAAAACAATTTTTTTCTTTCTTTTTTTCCTGCTCTTTTCTTCTGAGGGCCAATTGCTTCAAATCAAGCTTCAGCACTGGCTCCTTAAAATAAATACTTTTCAAGAGGAAATAATACAGAAACATCTGAGTATTTGAAATCCAAAAAAGCAGAGCAAATAAATTGGAGAGACATGAAAAACAAGCCGAAACATCAGCAATGAGAGATGACAACTCGTATGGGAGGTCAGTCCCTAAGCACCGCAGCCTCCCATCCACCCATCTCCAGAACTCTCTCTGCTTCAAAGACATGTTGTATAAAACTTCTGCAAAATACAATATCTTACAAAAAGAAAGACAAAAAAAAAACAAAATGAAATCTCAGTTTTTGTCATAAAATTGTAAAATATTGGCTGGTATCATTGCATGATCAAATCCCCAGACTTTTCCATGTCAAGTAAAAAAAAGAAAAACACCTCATGTGCTTCTGCCTTATCTCCCCTCCTCTAAAACACCTCCCCTCCCCTCCCCCTCGTCCCACCCCCCACAAACTGTTAGTATTCACATATATTATATATTTATATATAATATTTATAAAGAAAACTCTGCCACCAGTCCATCTGTAATCTGATTGGGTGACACAGACAGCCATCTTTCATCAGGCTTCCCCCCACTCCATTCCTTTTCCAGAAGCTTTTCTAGAGTCCTCTGCTTTAGTGGTGACCATGGTTACCAGCACCTCACTGCGTCAAGTCCCACCAACCCCATGGAGTGGAGGGCCACCTTTTCAAAGGGCCAGCAAACATCAGCCAGACGAAAGTGGACATACAAACAAAATAAAACAGAATCAACAAGACACATTGAGCTTGAAATAAAGCTCAAATTTCACTGCTCACAGTTTTACATGTAGAAAATAAACAGGAATTTGGTTCAATTGTTTGACAGGTTGTCCACTTTGGGGACAAAAAGAAAAAAAGAAAGAAAGAAAGAGAGAGAGAAAGAGAGAAAGAAAGAAAGAAAGAAAGAAAAGAAAAGAAAACAGCCCTCATCAACACCACCACTGTCTCTAACTGTCAGAAAGGGTGTATCAAGAGTTCCAAGTACACTTTACAGGATGAAACGTTTGTGGTCAACAGTCAAGGACAACATGGGTTGGCTAGTCAAACACAGGCCAAGAGTGACACTATGGAACTCTCCTGATATGTAAACAAACTCTCCATGGCTTCATTTTATCTCTGCACTCATTCACGTGTGTAGTCCCTCCTTTACACAGAACAATGAGTGTGACTGTGAGAGATAGTGTGCGTGTGTGATTAAATGCATTTAAACCCCCACACACAGTTATATTAGCACCTTTAGCCATCTCTAGGAAAACTAGTCCTCTAGGAAACTCCCCATCTGTCAACAGAGGCTTTTTTCTTCTCTTCAACTAACACATGAACAGCTTTCAATGGTAGTTCCAACTGTCTCAAACATGGAGTCAAATGGTGGTGTATCGAATCAAAACTACAAGCAGGTGCGTGCCTGGAATCTGATCAAGTGCTACAGATTTCAAAATGCAATGGTGGTGCGGAGAGAACAATAGTTATGTGGTTCTACAAGTCTATGAGGAGTTCAATCTGCCATTAGACAAAGACAACAGGGTGGAGTTAGTTTGGCTTTCCAGAACTTTCCGTCCAGTATCATCTTGCAAGAGTGATGGGACATGGATAGAGAGAGAGAGAGAAAAAGAAAGAGATGTTTACTTCACAGTTGTTGTTAGTTCACTTAAACTGTTCGAACAGGGAGAAAAGAAAACACAAGGTCGTGACCTGCGGCACTGAGCACAAGGGTGAGAGGAGTGTGTAAATAAAAAGGCAAGTGTGTTTCGAGTGTCCCTGTTGAATTCCTAACATCTTCGAACCTTTTTCTTCACAAGCTTCAGGACCACCTCGGTCCGACCTCAAAGCTTCGACGAGATGCTTTAAACAAACATTCTGCTTAAGTGCAAAGACTTTTACTGCTTTCCTTGCCACACTTCGCCTTTTGTTTGTTTGTTCTTTTACTCATATCTGCATCACAGAGACAATAACACACCAACTTCCAAAACAACCCTCTCTAGGCACTATTGATTTCCCTCCCCCCAAGGCTTTGATGCAGATTGAAAAAGGAAAAAAAAAACATGTGAAATAGCAATCCAAGGAAGGATAATGATTTTCAAAACAAAATGTTTCAGAGTGATGGTTCTGCGGACCAACCACTTCAAATCTCCTACATTTTTTTAGGAAAAGAAAATCACTAGCTTGTCCATCCGGTTAGACCAACACAGACAACCTCCGAGTTCTTCAGGAGTGCTTCTGAGTGGGGAAGGTAAATGTTTATAAAACAGAATATGCATTTCAGCACATCTAATCCAGTCTTCACCAACAGAAAAAAAATCACAAAGAAAATAAAACAAACAGTCTCATCCATATGACTCTTTTGTGACTTCACTTGACAAAAAAAATCGTCTTGGTTCTTCTTTGACACACGTAACAGCTCAGGTCATGATCTTCTGTGGGATCTCTATGGAGGCTTTAAGGAAGATGGCGTTGTCGCGGATGTAGTTGCGCTTCTTGATCTCCTCGTGTGAGATGAACTTGGGGTAGCCGAAGCCCAGCATGCTCTCGTCCATGGAGTCACGGCTGCCGCCTCCTCCGCCCCCTGCAGCACTGTTGGGTTTCTGGAAGTTCTTCCAGTTGGGGTCTGGGTTGAAGGTCTCGGTGATGTGCTGGGGTTTGGAGAGCGACGGGTCGCTCTGGTCCAGGATGGAGAAGGTCACCTTGTAGGAGAAGGGCCACTCGAGCAGGTTGTCGTACTCGCCTGGCAGCACGCGGATGTAGATGGACAGGTGCGTGCCTTCACCGCTGCCGTTGCCATTGAGGAAGGCCGACACCTGGAGCTTGTAGCCGTAGCGATGTGTGTAGAAGGCCGGGCTGAAGAACTCGTGATTGTTGCGCAGCTTAGCCTCCTGGAGCTTGCGCGAGTAGTCGCACAGCTTCCAGATGAGCACGCCGTCGTGGCTGACCGAGAGCTCCTCCACCTCGCGCCGGAGCTCCAGGAGTTCCTGCCGTTGGCGCACCACTAGGCTGCACATCATGGTCAGGTGCGACTTGGTGGTCTCCTCCAGGTGACGCCCGATTGCCATCTTGGGACACTGCAAAACAGAGAGTGAAAAAAAGAGAAGAGGCATAAGGAAACTAGCAAAATGTCTGGTGATCAATCATGGCGTTCACATTCAAAATGCCTCCCTGTAAGTCAAGAACTCAACTGATCCAACTGACCCAAGCTGCTAGCCATTATGGGATATTACAAGGAACAGACTGAGATTGAGGTACAGATCGAGAGCAATAGAAACACTCAAAATGTCTCCCTGTCATCATGAATCGTGATCAACTGACCTAAATGCAATCAGTTGGCTAGCCAATAGCCACCAGGGGTAAATGCAAGACACAGATCGAATTGTGAGAAATTCTTGTGATCTCAGCTGCACTGCAATAGTGTCTCACAGGGACGCATTAACATTACATTAGCATTAGCATACCATCCAGGAATCTGTAACACAATGCCTCTTGGTCGTTGACCAGAATTTTAGGAACAAAACTTTCAACCTCCCTCGTTCCTTCTCTGCTTTCCTCTCTCCGTCCTTCCCTCTGTTCCCAAAAACCTTTGCATGAATAGGCAATCCAATATGGCCGTGCCAGATCGCTCCAGGGAGATGGTGGGGCCGTAGGCTGGCGAGGAATAGGAGAGAGAGCCATGGCTCACCATGCTCCCATCAGCGCTGAAATTCAATTAGCTTTATGACACAGCACTGACTTCACGGAATGCCTTTGAAGCCATTTTAAGTGAAGAAAAAAAAATCCTTGTAAAAGAGAATAATTTAATTTGACTACTAATTTCCACTTAGGCTGAAAAGAAACAGACTCGGTAGCCACACTGTGGGGGATACTCCCAGGGAAAGTGGTAGCAGAGGGACATTAAATCGAGGGACTTTTCCAGAAGAACAGAGCATTTTGTCTGGGCACATTACTACTATGATAGGCTGAATTTTTCACCCAGAAGCCTTTATGAATTTAAACATGGCTGTCTCCATAAATGATGCACTCAGCAACCCTGATCTTCTACTTTTCCCTTCTCTCTTTCTCTTTTCCCTCCGGTTCTCAGGCAATGGAGAACAAAGCAGATTGCTTGAAGCAGGAAACTGGCCTGCTTTAGGAACAAGAAAGTTCTCAACATACGCCCCCAGCCCCCCTCTCTCCAAATCACACATACACACACTCACTGCCTAATACACATAAAGTGACTATATCCGTTTCACATTGAGATAATGTGCTCAGAAATAGAACAAAAAATGTCCTGTCAGATCGGAAAAGTGTGACTCTCATTAAAATAGACCCCAGAGGCAGAATTCCTGCATTTTCTCTATAAGACAGTCATTGTTCCGGACAGCAGTTATGGCAGCTGCTCCAGTAATTTCGAATGTATGCACGACATTTAATTCTAGATGCTCAATTACAAGCCGAGGAAGAAAGAGCAGAATCCTGTCTGTCAAGCTCCACATGACGATAAGAAGACAGTAATTCTTACATCTCATAGATATCGACTTTACTTTAAAGTGTCACTGAGTGAAGCTTTAAATAACAAACTACTTCAAATGTGTCTTTTTGTGCTCATCACCACAACAGCACATAGGGAGCTCTTCTTAAGATTTCCTGATTTTATTTAAAGAAGTTCCTGTCAGCCTGAAATCCACACCATCACTAACAGTACTGTGGTAAATATCTAGCGTATATGGTGATTCCTTCCTACATAACACACTATGTGAATAAGGGAATGTTTTGAGCACAGGATCAGTGTTTTCCATCCTGTCTGTGTCTGTGAGTTCTCTGTGAGCTCTGGCCCTCGCAGCCTGATTGCTCACACTGGTGCCCACTGGCCACACCAGCTGCCTGGCATGACCAGGACGCGAGGCTGAAAGACAGGTCAGCGCCCGTCACTGTCAGGGACATGATGCCACTAGCTGGGTGGGCAGCGGAGCTGGCAGCCCGGCATCCTGGCAGTGAGTCACTAACCAAGGGGGCATGGAAGGAAAGGGAACGGGCGGGAGGGATGGGGGGGGGGTTTAAAGGGTGAAGATGTTGTTATCTGACTCATGACTTGCTGGCATCCTGTCCGGAATTCAGCCGCATGAATAGAATTTATGATGACTGTCATGTCTTTTTCTTTTCTTCCTTCTTTTACCCACTGTAATGAAGCTGGTGTGACTACGCTACTGCAGGTTAGTCTTGTTGGCTTTCTTTAGACATGCTGCTGTTTTAGGTGTCTACAACAAAGTGGATTCATGTGTTTTGTGTGTGTGTGTGTGTGTGTGTGTGTGTGCTGGGGCCACCGGTGCTCTTACCCTGTGCTTGCAGCCGGCGTCCTTGAAGGGGCAGAGGACGAGGGCGCTGCCACAGCTCTCCTTCACATGGTTGGCCAGGTCCTCGCGGGCGATGTTGGGTGTGCCACACTGGTTAGGGCACTGCACCGGGAAGCGGGGACAGTGGTACTGGTGGTTCTGTAGAGAAAC
Source organism: Tenualosa ilisha (assembly GCA_015244755.2). Taxonomy (NCBI): domain Eukaryota; kingdom Metazoa; phylum Chordata; class Actinopteri; order Clupeiformes; family Clupeidae; genus Tenualosa; species Tenualosa ilisha. The sequence continues at coordinate 5,585,494 of PYXC01000452.1, forward strand.
AGTAAGGGAGAGAGAGAGGAAGATGAGGATGACGATGACGAGGGTACAGTTACAGTATCTCAACATCAACATGATTTCACTGCTTTCGGGAATTTGTTTAGTTCTAAGGATTAAAAATAAAACAGAATCACAGTTATATGTAAACAGAGGTATGAGGTGAACAGCTTGTTACAAGAGGGGATGCAGTCTCTGAACATGGAAACATCATTTGCCTGCTTTGCAATGAATTGGCTTCATTCTTATACAAGTAAAATAGGATCACAGATACATTATACACTAAAGATGAGCCAGCCAGCGGTATAAATACACCAGTCTGTAGGAAGAGGTACTTCAGTGTCTGAACATTAACACACACTTTGCTTGCTTTACAATGAGGAGTTACAGGCTTTTTAATCCTATTTTGTAAATAAAACAGGATCACTGAGACAGCTGAATTAGAACAGCACATAGCAATCAATAGAACACATTAACCATGTCATCAGATAGAGATAGCCTCTCTGTTTTTATAGAGACCCAACCACACTGACAAATTCCCAGTGGCACATCTGAGAGCACAGGGCACAGTCATCGGGGTCAACGAAAGAGACTGGGAGAAGGACGGACATAGTGGAGGGGCATGGTCAGAGGGCCGCTGCTGACACCGGAACATGTGGGTGAATGGAGCCGAGGAAGTGGGGCAGAGGAATCCCAGCAGCAATGGCGACCTATGAGTCAGGAGGACTCCCCAACAAGAACCTGTGAAAGGGATCTCCTCACAGGAACAGCACAGGCCACAAGGTGTCAGAAACTCTGTGTGTGTGTGTGTGTGTGTGAGAGAGAGAGATAGAGTGTGGCCCCATATGTGTGCATGTGCCCGTGAAAACAATGTGTGCTAATGTGAGCATGAAGGATTGGGTGTGTAATGCCCGTGTGTGTGTGTGTGTGTGTGTGTGTATGTGTGAGAGAGAGAGTGTGTATATGAGTGAATATGTGACAGTGAATGTGAGTTTAATGAGTTTGTGTGTGTGTATGTGTGTGTGAGCATGTGAGCGAGAGGGCATTTCTGTCTATGTGTGTATGAGCGGATGGCTAGCAGTGAGAGGGATTGTGGATGTGTGTGTGTATGCATCAGTGTACAGTATATCTCTGTGTTTTAAAAACATAGGGGCTTAGTGTGTGTGTGTGTAATGTGTGTGTGCATGCATCAGTCTATGTGAGAGATTGAGGGTGTGTCTATATGTCTTTGTGCGTGTGTGTGTGTGTGTGTGTTTGGGCACAGGTGCAGTTCGGGGGCGTGGGGACTTGGCCTTGCCAGTGTCACTGGCAGCAGGCTGGCATGGGCGCTCAGTAGGCCAGCAGGCTCCCGAGAGCCTGTGATCATAGCCGCCTCTGCCCTGTGCCACCTCACTCGCACCGCCCTGAGCCATCATCATGCCACCCACCAACCGCTGTGAGGGAGCGCTGACACACTCTCACACCCGCCCCACAACACATACACACACACACACACACACACACAAACACAAACACACACACACACACACACACAAACACACAGGGCTGAGAGCACTGGCATATCAAAGCCCTCCCACATCAGACACACTCCCTCCTGTTGTGTGCTGTGTGCAGCCACTGCAAAAACTCAGAGGAGGGGGGGTGCAAGAAAACATAAACATGACCAGCCTCTTTGAAGAAGTTTTGCGTTTGCTAAGTTTGACATGGAGAAAGTTTTACGCTGGTTCTAGACCTCTACACCAGTCTCTTCCAGGAAGTTCTGTGTTTGACAAGTCTGACAAGTTGGACAAGCTAGACTAGTAGAAAGTTCTAGGCTGGTACTTTCAAGGACCAGCTAGTGCTAAGCCTTCTAAACGTGATGATGCAAGCAGGTGCATTATCTCTTAGCAACAGAGGGGAAACAGCCACATTGAAAACCTCAGTGTCAAAGCAGCCCAAACAAACTTTATCAAGAGACCTCGACTTAACCAAGCAGTAAATTACACCCACCGTGTGGCTATGATGTAAATGTAAAAAGAATGGTTATGAGTACATGGCTAAGAGACCAGACCAGGCACGGTTAGACGTGGACGGGGCGAGACTCACCTGGATGGTGTCGTAGACAAACTCCTTTCCGCAGTACTTGCAAGGCTGCGTGCGTTTGGGGCATTCGGCCATGCTGTGCTGAGGCAGTAGGCGCCGCATCATACGCGCGCCACACTTATTCTCACAGTAGACACTCTCCTGGGGGCAGATGCCCTGGTGGTTCTGCAGGTGGAGAGTGGAAGAGAGGAGAAAGGGGAGTGGAAAAGAGGAGAAAAAAAGAAGAAGGGAAAAAGAGAGGGTATAGAGACAAAGAGAGATGAGAGAAAACAGAAAAATGTGGAGAAAAAAAGACAGAGAGAGAGAGGAGATGATCATTCAGAGTTCAGCAATATCCACACTAGAAAAACACACCATCAAAAAACAAACTTCCACATTACTGTTTTTAAACCATGGCTATTAAAAGGCACCCCGATTCAAATTGTTCACACAATTACGTCTGTTTATCTTGATTGAGGCACTTTAACAAGCTGCTCTTGAAATAAGCTCAAAGGAAGAGCTCTACTAAAGAGTGCCTGCGGTAACGGGAGTTCGCCGCTTATGGCCCAGATGGTGAGCAATATAAGCATATAAATGTAGGAGGGGATGCATATTAAGAAATAACAGTAGTGTTTGTGCATCTTGTCCTGAGGCACTCTCTTTCCATAAGTCTCTTTCTCTCTCTCTCTCTCTCTCTCTTCCCTCCCTTTCTCCTCCTCTTTCTTCTCTTGACCAAGGATTCCAACCCATGATGAGGGCAGCGTACAGTTGAGCCTTTTTATTCATACCAGTGAACTGACTGTGCGCCCATAGGGGTTACTTTGTTGCCCAACACTTCCTGAGGTCAACATACAGTAACAAACCTGTCTTTCATGGATATGTGTTTGTGTTTGTGCATGTATATGTGTAGGTGTCTGTGTGTGTCCATATTTGTGTGTGTGTGTGCGCGCGTGTGCGTGTGTGTGTGCGTGTGAGAAAGAGAGGAGGGAGGGAGGGAAAGAGAGAAAGAGAGCAAGTGTGTCTATGTGACTGGAAAATATAATTTGGAGGACAAACTCCAGTGCCTGGTTTGCTTAAGGGAGTTGGAAGGCAGCAGAGATTTTTAACACAAACAAATCCATCCTAACAGGTCAATGGGATCGCCTGCAGTAGAGGCTTTACAAAGTGCTTTAGTAAACCAAAGCCAGGCGACAATTCGGGCCAACTCACACTGTGTGTGTGTCTGTGTGTGTTTGTTTTCACTCTCAATATAAATCACCATTCTATTTACTTTCTCGTCACACTGGCTCTGGAGGGCAGACACACGTGTGCCTGCCCACTCACACATACAGAGTGACACACATACACATGTAAAAATATTGATCAAAATACAGTATCAAACAGTTACACAGGCAAATCAACAAATGCTGCATGGTAGAACTGGCCCCTGAGGATGATCTAGAGACCCCTAACTTCTTTACATACACCCATACACACACACAAAGTGAGAGACTCACAGAGTGGGAGAGAAGAGAGAGTGAAACAGAGAGAGAAAGACAGACTAAGAGATAGGGAGGAAGTCTGAAGGTGAAAACTTTCTGACACTTAGGAACGCCCAGACTTTCATACACACACCCAGGGCAAGACATGGAGAGTGGAAGACACAAACAGAGACACACACACACACACACACAGATGCGCACACACACGTGATAGAATTGTACCTCGTAGGCCTCGCCAGTGAACTCGCTGCCGCAGAATTCGCACTTGACCTTGCGCTTGGGGCAGTCGTGCTGTAGGTGCTCAGGAAGGTCACGGCGCGTCAGCTTGATGGCGCAACGGTTGGGGCAGGGGATCACATTAAAAGCGCAGGTGGAGAAATGGCCCTGGGGGTGAGAAAGAGGGGTGTGGAGGAGTCAGAGGAAGGTAGCGGTCATTTAAAACAAATAAAACGAGCTCTTAGAGAGAGAGAGAGAGAGAGAGAGAGAAAAACAAATATCACCTCCATGTGTTCTTTTATTTTCATTTTAAGAAATGCATGAGTGAGAGAGGATACAAAGAGTGAAGAGGTGGAGGAGAGGTGAGACAAAGAGAAAGAAAGAAAGAAAGAAAGAAAGAAAGAAAGAAAGAAAGAAAGAAAGAAAGAAAGAAAGAAAGAAAGAAAGAACGAATGAACAAACTATCCCTGGCATCAGACTGACCTGCAGCTGTTTCATGGGGCCACTCCAGCGGCAGCCCTCCTCACTGTGGATACAACGGATGGCCAGAGCCAGGATCTGCTGCTCCAGTTCGGGGTCAGGGTAGATCTAAACACACACACACACACACACACACACACACACACACACACACACACAGATAAACACAAAAACACAGTCAAATCCTGACTACTTTCAGTACACTGTAGCAGTTCCACACACAGTAACATACAGTAACCTGAATGAAGTGGATGCATTGTGAGTGTTGTACTCTGTCCAACTACTTTTAATAGACTGTGCAAAAATATCTGTGGACAAGAACAGCACTAAATACTATGTTGATCTATGTATAATACATTTACACATTATTTTTAGAGGTCTGCTTTCTATGAGCAGGTTTGTTCTCTGTACAACATAGTATAAAGTATCTGGAGGGATCAGCACAGCAGTTAACCGTTCAGATGTGTTCCAGCTATCCAGAGAAACAAGAAGCTTTGATCCTTTGATTCATTTTATGTTCACTTAAAGCAGCGTTCAGCTGTGTTTAAAGACTGGGGAGGCACTCCACAGGGACTGCAATGGAGAGCCAGTGAGTGTTCCACTGATCTGGCCCTGTTCTGGCTCTGATCTGGCCCTGATCTGTTGAAGTTCTGTACTGGATCCGGGTATTAGTGTACATGAGTAAATGAGCGGAGTTGGATGTTGGATGTGACACCAAACATCTTCCAAGCATGCTTGCTCACTGCTCTAACATCAAGGCACTAAAAGCAATGAATGCAAAATCTTGACAAAGCAGAAGAGGAGAGCAGAGGAGACAGTAGCATGGAGATCCTAACAGCAGATGGTATAGGACAGAAAGATACTGCATATTCAGCTCCTACAATTCTATAGTCCAATAGTCCACCGTGGTCTAAAGGAATGAGGAGCTTCATGATCCAATCAAGACAAATCCTCTCTCTCCGGTGCAGTGATAAGAGGAGGGAGGGGATTGGTTGAAGTGGGGCTGGTGGAGCGGTAGTGTGTCACTTGGATTTAAAAATCACTGCTCAACTGTTACTCTCTCTCACTCTCTCTGCATCTCTCTGATGATGATGTAAGAGCAGGCCACACTACACACGCCTCACTGGAGCCCATTGTTTTCCCCATGAGCCTGCACACCAACCCTTATCACTGGGCTATGGAAATAGTGCGCTAACACTGGGGCCATCTAAGACACTCGGAGTCTCTGGGATCGGCTGCCTAATTTCAAGGGACAGAAACCAAATAAGCACACGAACCAGAACTTTACACACACTCAGAAATCTTTCATTGGAGCCCCACAGGACAGTGCTCTGACATCACAGGTGTCCCTGAACCCAATCCGGTCCAAGTCTGCTCAGAACCCTTGTCAGATAAGGGCTAGATCCATTTCCCCTGGGGCCCTCTATCTAGGCATCCTTCAGTGAGCCACTCTCAGGTTTATCTAAGCCTGGTGCGTCAGCCTTTCCACACCAGAATGATACGAAGGAGAGAGATGGCCCTCTACAGGAGTACATGGCCACACAGTTGGTCGATGAATTTGGATCGAGTCCGGTTAGCTGTTAGCGACAGAAGGACTTCTGTCCAAGGTTAAGGGGGCAGTGAGTAGTTCAAGAGACCCTTATCAATAATTGATCAAGAGCTGGCACAAAGATGATACTTAGGCCTGTCTGGCTATTTTTAACTTCAAAAACATCTTGGAAAACAAAGCACACCGTGTATCCAATGTCTCCAATATCGGTAAATGGAGACAAGCCGTCTTGTCACAAGACAGCACCTCCCGACCTTAATATCTCTGTGTCACAGTCGACTAGAATAGATACCCGCAATAAGATATTTCTTTTCTTGCAGAGGATCACGTGTCCTGAGGATGAGGTTTGGGTCGTGGTGGGGGTAGAGGGCAGTGGTTGGGGGGGGGCAAATCCTCTAAAACAAACCCTCACACTCCCACATTGTTCTGCAGGGTGAAATCTGCGGAGAACCACTGTAAAGACCTTTTAATAACGGCGGGCCAGAGCGGATCAGGAAGGTAAGCTGCTCAGAGACCCCAGGCCTGGGTTTACTCTGTCTGCTCGCACAAAAAGAGAGAACATTTTCAAACAGCCAAGTCCGTAAGTCACCACTGAGATGCTTCTGCTGAGGATTTCAGTACTGAAAGAGGTGAAGGCTAGCCTCTGCAATCAGTGACACAGCCATTAAGTGTGTGTGTGTGTGTGTGTGTGGTGTGTGTGTGTGTGTGTGGTGTGTTGTGTACACATATGTGTGTGTTGGATTGGGGAGTATTCCCAGGGTGGCATTTGTGTGTCTGAGAGAGCATGGGGGTAATTCACAGACCTGTGTGTTTGTATGGCATTGAGGTCTACAGTAAATAATGCTTTGTGACAGGTGTCCTGCCAGAGATGTGTCTTCAAAGTGTGTTCTTTGTGCTGTGCTGTGTGTGTGTGTGTGTGTGTGTGTGTGTGCATGCACATGTGTAAACGAGTACTGTATTTGTGTGTGTCTCACATACATGAGTGCACGTGTGCAAGAGCGCATTTGTGCATGTGCCTCTCTGTGTGTATGCGCAAGTGAATGTGTGTGTGTGTGTGTGTCAGCATGCCATCGACTCAAACACTGCATGCACATTCAGTAACGTGACTTAGCCTGCCCCGCTGCCTGGTCTCTTACTTGCAATGCATCACTGCCTCTCTCTGCCATATAAATTTACCTTGCCCAATGATGCTTAGGCATGTCTGTATTAAAGCTGTACGACAGTCAAATTTGATTGCAGTGAAGTCCTGAGACATTAAATGGAGCAAGATATGAACTGGGCTAATGCTGGAATGCACGAGTTCCACATTTTCCACTACTGTCAACATGAGTTAGGTTGTGTATGTACAGGCATGCAATGTTAACAGTGGCTTTGGAACTTTTACAGAAGCCTATCTCTGTGGTTTGCATGCATGAAAATGGGTAACAATCCAATATAACCCAGCCCTGACCCTCGCCCTCACCCTAAACCTAAAGATTACACAAAAGTCTTTTTGCAGCTGTCTAATCCAGAACAGTGGTGTAAAAACAGAGATATGGTAGCCACCTAAAGAATACTATGAACTAGCACAAATTAAGATGCTAGCAGGATGAAAGCGAGGAAGCTGCTGGCAGTAATTGAAAGTGTGCTTTCCGTCATGGCTTGTCATGATAGCTGATAATAAATTTCAGGCAACATCATCGCTTATGTTTTGGCACCCAGTGGCAGAGAGTAACAAATGACAGGGACGTTATTCTTCTTCAAACACAAGCGGCCATCTATCTTTCGCCTCCCATGTAATCTGAATAAACTCAATGAAAAGAGAGACAGAAAGAAACAGACGTGAGGAAACCTAAGCTGAGCAGTTAATTAAAAAAGATAAGTAATGGCACCAAAGAGTTGGCACATGACTGCTGACCTCACGGACCAATGTGTACTTTGCCAACAAAAAGACCAGGCAAGAGTTAGCGATGGCGGTTTCGGTGTTTGCTTTTCTCGGTCGCCCTAATCAGATTGACCTCCAGCCCATCGTGTTTTTTTTTACCCATGAAAGAGCCACGTTTTCAACTAAAAATGGCAGACATGTGGTCTGTGGAGAGCCTGAAGGCTTCATATTACTTACGCTCCATCAACCACCCTCAAAAATAAATAAATATATAAATAAATAGCTTGCTGTTAAAAAACAAAAATAACTTTTGGTCATGTTTATTATCAAGCGCTGCCCAGTGACATTTTACCATCCGACTGCTTAGATGGGGAGCAAGTTATTGTTTTGTCATATTTGACTCTGAAGGAAAATATGAAAAAAAAATCAAATGATTCACTCTCGCCTCTTCCTGTACCCTCTGCCCTATCGTCCTCCCGATTCGGAACTGGATCTGACATCCCGAGGGAGAGATGACAGCCCCGAGGGTTGTTTGTTAGCGCAATTAGCCAGACTCGTTGGAGTAGGGCAGCTAATGGGCCCCCTGTTCTCCTCTCCACTACCTAGAGGGCCCCAGTAGCCAGAGGGTTGAGACCTAGGCTTGGGGACGGCCTGGCAAAGGGGGATTGGGGGGTTGGGGCAGCCTGGCTGTTGTTTACAACTTATGGAGATGTTCATTTAGGGTGGCATTTTTGCAGCGTTAGTCACTGCTGTGGAGCCTAAACAGATGGAAACATGGTAACATTTTATGTTCTTTTGATGTTTCAAAATAAATGAAGGGCTGGATAAACTTGCACACTGAACACTACCAACAATTACGCACACTTATTTTAATTAAATGAAAATGGGTTACACTGTGCAGAGTGCAAAATGTTTTTGGCCTCAGACTATCATCAGTGGAAAGCAACACCCACTTGACTCTCTTTTAAATTTAGTGACAACCCAGCACAGTGTTTATTAGTGGAGATGAAGGATGTGATCATGATCATCCACACTTGAACATGCAGGCTTGGTGTTAGGAGTTTGATGGTGTTTAATGGACAAAATAAGGCAAGTAAAATAAAGGTGAGTCACAATACCTTGGCATAGTCAAGGGGTAGCTGATCCTCTGGACACTTGAAGACACCCTCACTGCAAAAAGAGAGAGAAAGAACAGAGAAATATCTATCAGTCACAGTCCAAGAGGACATGATCAGTTTTTCTTGGCAAGTCATTTACCAGTGCATTCACTTCAAATCCTAGCTGATGAGGCACTCTGAGGTCTGTACACTTTGATTTCACATTATGTCAGTAATGTCAGCTGCAGCCATTATCAAAGACAGCTGGATCTGAAAGAAGCAGCTGCACCCACGATGCCTTTTTCCAAGCCTGGCCTCGCCACATAACCCAGATATAACCCTGTGTTTTTTAAAGAAAAAAATCATTACATCTCAAGTGTGGTTCTCTAGCCTGTGTGCACAACATTTTCAAGGACGTTACGTCTAATGCTCTGAGCCTCTCCAATCTCTCTTTGGCAATCATCTGCCACATATTTAGGTTTTATGACAGCCAGGGTGGCTCTCACACAGTGACACCAACCCTGCCTCTCGAGAGTACCTTCCCTTTCTATTTTCTTTCTGATGTCTATCCTTGTGTCTCATTCAGTCCGTTTCTAGACTTTTTGGGTATTGTTTTCCGAAGGCCAAAGAGAAGAGAATCCAAATAGAACAGCGAGCGTCTGCCTGTCGGCTCGGCTTACTAAACACAGGACTCCCGCCAGCTTGGCCTTTGTATTTGGCTAACCTCTTTGAGGAAATATTGATCGCTTCTTTGTGTGTCTGCCGGGCAAAATCCAACCCGGCCTACAACTGTGGTTTTATTTTTATTTTCCTACTCACTTGGAAAGAAATAGAAAGCGACGTAACAAACGCAACTATTGTCACCACTTGTTTCCATAAACTAAGCAGTGGCACTGTGGAATTGACTGGAGAGGAGGCTTTTGGACCAGGTCATCTGAGAGCCCAAGGGTGCATTTAACGTTTCGTTACGGCATCCTTGCAGCCAATTCAGCCAATCAGAGGCACCGCTGGCAGCATGAAATATTCACAGTGGTGAATAATAGAAGTGGCCTGGGCCTTAGAGAAGCTTGGGGGACAGGAGAAAGTGCAGAGAGAGAGAGAGAGTGCAGAGAGCGAGGGAAAGACAGAGAGAGAGAGAAGCAGTAAAGTTCAAGTCACAGTCCTCCATAAGTATGAGGTAAGAGCAGTAAAGGTCACCCTGTGAGTCTGGCAGTAACAAGCCAAAATGGGAGTCCTGCTGTGAAGGCACAGCAGAGTTCAGGTATAAGACAGGGTGGCAAGGAGCAGACAAGAAGATACACAGAGACACAGGGCTGGATAGGTTTCAACTGTGGGGTTATGTCAACCCCATTATGTCTAGTTATACACAGTATCCCTGTACACATGCACTGTGGCTGGGTACACTGAGACTGTCCTTGACATTTCACCTGTTAGAATCTCAAGAGCCACTTGAGGTGCAGTCGGGCTAAATGCAGGCTAAACGAAACTTCTGCTGCAGGAAATACAATCTCGACATTGTGTCCAAATGACATTGAGGCGATTTCACCTCAAGAGCCTTTTTTTTGGTCGTCGATTCGGCAGGGACAAGTGAATCAAAAATAGCCTTATTGTCTCGGAGAGCCATGCACCTTTTTTCTGGCTCTCTGAGAGTCTCCTAAGAGAGAGTGGAGAACAAAACAACAGTAGAACACTGCACTTTCCCTAACCTCCGCGGGTTCGGTTCTCTCCCCGGTGTAAGCCTCGGCCCAGGCCCAGCACAACTAAATAGATTAAACGGGGAACGTTGAGTGGCCAGAGGGAGCTGTGGCCCCTCACAATGTCCCTATTGAGGAGAGTCCTGCGGGCCCCTAATCTTACGAGATGGGTGTCACCTGACTCACCATGTGACGGAGCAGCAAAAGGAGAAGAGAGGGGTAGGGGAGCATAATGGTGGGGGGTGGGGTGGGGGTGGGCCAAAACTTGTGGTCTGAATTCCTGACGAAGTAATTCCATGTTCTGCTGATAGGGTTAGTGTGTTAGTAGGAGTAAGGGAAAGGAATTCATAGCCAATCGCTGTGGCCTCCAGAAAGAGGGTCAGTCAGTCACCATGGGAACAGTGTAAATAAACAAAACAAAACAAAACAAATCAAATCATTCAACAAAACAAAACAAAACAAAACAATTTCCTCATCACGTGTTGTTCAAATACTTTTCTGACTGTAAATGTGGAACAAAGTGCTTTGAACTCTGCATGACTTTAGGCTGCGTGTGCTGTGTGAAGGGTAGGAAGGGCAATGAAACAGTTTTGACAACCTGGGGCTAATCTGAGTACAGGGCAAAGATGGAGGAGGAGGAAGAGGAGGGGAACAGCATAGGCAGGACCAAAGGCTCAGCCTTCTAGATGCTCCTTCCATGCAAAGGGAGAAGCAGTGAGTCAAGGGCCTGTCAGAACAATTCCGTCAAGAAGGGCACGCACACAGACTTATGTAGGAATCGAACCAGATAAGAAGAGATCCCGTGTATAAGACCAAGTTAGGCAGGCACAGAGAAAAAGAAGGAGAGAAACGAAAGAAGAAATAAACACATAAAGAAAAAAGGGCCTGATGTAGATTGAGAGGGCAGACTGCTGTCTGCTGCAGTCACATGCTTGTCTCCTTGCCCACGCTGTCCCTGACACCAGCCTCTGCTGCCACTTGCGTCTGCTGGAGTAGAGTCTCCCTCTGAGGTGTGTGTGTGTGTGTGTGTATGTGTTCGTACGCTTGCGAGTGCATTTCACAGCCACAATGACTACACCACCAGGAGAGGTAACACGTCACACTCACCTTTGCGCGTGCGCGCATGTGTGTGTGTGTGTGTGTGTGTCTGTGTGTGTGTGTGTGTGTGTGTGCGCCTGCTTCTCTGGTTTGACATCTCTTCAAGAGACAAGACTCGAGCTCTTTTCACACCGGTATCTTCACACGCTCTCTGATAGCCGGCGGTCAAGTCAACAAGGTTTCTCTTTTCTCTGTTTTTCTTTATAGGGACAGAAAGAAAGATCAAGGAATTCATTCACAACACTAGAAGAGCGCTGAGACATCCCTGGCAGTCTCTCTCTCTTTCTTTCTTCCTTTCTTTCTTTCTCTGACACAGCATTGCTGGAAGACCATCAAAGAAAATACAGTGCACTCGCTCTTGCAAAACAAATTCTTAACATTGTGGTGGTCCGAGCAGCGCAAACTCATTACCTTAAAACAACAACAAACGATCTTGGGGACAAATCGTGTTACAATGCCACACACACACACACACACACACACACACACACACACACACTGTCTGACTGCAAACGGGCCTGGTAGGCTGGGTCAGCACAGTTTCTGGTTAACATAATCACTGCATTAAATTTTCAAAGGATCCCCCCGTCCACCCCCATCCCTTCTCAAAATGCAAGAGCTTAGGCTCCGCAGCTGTTCTGTGGCTCAGGGGAGCAGCGAGAGCCCCTGGCCCACGTGCTGGAGAGGGGATGGGGGAGACAGGCAGGAAGCGCTGGCCTGGGCCTGGACTGGACTGGGTTAAAGGGGGCTGAAAGGGGAGGGGATGTTAGGGGTGGAGAGCCTGAGGGGCAATTTGACTGTAGGCCAATGTCAGCCACTGTCTGTCATACACACACACACACACACACACACACACACACGAGGAGGAGACTATTAGGCGCGCTCTTGTAACACACATGTGAACAGACGCAGAGACAGATGTACACACACATTGACATACAAACATGCACGTGAACACAAGCTGCCATGCAAGCACACACACACACGCACACACACCCACAGACACAAACAGTCACACACACATGGGTCCTGTATTATTAGCCCTCTGGCTATTACAGTGGGACAACAGTGCCAATCCAGACTCATCTCCCAATTAGGGGTCCCTGCTCATTTGAGGGAGAAAGAGAAAGAGAAATAGAAAGAGAAAAGGGGTTTCCTTTCCTGCCCCCCTTCTACCCTCCTCCCCTCCACTCCAAAATCCAACCCCCTCACCCACCCTCTTCTCAAGCCCTGATTAACACGCCATCTCTTTCCGCCTTGTCGCACATTTAGACGGCGATCACAACATTGCACTCCTGCAGACAGGATGACCCCTGACAGGCTCTCCAGGTGATGACCCCACCCCACATGTCTTTCAGTGCAGGAAGCCCCTTCAGCTCCAGAGGCAGGATTGTAATCATGCATGGCGTGGACATTGTTATGGGAGGGATTTCATTCTTTTTTTTTTGGCCCAGACAATCTCTCTGTTGTGGGCAGCAGAAGTTGTATGGCCCCGTATGACATTGCGCACAGCTTGCGTGTGTGTGTGTGTGTGTGTGTGTGTGTGTGTGTGTGTGCTAGCATAAGTGTCTCTCAGTGGCGGAAACCTAAATTCCCTTTCATGTAAAGAACTGGATTAGCCCACAATGAGTCCAAACAAAAGGAGAAAACCCCTTGAATGTTGTCCATGGATGCTCCGCACACTCACTGGCTCTTTGTGGCTTTTTCACTCCACAATTCCATGCCTTCGCTCCCAGACTGATCGGAGAAAACAGGAATGCTGTTTCATCTCAGCAGGAGTCGCCCTTAATCCTGCAAATCCCACGTTCTGTGGGAGTGTCTGTGTGAGTCTGTGTGTGTGTGGTGTGTGTGTGCATCTACGTGTATGTAAGTGTGTGTGGGTGTGTGAGTGTGTGTGTTTCGCAGTGTGTAATTCCCATTTCGCTCTCCCACCTCCAGTTTTCAACACTAATTAGAGTGTAACGACTCTTTACCTGGCCCACCGCTGTCGAGGGAAGGGCTTGCCAATGTTTGTACAGCCTGCTTTGCTCACCGCCTCTGCTCATTCTCTTGCTCATAGCATGCTATCGAATACACTATTATAGTGAGCTTTTGAGGCCACCATTACATACAACCATGGTGACTGTCATGCACACAGGTTCTGAGGGCCGTAAGACAGCCATTGTTTGTCTGCAAATGAGAAATGTTGTGGCCACTGTCCGTCACAGTGGGTTCAGGGCAAACAGGGAGCATGAGTGGGGCTTTGTCTTTAACAGCTCCCATTTGTTGCCGTGGACCTCCTTTGTCCGTGTCTAGGTGAGGGATTGTTCCTGTCCTAAAACACCTGAGGGGGAACACCTTAGCCCAAGATGAGTGTTGGTGTGTGTTGGTGTGTGTGTGTGTGTGTGTGTGTGTGTGTGTTGGTCTGTGTGTGTGTGTAAGGACTTAAAGAACCTCAGCTACACCCGTGGAACTTGATACTCAATGCAGCAGCGCAAGAGCATCTACCCCATCCCTCTCTCTCTCTCTGTCTCACACACACACACACACACACACACACACAAATGGCTGACTCAGTTTTCAGTCTGGGAACAAAAGAGAGGATCGCTTCTCCTCCTCCTCTCAAATGACCAGGAGGGAGAGAAGGAAAGGGTGTGTGAGGGGTGGAGGGGGGGATGACAAAACCTCTCTGGCGTTTTCCCCTCCGAGCATGACATCATCGACAGCACGCTTGATTACCTCTCCGCGGCGCCGACCCGCACAAGCTACTGCCGAGCCGTGGCCGGGCCGGGCCGAGCAAGGAGCGTGTGATTGAATGCATCCGAAAATGTCACTTCTCCCTACTTAGGCAGGCTTATGTCAGCGCTGACCCCGGTGACCTGTGCAAGGGGGAATAAATCATAAGGACAGGCTGCTCATAAATCCAATCATATCCTCTTGCCGCCGCCGTAATGCTCTCAGTGATAGGACGCCGTGGATAGATTTCCTCCCCTCCGCAACTGGTTACAAACGCAGGGGTTTGACAAGGTGACAGTGGTGAGTAGCCAAGGACAGAGGTGGAGACGGAGATCCTGCTCTGCAAACTACCCTCCAAGAGGGTTTTTTTTTTAAAAATATTTTGTCTTCCTGTTTCATTTTGTGCAACCGCCAGTTGAGACACAATGATGGAGCCAAGGAGTCTCTTTTCTGCCTCACCACACAGAGAAGTGCTTACTTAGACACTGATTTCAATGGCTGCCTGCCATTCACACATATTTCTGTCTTTTACTTACTTCATTCTTTCTTAATTCCTTTCCCTCTGTCTTTCTTTCTTTCTTTCTTCTTTCCTTCCTTTCTTTCTTTCTCCTTCCAGACTTTAGTTTTGCCAAAACATACCCCGTATGATGCAAGAAGAAGAAAGAGAGAAGAGGTACTATACTACAGGGGCTTGCATGCAGAAGGCTGTCTTGCCAGCTCGCCTCCACACACACACACACACACACACACACACACACACACACACACGCGCACGCAGCCGTCTTCTCTCCCTCGTGCCATGCTGTCGCTCCCTTTGGGCAGAGCAACTTCTCCTCTGCTCGGATGAAAGGATTTATTTCGTTACGAGGCCACAGGGAAAGAGCTCTGAGTCGGCAGACCTCACAGTAAGACAGAGATGGATTGCACATTCATGCTATATAAACGGAGCAAGAAAACAAAAAAAGTGCAACCTCAGAACGAAAGAAAGAAAAAAAAATGGCTGCATAGCTATTTGAATTAGCCTTTTTTGTAACACAGTTTCAAAAACATCAGCAGCAGCTTTGGGTCCACACTTGTGGGTGCCACATTAAGACGAGGCGGATGGGGTGTGAATGCATTCGGCGCCAGCATAGCAAAACGTTTCAGGAAATTCCTGCCCGTCATCTGGACTCCTTTAACGCACCGTGATGATGAACTACAGAGCGCAGAGCCAGCGCAGTCCTGTTGTGATTTCATGGCTATCCATTCATGGCAGCAACACTCTGTTTGCTCCTCTCTGCATCGATGGCATGCAACAGTTCCCTCCAAATGCACAAAAACCTTCACTACAAAATGGTCCACACTGTGCACAAAATATTTTCGAGAATTGAGCCCAAACCACAGAATAAGTGTATTATGTGGGGCCTGCTATGTTCTCTCTGTGTACACAAACTGTGTTACTGTGGTAACCCAGACTCCATAGGTTGTTAGTTACCAGCAGGCTGTGTTGTGACAGCCACCCTCTTTCTGTGCTACTCTGTCACCATGCTGACATTTGTTAGCACCAGCCACCTGCGCACTCTTTCTGAGTGACCTGCCATGCTGAAAGGTTACTAAAATACCCAGGCACTTTTCAGAAATGTCAGCTTTTATTTAGTGGTGGCTCACACGGGAAGGGAGATTTTTTTTTTTTTGCGTGAAATGTCTCCCAGCATTTTGCATAAATATCAGCACAATGTTTAAGTGTTGTGCATCTGCGCACGTGTGTGTGTGTGTGTGGGTGTGTGTGTGTGTGTGTGTGTGTGTGTGTGTGTGTGTGTGTGTGTTGGAGCAGTGTGGGGGTGTGGTCTGCGTAAGGAATTTTAAAAGATAAGCTGAGTCTTATCGCTGCTGAAACTGCTGAGGCCCACACGAGGTCCCAGCGCACTGCAATATTTATTACATCTTCACTGAACACATTACAAGCAGAGCAGACAGGGAGAGAGAGAGAGGAGGAGAGGATGAGAGAGAGCAAAGAAAGAAAGAGAGAGAGAGAGTGAAAGAGAAAGAGACAGAGAGAAGTGAGTCGACGGTCTTCATTTTGAAAAACACGGACGTCATTGATCTACAGGTCTCTGTTTGGGAACATGAGGAGCAGGTGGAGGTGGGGTTGGGGTGTGTGTATGTGTGTGTGTGTGTGTGTTGTGTGTGTATTTGGGGGGTAAGCTGCTGAGTCACTGACTGCTGCTGACTTCACATCTATGCATGAAAAAAACACCAATTGCTATTGTGTTATTTTTTCATGGGCTGTTATTCGAGCGCTATTTACACTATTCGTTTTCAAATCCTGTTGACACCAGCAGTTCCTGCGCTAGCAAATGGACTAGCCCAATATCAGAACATGCAGAAGAGCAGAGGTGGGGGATGGGGGATGAGGGTTGGGGTCGGGGTGATGTTGGATCAGGAGTGAGGGGCACAACGCCATCTGGGGATTGGATGCTCAGTGGGAACATTCATCCATAATCCATCTTTAGGAATGCTGAGATGGGGGCATGCGGCTTGCGCTCCCTCAGTGACCGTGTGTGAACTGAGCCCTCCATCACGAAAATCCACGGAGGTATCTAAGCGACGCATCTTCACCATGCCGACGATGGACTGGCTGAGTTTTTGCATCCTCATCCAATGGCAATCAGACTTTGGACTAGGAGATGGCACTCAGTGTGAAGAACTGCATCTCCCGGTGGTGGGCTACTTACTAAGTCATTTGTGCATTGTGTGTGTGTGTGTGTGTGTGTGTGTGTGTGTGTGATAGCGAGTGTGAGGGGGGGCTGCACATAATACTTTCAAGGATGATACACCCTTGATGTGAGTGTACAGTCTGTTCTCAGCAGTGCTCATGATGTATGGTCCTTTCCCCTGGAGACAATTTGCTTGGTTGGGTTTTCAACGAGCCCTTATCACTCGGGAGTGCATCTGCAGAGACCCATCACAGAGAGCAGCAAAAAAATCACACATCTGCACTTCTAACACACACACACACACACACACACCATACTCACTCTCTCCTCACCCATCACACATCCATCCACACACACACACACACACACACACACACACACACACACACACACACACACACTGGGCAAACAGACAGATGAGACAATGCTTTCATGTAAATAAAAATGGATTGCCAGGGATAAATCCGCTAGCAGGTGAAGCTCCCGACAGGGGATTTTTCAGATGGTGGAGAGAGTTCACTGTGAGGCGGAAGGGGTGGGGTGGGGTGAGGTGGGTGGGGTGGTGGTTGGGGTGGTGGTTGGGGTGGAGGTTGAGCAGCGAGGGAGAAATCAATTCCATTTCAT
Source organism: Tenualosa ilisha (assembly GCA_015244755.2). Lineage (NCBI taxonomy): Eukaryota > Metazoa > Chordata > Actinopteri > Clupeiformes > Clupeidae > Tenualosa > Tenualosa ilisha. The sequence goes on from PYXC01000452.1 coordinate 5,603,063, forward strand.
TAACTTGTGCTGATCGGAGGGGCCCAGGAACGCTATTAATCCTGACATGGAATGGCTTTCAGGCCGGATGACTGCAGAATCCACCCCGGCCCTCCCTCCCGCTCCATCCCACCTTGTCCCCAGTCTCACGCTTGTGTCCAATCAGAGAGTTTACATGTTACAGAACCCAGCCGCCAACTCTCTCTCTGTCTCACACACACACACACAGACACATATACACACACATACACGCACAGGCACACACACACACACAAGCCGGCTTTACGACTGCAAGCTTGGATCAATGCCGAACAAAAGCCTGTATGGCACAGAATACGTTTAATGGAGGCACACAGGAGGAAGTGGACCTTTGATCCTGATGGCTGTGGCAGTACTAAGAGGGACATCAAAGAGAGTTGCTCCAAATGACATCACATACACACCCACACACACACACACACACACGGTAAGCTTTCACCAAGGCCCCCATGAGGAGCAGACAGGCAAGTTGTCGGGGTGTGGCAGAAACATCCAGGTCAGTGGCATTAAAGGCCAGTCGCACCTGCGATAGTTCTGGCCTCCCATTGGGTGCAGCGAGTCCTTGTGCTCTGATCCTAACTTTCTCTAGCACACGCTCATTTATGACTTTATGGAGGCAACTGAGTCATAGAACTGTGTGAGCTTTATCTGAAGTCTCTCATTAAGTTAGTTGTTCATTAGACTCACTACACACACACAGATGCACACACAAACATACACACAACACATGTCCCTGCTCCCACAAAAAAACAAACTCTCGATTACTTCCTGTAATAAAACGATTAGACTGGAGAAATAGGAGTAAACACAAAATGGATTTCCTTTCTCACCAGATCCCCAACTTTTCTTTTTTGGGGGGTTCGAAGGAGGGTGGGGTGGTTGTGCACTTTTAATTACAGATGCCAAAGACTATATATAGTGGTGCTTGAGAGAGGCCAGATGTGTGGTGGTGGTGATGGTGGTGGTGGTGGTGGTGGGGCTGATGCCAGGAGACGGCTGGGGATTTTTGGAGGGGTATGTGGCAGGCGCAGTGTCACCGCGGTAATCCCAAAGAATGCCGCCGCTCGGAACCGGGGATCCCAGCAGCTTTTCTGCCACGGCTGGGCTTATTAGAGAGGACAGTTATCACACGCAGAGCACATCACAGGCTTCTGTGTGTGTGTGTGTGTGTGTGTGTATATATATAAGTGTCTGTGTATGTATGGTAACACTACTTAAAAGCCGTTATGACTTAGCTAAAGAGATGGATGAAGAGGGGTAGGAGAAAGGGCAATAGGGGTAGATTGTGTCCTCCAGAAAAAGTAACTTGTGAAGTCTATTTATAAAGCCCTCCCCACTTCTACCACCAGACACACTTACACTAATCCCAAGCATTCACAGCCAGGATGGCCCAGAGTTCCATGGGAGGTTTGGCATTTTGGGAGGTAAAGGGGTTGGGCCTGGATTTGAGAGGTAAAAACAGAGGTGTGGACTTGCCTCTAGAGGATAAGACGGCATTTCCCAAAACTTCAGACAGATCAAGAGGAGGATTCTGGAGGTGTGGAGGATTTACATAAAATAAAAAGACAAGTTGCTGCCTGATCTGAGACGCAATGCTAAAGAATTTCTGAAAACGCCTCAAGCAAACCTATACTTGTAAGGTGTATACGCCAGGTTTACCACTGCACTAACATTCTCACTCATACTCTCACTGGGAAAAAATATCTATGAAGACACTGAGCCAACAGACTGTAACCACAATGGTTTTACAACCATTGGGGATAAGCAACTTTAGGGGGAAGACAGGGATGTATGTGAGGGTTGGATTTAGAGAACTAAATCCCTCTCAGGACCTACTGTAAAGAATGTCCTTTAAATGATCCCCTCCTCAATACACTGGAAACTGTAGGAGGAACAAGGCCAGAGTCTGGAGCCCTGGAGCTCTTCCTGATAGTCTACTACAGCTCTGAGCTACAGACTGAGTGACTGATAGACAGACTTGGTGATTGACTGTTTGCTGGGACTTGCAGAAGAGAGGGTTTAAAACTTTCGCCGCACCCCTTAAGTTTTTCTGCGACTACCAGAGCCAAGGGAGGCTCCAGCCTCTCCACCGGCCAATCGCTAGCCACGGGGGAGTCATTAGCCGGGTCATAATCCATTTTAATGAGGCGTTTAGATAGTGTCTGAGCTTGGGGGGGGGGGTGGCTTTGCGTGGCTGGGGAAGAGAGAGGGGGAGTCCAAGTGCTGAAGCTGGGGCTAATCTCCACAGCCATTTGTGTGGCCGTGCAGAGAAAGCACACATGTCCTCAGGCATCTATTACACACACACACACACACACACACACACACACACAAATACTGGCTGCCACACCCACTGCAAATGCCTAGAAGAGGCATATAAATTTGGGTGGATCCTCTGGGTTCAAAGTCCGTGTGACCACCAGTTTTTTCTCTCTGCATATCATGGAGTGGGGTTAAACTGCAGTGGGCTTACAGCAGGTGCGGGGATTTTTCGTGCAAGTAAAGCTTGTGCTCCAACTTCCCGATAGCCTCTTTTTGTGCGCTTGTTCCAGTCACTGTCAGAGCAGTGTTCCTTCCTGGGTGTGTTATTTTATGCTTAGTGGCGCACAATGAGAGCTGGGGGAGTTCTTGCATGAAGGACTCTACGCTCACGGAGAGTGAACCAACTTGTCACTCTTGCCCTCGCCTGTGCCTGCACACTGTGCTGAAGAGGGGCAAAGCCAAGGCAGAAAGATTCCTGATGCTATGCAGCAAGATATGGGCTGTGTGTGTGTGGGGTGTGTGGTGTGGGGGTGTGTGGTGTGGTGTGTGTGTGGGGGGGGGTTAGAGGCACATGTGAAGGATCCCTGTTGAGGAAGGAGGATCGGTTTTAGAGGAAATTTACCAGCGGCATCTTTGGTCCACATCCAGTAATCTCATGGAGCGCTTTGGTCAGACAAGGCCAAAACTGGGCCGAAATAACAAGAGTCCTGATAGAGGGAGTGGGGCAAAGAGAGACAGAGAGAGAGGGAAAGGAAGGAGGGAGAGGAGCAAGTAGGGAAAAAGATGTATAGGACAATAATAATGGAGTGGTGGGGGGGGGGGGAGGTGGTTACATGTCTCACAAGATCCCCAGACGTTCATTAGCATGGCGCTAATCCATGGGGTGGGTGGCTAAAGACAGATTACCTCAGTGCCCCCACGTTCTCTCTCTCTCTCTCTCTCCTCTCCCTCTCTCTCTTTCTTTCTGACATGAACCTGTCTCAGGCAGCAGGTGGGATGGACAAATAATCCTTGTGAGCAAAAACATATTATGGCCAGGGCCTCGTGTTTCATTAGCCTGCATCTGTTGCCCTCTGCTCTCTGCAGCGCTGCACGGAACAGGCAAGTCTGAGCCTGAGAGACTGCAGTCACAGCATCATGCAGATTCTATGTGTGCTATATGGGTCATTTCATCACTACATCCATGAAAGTCCTGTACATTTTCCTGTGGATTGTCTAGATTTGAAGACTCCAAAAGTCTAAATTATATATAATAATAAAATAATACTATAAGACTAAAATAAATCCATATCTATAGTATATACCTATTTTCTTTGATAATCAGAAATGGTTTCTAACCATCCCGTGTTTTATGATCATTAGAAGTGATTTAATCAAATCTAAGTTCACATGTAAAGCTCAAACCAGCTGCTTAGTTTTTAAACATCTGCTGCAAAGCTCTTGTGACTGGACTGAAACCGCAGGGTCTGCATGACAATTAATGGCCTGTATTCAAACGTGTGAGTTCTTTGTGTTCAGCTTTTTCTCAAGCCTAAAAACCCATGAAATCTGAGAGGCCCTGAGCGTTAAGTGCAGGGAGGATCCTGCCAGAGACATAGTTCTCTGACATTTCCGCAGGGCTTCAGGACACACCGACAGGATTGGATGACTGATAGACACACACAGCCTGATTAGGGATTACATGTAACCCAGGCACTGACACATTTCACAGTTTCTCATGGATAATCAAGTTTCCCTTTATCAAAAAACACACATGTATCAGGTACAACAAGCACCATGTGTTTTTCCAACCACTATCCCCACATGAAGTGTCTTACTTTAGGTCTAGCCTTATGGGACAACACACAGGAGGGAGGGGAAAACAGGAAAAGAAAGAAAGAAAAAAAAAAAAACAAAGCCCCCCTCCAGGTGCTCTTCAGGCTCTTTATGAGTAAGGTGTGGCTGACCAAATTTTCCATACGCCTCTCAAAGCAGAGTCTCTTCGAATGTGGTCTTATGAGTCTCCACATGTTCCATGGACACCATCATGGACAAATACGCATGGCCATGGGGGAAGGCAGACCTGATTACTACTCCATAATAATCTTTCATCTTCCGCACCCAGACATCATTATTTCCACTCGGAAGGAGAAGTTGTGCAATGATTAATATATTCTAAGCCTCGTAATCTTTAGGCACCTGCTTAATGGATTGAGTCTGAATCTATCTGCCCCACTTGGTGTGAGTACCAAGAATCTTAAGGACTGTGAAATTCACCCAAGGTGCCTTACAATGAATTATGACTCATAAATCTATGAGATAGAAGCCACTTTCGTTCGAAGCAGAGCTGAGGTTTTAGAGGTGTAGCAGGCCAGGGAAACTCGGCGGAAGTTCGTGACTGAAAAGTCCTGTTCCGCCTGACTAATTTACCTTTACCTAGCGTGAGTCACATACGTCGTGGGCGCAAGCAGGAATGCTCAGCCACACAGGATGAGTCAGTGCCGTCTTCTCAGAGGTGCCACCTCTTTCCAAACTTTAAACATAAATAAATAAATAAATAAATCTGGCTTTCAAACTTCTGCTTCTTAGATTTACTTACTATCAAAGAGATTTCAAAAGGCAGCCCTTTGCCTTACTCTGACTATCTCTCCAGCTGCTTTAGGGTAAAACATATTTTGCATAATCTTCCACTGCTTAAAATGTCATGTCTCATAGCCCTCGTTAAAGAATAACTTTACGCTTCTATGAAAAGTGTATGTATGTATAAAGGAAAAAAGAACAGTTCCTTGATAGTTTCCAGTTAAATCAATTGAGTAAGAGGTATCAGAGTCAGTATTACGGTAAATGCCTGGGTTGGCTGATAACAAGTACTAATGGCCCTGACTAGAAGTCTAAGCGTAAAGCTGTTGTATAAACAGAACGGCAGTGTCCAACAGTGAGGCGGTCAACGGTTCATTCTTTCACTCCTCTGGTTCATGACGGCTGGGTTTGCTCCCACAGTACACCAGTCAGACCAGCCATGTGGTTCCGTGGCCATGGTAACAGGGGAGGAGGAAGGTGAGACAGTGTCTCTATGTTTGTGTGTGTGTGTGTGTGTGTGTATCAGGATGAGCAGTGAGGAACAAGCACAGGGCTCACATCTGATTACTTTGCGAGTCTGAGGCAGATCCGGGTCGGTTCTGGCACAGAGCTAACAGAGACCACCGTATTTTTGCTCCCCCTCTTACCATACCACACAGTGCAGGTGGAGTAGACAGCAACCACACACAACCACAACCACAAACACACACACACACACACACACACACACACACACACACACACATACACTGCATATTTATCTCTTCTTCCTTTGCCTTCTTAAACATGCAAGGCATGCATTCAGGGCACGTTCACAACTGCTGCTTACATGATGCTAATCACAATACCAGGTTCAGCATGCGTTTGCTCCCCACCTTCCCTTCCTTTGTTTGGCTTTGCCAAACGGTGACGTCATGGCTCTCTTTGTCTCGAGGCATTCTGAACGTGCCGCTTCTGATGCGCACAAGCATTCAGTCCGACCGTCCAACCGACCGACTGTCCGTTCTCAGCTGACACAAACTGTCCAGCCGCCGTTTGCGTGCAAGCCGGGAGGGCATTTGAAAGCAGCCACCACGTGCAGCTAATCATGTGTGGCTCCATTCGGCAGGGGAAAAAAAAGCCTCCGAAAGAGCAGCGGCCGTCTCACAAAAGAAACCAGTAAAGGCAGTCATCGCCTGCTAATTAGCATTTCCTGCTGGACTCAACTGGTGCGTTTTGTGGCCAAACACTAAACAAAGGCGGTGAGGATTGGAGAAAAAAACAAAAAACAAACAAGTGCAAAAAGAGACAGCCAGACGTGGAGTGAGCATCCAAAAGGGAGAAAAATGAGCTCATGGTTCTTAGTGAATGTGCGTGTTTTAGATCGGACACACGGACACACACACACACACACACACGTGGCACAAGTGTGCATTCAGCTCCAATGGACACGGGCAGGGAGACAGACACGCATCTGGCTCTATATGTCAGGAAGTGGCTTTATTCAGCCCAGCTCTTTCACAGATCAATCAATGGCTCGTCTGTGCATCGGAAGAGGTTGGAGAGAGAGGGGTGTGTGTGTGTGTGGGGGGGGGGTGTTTTGTATTCTGTTGACATATTTAAAATTGAGCAATGAGCGCAAGTGTGGGAGTCACACCAACAGAGACGTGGGGGCCGATTCGAGAGGGTCTTTCAGCTAGCCGCTGGAGAGTAAATAGACCGGATCTGATGCAAAGGGATTGACTGTGTGTTTGAGTGTGTGTGTGTGTGTGTATGTGTGTGTGTATGTGTGTGTGTAGGGGGAATCAGCAGGAAGGAAGCGATCACAGACAGCCTTTCAACTGCATCTCCGGAGAGGAAGAGAGGGTTAGTTCAACGCTCAACACCAGTGACCTCCGACAGCCGTGGGTCCCGGTAACACTCAGTGAAGTCCTCTCTCCCGCTCCCTCTCCCTGGCCCAGGAGCTTAACCGTGCCACTAGCACCTGTTCCCCTCTGAAAGGACCCCTTTCACTCCAACAGGTGCGTCTGGACCGACACGGGAGGGGATAGTGCTCTCTGGGAGCTATACCCCGCCACACACACCCTTTCACCCCCACTCCATCCAACCACCATCTCTGCCATCACTCTCACACACACACACACACACACACACACACAGGGCGCAGCACCCCAGCTGGCCGTCTTTCAGCTCCTCACTCACAGATTCCACACATGCCTGAGTCTCAGCCACGCCACCGGGAGGCTTTTCAGGCCAGCGGCTACTCAGCTGTCTCAGCTGTGGCTCTCCCTCCTTCTCCTCCCTCACAAAGCCATCTTTGACTAAGGGGAGTCAGTGGGAGGCCTCTGAAGGCACCAAGAGAGGATATCTGTGCTGGTGTGCTGATGAAGACCAACTCCATGAAGGAGAGGACACCACAATATTCTCCAACTGTGTGTCTAATGCTCACATTCACATTGGGCCATAGAGATGAATAGAAATCTGTTGTCTTGACTTTTGTTTAACGTGAGCCCTATTGAATTGTGTGACTGTTGCCATAAGGAACCAGTTGTCTGGCACTCACAATAAGTTTTGCATTGGGGCAATTCTTTTCTCTGATCAGTTTAAACACCACTCCAAATCAGATCTTCATCAATCTAAGACTTATCATTACACAGTGTAGTGACTCTCTGGCTGAGTAAAAATCACAAATAACAAATGCTTAAAAGCATCAGATCCTAAGATGCAAAATGACTGATTTAAAGCATACTATTGTGATTATAATAGTATATTCTTTGAAATATGCTGATCAGTGATATTCAGCTCTTTACTGACTAAGCAATACCGTAAAGATCATCGTGCCCTCAAAGATGTTATATATTGTGATAAATTGTTTAGCTTTTGTCTTTAATGAAGACATGTTATTAAGGTTGCTTTACAGGCCTTCTGTGCTACAAACATTTAAAAAATACATAACTTAAAAAAATACAGTATATGAGTGCAACAGAAGGTTTGTGCCTTTCAGTGCTTGTGTGAATTGTGAGTGTGTGGAACTGCGTGTGGGTGGTTGGGTGTGTGCTTGTTCACGCATCCACAGGGGGGCTTGTGTGCAAATGTTTTGGCAACACAAAGCAGACCAGCAGTTGGAAAAAGAAAAATCGAGCACAAACTGGTCCATGGGCACAGTGGGTGAGATGATGTCCACTGTGTGTGCGCTTTATTTAGCCTGGTCCACGCACCTCCTAAAATTATCTTTCTCTCGCTCACACAATCTAGACGTGTAAATATTTGGCCTATTCAGAATGTGGGCATCGTTGTTGTTGTTGTTGACTATGGACTCAGAATCTAGCACACCGAGATAAAAAAAATGTAGTAGGTCAAAGAAAAAAAAAAAAAAGAGAGAAGGATAAATCTCTTTTGATTTACCCTACAACATAAGAATGGAAGAGACTTTTGCAGATTACACACAAATGCCCATTCCTGGCATGACAGGATTGTCTGGTGTACTGTAACATGTTGCTAGCGTGAGTTTAGATTTCTCTCAAACATAGACACATTCATACACAAAACCACATACACCCACTCACACCTGCACACACACGCACACACACACACACACACAAAAGCATAAAAAACACATACACAATCACTCTGAACTTACACACTCACTCGCTCACTCTCTTGTCGCAAACGGAACCAAAAATTTGCATGATGAGACTACACCACCCTTGCCCTGGGACTTGCTCAGGCGACTGGCCAAGTGCCATGGTTCAGTGGCAGAGCTCTGGTCCCAGCATGCTAGAGGTACATGGCAGAAGGTGCCCCACTGCATAGCTGGAATAGTTCCCTCACTGTATAGGTGCCGAAGAGGGAGAGAGAGGGAGAGCGGGAGAGAGTTGTTTGCGCATGATTCCTGCAAGCCGGGGGGTTGGGATTCGGCATGTACAGACTTGTCCAAAATGTCTCGGCGCTCCGCCATGTGCCTCCTCTTACAAATTGCTGTCCTACAAATTTATGACCAAAAACACAGTTTTTTTCCCCTCTTGTGAGCTAAAAAAAATAATGTGTGTCACCAAGTGTGTGTGTGCACCCGTGAGTGTGTGTGTGTGTGTGTGTGTGTGTGTCGGTGGGTGTGGGCACATGTGTGTGTTTTGTTGACGGATATCCTTGATGAAATAGCTAAACCAACAAAACGTAACCGTAAATAAATAAAAAAAAAAACTAAGAAAGAATAACAAAACAACCCTGAGGAATCTGAAGTGGCTGTCCACTGTGCATTGTGTGGTGTGAAGTCACTTGAGTGGACTGTAGGCCACGAGGCTCTCACTGCCCCACTTAAAGAATGCAGAGCACTTGAGTCTGGATAAAGTGTCGTGGCACATTTCTGAACCAGAGGCACGTCCGCAAAAGTGCTCCATCTGAAAACAACCTGCCGAGCCCTTTTGGCTTGAAGCACTGACGCTGACAGAGGTTTCACAGCTGCCTGTCAAACGCAGTTTCTCTGTAATGTCAAAGCCACAGCTGGGCCTTTGCAACCTTGGTCTGGATTTCTCAAGACATTTGAGTGTTCCTTTTAAAATGACATCATCTTAGAATGAAAACAACCACATCCTCTCACGTAATACTTCTTCTACTGCACTGCATGCAGAGGAGGGTGGATGAACAGTATATGGAGGGGAAAATCGGACACAGAGATACTATTTTCTGTTCATGAGCTTCAATATCGGAGCGCGAAGTTCAAACTGAGCAGGAAGGTGAGAGAAATGGAAGGGCCCTGAATTCCTTGTCAGGCAAGTTTTGCAAAGAGCAAAACTGAAGCAGAGCTAAATCATTCAGTTAATTTAATACCATAAGAAAAATCCTGAGAGCAAAGATACAGTGGGTGGATCAATGTGAGGCCCAGTGTGCAATAAATGTATGGAGCAGTATCCTCCAGCAAGAACGACAGACCTTCAAATGCAGGCACACTCAGCTATGTGTTCCAAATGAAAAGCAATACATATCAGCCGTGCCCATGTTTTGATCGTTTGCTTAAAGCAGTGCCCCCCCAGACGAGAAGCTAAATCATGCGCTGTGGTATTGATCAGTTTGGCGAATTCGGTCTCTCAACACTGCCTCGGAGCTTCCCACCGCCCCCGCCATTTTATTGGCACTTTCCTCCATGGCCGATTCGGCTGCAAACTAGGGGTGCCCTGCTTCCGGTGTACTGCAAGGCGCTACCTCCGCTATGATCATTGGCAAGCCTCTCACCTCGCACTGGAGGCGTCTGGCTTTCCCGAGGGAGTGATTTGGCCTCTTAGTCAGCTGCAAGTTCAATGTGGTGGGAGGCAGGCAGAAAAGCCCAGTGTCACAGCGTCACAGAGACTTCCGCATGCTTCCCATAGAACTTTCTAGAGTCATTCAGGGGCGCCTTTCATCAGGAGCTTCAGTACCCGGTGCCTCATGCTGGATGAATGCAGACACCTGCACAGGAGTGCGCGTGCACGCACGCACGCACACACACACACACCACACACACACACACACACACACACACACAGAGAGAGAGGAGGATAGAGGCAAGGATGCATGCTAACAGACTCACTCAAAATGACTCTCTTTCTCACTCTCACACACACACCTAAAACACACACTAACCATAGTGCAACTTATTCACAGGGCGAGATGGCACAGCGCCCACAGAAAACACAGGCACACAAAAGCTCCAGCTGCCAGGTGGCATCTGCCTGGCCCCTACAGAGCCGACCACTGTCACTTCCCGGTCCACTGAGTCGCTCGCTGTCCCTCCGTCCATAGAGGATCTCCCTTATGAGCTGCCCAGTAAAACACACCTCACAATGGACAAGGGTCAATTCATTGAGTCTTTAATGAAGACACAGCGGAGCGTTGTCTTCTTTAGACGAGCAGAGCACCAGGGGCTGTCTTTATGCTCTACTGCTATCCAGGGCCTTATCAATCACACCCTCTGTTTTCTTATCAGTGGTCTTCATTCAGCTCAGGATCATGCGGAAGTATTAAGTGATGATGCAAAGACAAAAAAAAAATGAGGAAGATGACAAAGAAGAAGAAAAGAAGAAGGAGAAGAAGAAGCAAAGAAAAGAGGAAGAACAGAGAAGAAAGGATGGGAGACAAAGGAAGAGGGAGGTTTGGAGAAAGAGGGAAAAAGAGTGAAATAAGGAAATAGGAAGTGTCGGCCTGATCCTGACGAGGCTTGGTGTGGAACAGAGGCGCGCGGCAGATCTGTGGCTGGAGCAGGGGTGCGTGAGAAGACAGTGGCTCAGGCAGCAGGGCGGGCGAGAGCCAGGCCCAGCGAGCCCGCGTTGTCACGGGGATAAAAACTGCCCCCATTAGCCTCCCCTCCCCGCAGGGGGACGCACCCCGGTGTCAGGGGATATAGCTCAGCCCTGGCAATGAGACCCGCGACTGCGTTTTTGGGGCAGCAGCGCAAGCCAATTATTCATCTGTCGGGAGAAGAAACTGCAGTATCACTCTCATCGAGACCCAGGGCAGCGTTGCTCCAACACCGCCTCGCTCTTACCGAAAGATTTATGACTTAATATACTCAACTGCGTGTGGTCTAGCCTCAACTTGGACCCCTCTGCCTCTGTGCCGATCACACTGTTGATGGCTGCGACACTACATGCTCCAATCCAACCGGGCTCTAGTTAGCCATCAAGTAACAGTGTTTTAATTCCTCTGCGTTCAAAGTTCGTTCTGGCCTGCAGGTACGAGTTATGAGCAGGCAGAGGAGCAAGATGCACGTGAGTCACACACTTGATTGGAGATAAGAGACTCGAGGGCCGGGCTCAGTTTGCTACAAGGTCGCAGCCATCTGTGCATGGGCGAGGCCCCAGCCCTAGCCTGGGCTGGCCGAGCCTGCGGTTTTGTTTACTCCTACCGCTACCACTTCAGTGGAAACACAGCCCATTAGCACAAGGAGATTCATAAACATCAGGCAATGCCAAGGAATTTAACGTCAGACTCAGGCTAACCCTTCACATTTCTAGACACAGGCATCTCGAAGCTGATCAACAGCATGTCATGAATAAATATATCACACACGCACACACACACACAGTACCTGTGTGTGCATTTCTCCTCACACCCTGTGATAGCTCTGTGTGCATAAAAGGCCAAGCAGAAATTGAGGGATCCAATTCATACAGCATAAATACCTGGTGACTCATTCACATCTCAAAGGTGTAGTTTTCAGTTAGAGGACGTGAGAGGAGAGGGGGTGTTGGGCCAAGATCAGCATGTGGCTCAAAGCCTACGGAATCTCTCCTTACGATGTGAGAGAGAAACAACTGAGAAGCCTCAACTGATTGCACAGTCAGAGACACCAGACAGGCCTAACTTATTCAAAGTACACCCCCCGAAGGCACGGCATGGCGCGCAAAACAACTTTATTCACCAAGACCTATGAAAATAAGCTTTGCTTATAAACTAATTTTGCCGTGCCACACCTGATCCAGGCGCTTAGTGAGTTGACCATGCATTTCAGCAGATAAAGAGATAAATCACAGGAATAAAAGGGCCATTGTCAGTCAGGATTTTGCTGTTTTTAACAGCAGTAACCAGAGCAAACCTGTCTATTATGGACAAGGTTGCTTTTCTGCTAGAAAAAAAGGGCTGTAGATTGCGTTGTTGTGACACTTGTAGTGGTCATGAAAAGCTGTATGATCAGGCCCTAAGGAGGAGCTGTTCACAAGCTCATACTCATCAGCGGTTCTATTTGTGTGCTCTAAGATCGAGCAGCAGCGTCTGTTATACTTGCCACGGACAGGAGAACCACAGAGTCGAACAGTAGTGACTTGCTGTTTTGGAAACACAACGTGTGCTTAAGAGAGTTAACATTCTTGGCAGGGCAAGTGATGATTAACTTTCTCTGTCTTTCAGCTTTGTGCTTCTCAAAAACTCAGCCGTCAGTCATCCCAATCACTCAGCGGTCCCCTCCTTTGTTTGTGCACTCGAGATAAACACTGACTAGAGCCACACGTGCTAACGCAACTCAACAATATTGTACTGAGAACTACGGATGCTATACATTATTGTTACAAAGGATTTATGACCATTTCAACAACCACATTATGACAACCACACACACACACACAAACACACACACACTCAAACACACATGAACAGTCAACACACACACTCAACACACCCAAAGACTGTCATGCCCAGCAATACATAGATCTGACACAAAGCAACACCTCTGGCATTGCTACAGGAATTGTGAGTTTAGTGGGTCAACCTCTGCCTCAGACTTTGACAGCCAAAGCGTGTGAACATCTGTAGCTATATTTGACTGGAGGTCAAACATGCCACATAGCTGCCGTTGGAGCGCTTATCTCGCCAACTCAGGGTGTCAACGCTGACTGTGTTTACACCCATATCACTGGTGCTGATGCCATTATGGGAGCAGACGAAAGCCTGCCATGATTGCAAAAACACCATGCTTAGCGCAGTGAACATGGCAAGGTCCCGGCGCACACGAGAGGGCAGAGAAACCGGTTTGGCAACTTTATGCTATGTTTAAACTGACGTGACTTGCAAGTCTGTGAACTGAAAGGAATGGCCTTGATTCCCCGATGACACTTGTTAAGGTCCCAGCAAAAGAAAGAAAAGCAATAGAATTGCCAAAAGGCAAGCTTGTCCCATTGATTCCAAACACTAATGGGACCATTACAATGAGCCCAATCAATAGAGTGTGGGGAGATGGGGGATTGTATGAGACACGTGTTTGTCCCTGTGTGTGTGTGTGTGTGTGTGTGTGTGTGTGTGTACAGGGGCCCAGATGACTTCTGAGGCAGAGGTCTTCTGCTCCCTGAACACACTGGTGCCCTGGTTTCAATAAAGGAATCCCACAGTAATCCCCACTCTCACCCCCCTTCCAGCTCCCAACCGATCCCCCAGCACACCCCACATCCCCATCCCTGCTGCCCAGCCGACCAGCCACAGCCCCCAGGCAGTAATGACAGACAGGGCCAGAGGTTGGGGCCTCTTCTGCCTGGGTGAGCGATCACATGCACATACATATACACACACAATCTCTCTCTCTTTGTCTCTCTTCTTCAAACACACACATGCACACACACACATGGAAGATCGGAGAAATAACATGTGGGCTCTAAATATGACTGTCAGCTCATTGTCTTGAGACCCAAAGTAATTGTTTGCATGTGTCAGTGCAATAAACATAGAGACACAGGGGAAGGGATGACTGCCAAAGACACTCTCCTACACAGTATAGCCCCCAGATCAGCGAGCTATAGTAATCTGAAAACACGTCTTAATTTAAGCATTCTATATTAGAACTGATTTACACTTTCTACACTGACTGTCATCTCATAACAAAGCGTTTACACTATATTAGTGGCCAGATGAATAACCCAGCAGGATTACAGAGATTTTTTTTTTTTCGGATGGAAAGAGTATTTTATGGATGACTGAAAGAAAATATGTGACTGCAAACGCCAGCTGTAATAGAACCAGGAAGATATGCTAATCTCAGTCATTTGACTTGCAAATCTTCATTTTTATTGATAATATGCATGTTTATACAGCTGTACTTTATCCAGAGACAGTCGTATGCCGTTTTATCTGCAGTGGGCCGAACGTGCACCCTTCAGATTGTCATAGGCTATGATTCCAGTTGTTCAACTTTTTCTTCCTTCACTCCTCTGATGCATGCGACCGTTTGTCAACATAAGGCTGCGAACAGTGGCTTACCTTAAGAATTCTTGTAGACAGGTGTCACAAAATCGGTGACCGCACGTTGAAACCTGAACTGGTTCTCGCATCGCTTTGCTGCACAGTGGACATTGAAACCGTCTCTTGGGTTTCTCTAGAAACTTGTAATCAAACCCCGGCATTGTTGCTGCTTAATAAGCAGGAGGATGCGTGTATTTTCAAGCCTTTTGCGTCTTGCCTTCGACACCCCACTGCTTCGCCGGGGAGCCGCAAGAAAATGTCTACGGTTTACGCTGTCAGTGTCCGTCTCTGTCTCCTATTCAAGTCCATCCGTCGGAGACAAACAGCGGTTCCTGGACACGATTCCTGGCACTGCCTTCACGTCTCTCTCTCTCTCTCGTCGCCGGCTTAGGTTGCTTTTTGCATGAAAGGGTTAAGACGAAAGGATAACCGTTAGAGAGGACTTCTAGCCGCACACAAATGTGTCCGTGAGTACAACTGACAAGTGTGCTATCACGGCTATTCAATAATAAAAACGTTAAACGAAGCGTTGCGACGTATCAGTCCGCTCACACGACCAGCTGAGGTAACACTGACAGTCTATGTAGACAATGCCAAGCAGTGCATCCCATCTGTTTAGGTAGACCTAGCCACGCCTCTCACTGAGTGGGAGGGGTCATATTTAAATCCCATTGACCGTCTGTTTTCGAATCTTCAGGGCAGCTCAATGCCAACAGATTATCGCCAATGGTGTATGTACGCTGTTTATGATCCTCGAATCAATTCTGTGAATATCTATTTAAACTCATTATTCTTGAAAACTCCTAAGTCTATCGTTAACAATGTACGACAATAATTTGCAAAATGTTAGTGCTATCCCTTGATATTTCCTTTGTCTATTTTTCATTATTTTCCTTTCCTATCTCTTTTTTCTTGCTATAAGTGAAGTTACTATTCGTCATTTCCACAGAAGTTAAGCATGAGAGATACAATACCTATCTCTTGCTTGGAGGTGTCTTCACAAATACACCATGCAACAATTAACTTGAATCACTAATTAAGAGGAGGTCTCCCTCTAGCGGCGATGATTTTAACATGGTGCCAATCGATCAGTCCGTTTTGATTTCATTTTATTCAGTCTATAGACATGGTTTGAGACAATATTTTTATTTAAAAACATTTCAAATGAGAAAAAACTAGCAAAACTATTACGTCGCACTTTACGGAGACAAGCGTCATTGGAGGAGGTGCACTGGTATTGCTCAGACATTACATCATCAAAAAAATGATGGCATCTTGTATCACAACACCCTGGTAGAAGCAAACAGGAAAACACCCCCCCCCCCCCCCAATACCCCTTCATGAAGAACACTGCTTCACTTGATGACCTTTGTCATCATAAATAATGTAATGGCATAAGTGTCCACTGCTTGACAATCCTTCTTTTGTACAAAACTGTCAAAATATGAAACAGTTTTCATGCTAGATAATACTGGATAGTACCACATATGTCATTCACATCAATAGTTTATGACATTAAAACAATAGGTGCACTTAAGTTCTACAAAGGATGGCCTAATGAAGTTGTACACTGCATTAGTATATCTACAGATATCAGTGCCTAACAATTTACATTTGAAAAGTGGTCTGTTACAAACATGATTCCTGACTCCCTCTCCTAACTCCCTTGACAGCCATGCTTACACCAGTCCAGCTTGTTTCACTTCCTGGGTGGAGAGCCTAAAATAGCAAAGTTGTTTGCGAGAGAATCACCCATTTCCTCTTCGGCTGAAGCCATTGTTTACCTCATACAACTCCATTAGACCAATGAAGGTGCATACAGTCAATGGGTGAGGTTTGAAACCTGTATTGACACTGCCCTTGTGGGACCAAAACAACTAGGGCATGGGTGTTCACACATTATTTTCTCGATTTTGTCTATGAACCCGACAGCATTAAACGTAAAATGATCAGGTGAGAGTTTTTTCGAAATGCAGCGTGATTCTCCATGTCCGTTTGTCCCTCATACTGCATTCCGTCCCCTGAGCATTTAATTCCTGGTCATCATCACAGGGGTCACTTTGGTACCGACTCCTCGAACAGAGCTGGGTAGAGGACATAAAAGGAAGCAAAGAGGAGGGGAAGGCCATCATTCATGATCACAATCATCACAGTCCGTCACCAATGTTACATCACATGGGCTGCACCTGGCTTTCATTCTGACAGTGAAAGAATGACACTCAGAGTTTAATTATCACAAGGACAGAGTGATGAGCACACATCAAAGACTCAATTACAAAAGAAGGGAAGAAACTTCAGCAAAAAGCATCACGCCTATTTAACTTTCCTGTTCAGAGGGTCTATCTTTCTCTTCCGCTCTCTCTCTCGCTTGCGTTCTCTTAGAGTTAAAACTATGCAGGTCTTTTAAACGGATTACTGAAGGAAAAAAACTGCAAGCCAAAAAAAAGGGAAAAAAGAGAGGGTTGAGCCGAAGTGGATAAATATTTCACTTAGTTACAGCAATGGCCTCAGTCACACACAGCTCTGCACATTCACGTGTCACCAGTCCAATGGATTACAGAGCCATCCTTTCCTGAGGATTTTTTCCCCTGTAATCTTCCTTTAAACCTGCATCTATTTCAAATGTGGTCTGGGTGGATGGTGGAGGAGGGAGCTGGGCAGACAAACAGGCTTGATTTTAATCCACCACTCAAATCAATACATTCAGATTGCTGGGGATGATGATGATGATGATGACAATGATTATTACTAATATTATTATTATACATACATACATAGATAATGGAACAATGTCCTACAGAAAGTTATCGTCAGTCTACAGCATGCGGCAACAATATCAATCTCAGCAAACCACCAAAACACTATGAGCATCAGTATTTAGGTTACACATGATCCGTTTTACATGGATGACACCCTGGGAGACTTCACGTACATTGAGGGTAATTACACATGCAACACAATGTGACATGCTCTGATGCAGTATCACTATAAAGAGTGACACTGATACACATAATCTTTTAGTGGCATAGGACGAACTTTGGATGGTACTGGATATCATCAGACGGTTCCTGACTGTAAGGGCTGTATAGTATGTGTAGTATTATATAGCATGATGAGAAATCACATCTTTATCTGATGATGAGACCCAATAGGTCACTTATGCCAAGCTTTAGCTCAGCAAGCATGCATGCTTGGCAACATCAGGGTGCACGCATCCATTTAATACAGGCGGCTTTATTTCTCTCTCTGTCTCTCCATTTTTCGATCTCTCTTTCACTTTAGGATATGAGCTCACTGCTGCATGAGTAGTGCACCCCCTCCTCCCTCCCACCCTTCCTCTGCAGTCTAACAAGCTAAACGCGACCAGCAAGCTCCTGCTGTTCATTTTATATTGCCTGGCCTCAAATGAAAGAGCCACACACACACAGGATTGCCTCATCCCCGACTTAATTAGGCAGAGTTTCTCTCTCAGCCTCCTCAGGCAGCTCGGGGGACACAAAGGAAGCCTAAAGCATGGTTGCCTTGCCCAAATTGACCTGAATGGGACGAGGGCTACAAAGAGACACTGACACTAACAGGGTCAATTACGCACCTCTTTTGTCTGGGGAGATCTCATTTGGTTTGAGCCACTCTCCTGATTTTTTTTTTTTTTTTACCAAAACGAGGTGAGGAGCGTCAGTTCTATTTGTTGCCTGGTCCAGTTCTGTGTTGTCAATACCTGTGCTGTCGCTAGTCTTTTTTTTAAAGTCAGCTTGTCTATTTTTTGAGAGATCGAGGTATCTGATTTCCTGCTGTCTCAAAGATACTGTGTTATTATGCAACAAAGGGACCGAAGCAAGAATGAGTGAGACGTTACGTTTCACCGCCAGGAGGGTGTTGCCATGACAACAAGCCACCGAGGTGACAGTGAATGGATGGGTCTCGTCGAGCTGAACCGCCTTTGGTATCCCAGAATCCTCCTCTTTCCTGCCAAGGCGACCGCGAGCTCCCTTCCCCCAGGTGTACACCTCTCCATCTACCGGGAAAACAGGGAAGAGGCAGAGCAGCCAGACAGACGGGTGAAAAAAACAACAGGGGATGACATCACCATGTTTAGCTATGTGGATTGCCTAGGCCTTATCAGTTGATAGTGTAAAGTGCAATATAAAGACTAAACAAAAGACAAACCACTTCTTCTAGAGGCTTCTGTTGCTGTCATTAACACAAAGACAAATCCTCATTTCTCTCTCTGTTTACCAGTCTTTCACTCTCCACTCCACTAGTTTCGTAAAGCCTGATGAATTTAGATGTGACAGATATTCTTGTCTCTGAACCACTCACAACAGACAAGAGGTACAGAGTCTTCAGTGAAAACACAATGAGGGTCTTCAGGGGCTACCATGCTGTTTAAGAACCCAGCTGGTGGCGGAGCTGAACTCTGACCTTTGACACCTATGACATCTTTACATCATCATTGGAATGCCTGTCCATTGTTCTACAGTATAAAGGAACCCTCTTTCTATTGATTCCCTTAACGCTCTAGAATGACTGCTGTCAATCGTGATGCATGGGCTGATTTCTGCATGGGGATTAGCAGAAGGGAATTGTGCATCATCTTTGCTTCAGATTGGGGAATGTAGAGATAATTGTGCAGAATATACTGCTATAGTAATTTTCAGCATTCACATAAAACTGAGATTAGCCTTTTATTTTACACATTTTGTTCGGCAATGTGAATGTTGAATTGCATTAGGATCAGGAAGCATGTGATACTATAACATATTTATTTAACGTATTTAATACTACATAGAAACTTAATGTAGGTGGATCAAGAAATCTCGTTCAAACTACAGAGTACTATTTTGGCTGATTGCATGGTGGCTGATCCACTACTGTGTCTGTCATGAAAGATAATCACTGATGCATTCAGAAAACAACCAATCTTGACATGTGGCTAGCTTAATCATGATTATTATGGCTGCGTGTCCTACCTGCTCCGATGGCAAGGGTGAACGCATCTCCACATGCCACCCTGGTGATGCCCTGGAGCTTGGGCACCACATAAGGAAGTCTACCAGTCCTCCGAGAGCTGCAGCCCAGCTGACCATGCTGGTTACTGCCAAAGGTCAAGCACTGGCCCTTCTCTAGAGAGAGGGAAGAGACAGGACAAGAGGCACTAGAGAGGATGATGGTAATGGTCTGATGTTTCCTCCTAAAACAGAGGCATGTTGAGTGTGGGGAAACCTGAGTGCCTGAGAGACTGGACCTTTTGTTCCATCTCTAAAGGTCACCAAACATTCTGATTGATATGACTAGATGGAACTTATTGTGGGAATGAGTGTATTATTTTATAATACAGACATTTACAGCGGAAAATACTTCAATATGATCATTGCTTACTGCTTTGTCAGCCCACACAAACAAACAAATAACCTGTCAGTGATCTGTCAAGGAAAAATCCAGCCTCACCTGTGACTGCAGCAGAGTGGGCCGTTCCAATGTCAATGTACGCAATCTTATCTACATTAAGTGGAGCTGATTGGATGGGACAGAACGCTTGGACCTCTTCCACTTGATCTGGGGGCAAAGGTTCCTCTGTTCCAACTATTCGGTCCAGCCCAAGCTTGTTGAACCTGAGGCGAGGTTGAAAGAGGGATGTAGTGGCTTTAGGAGTAATCAGTCGTCCAAAATCTAAAATGACATGCTGCACCCATGCCTGGCATCACTGGATGCCTGGAGGGAGAGGATGTTATGATTCTTTCTTTCAAAAAGAAAAGAGAGAGAGAGAAAAAAAACAAGCTGCTTGCAGTCATGGCGCTTTATACTGTCAGCAAGAATACCAGACACAAGCTGATAGGAAACAGGGCAGCTGAATCCAATATGACAAGCAAATAAGGATCCATTCAAAAGCAATTACCGTCAACACATCCGCATCTATCTAAAACTATGGAAGACCAGTCCAAAGTTACTTTTTAGAGAGAACAGCTCATATGTGAGAGAATAAAGCTGATGTGAGTAGTTCTCATGGAATACTTCTAGTTATGAAACATCTTGAATGCAGCTTTACATTCACATGCACTGTTTATAATACAGCATCCACATATGGCAGAATGTTATAGGAAAGCCAGGCCAAATTTAGTTGATTTGCATGCTAGCTTCAGTGGATATCTCGACAATGCGGTGTTTAGATGTTTTTAGATGTTACAGTACATTACATTGTTTCTTCACATCCTGTTGCTGGTGCCAGGTTATCTTCGGATGTTTTAACTTAAAAGCATTACACATATCTCCTTTAACTGGTTTGTTTCAAAGAAAAAACAGAAGATTGGGAAATATCAGCATAGTTCCCATGTCTCTCAGTACACCTGGTGCTTTTTTATGATCACAGTGAGGGGGTTGATGAGAATGGTGTGGTGAGGAGGAGTTTCCTCTGCTGAGAGAAGACGATGTAGGAATGTCCAGCAGGGAGATGTGCGTCATGATCAGGAAGTGATTCTGACCGGTGTCAGATCCAGCGCCATCTCCCCTGAGCACCAGGCCTACTCAGCATTCTCCTCCACATCCAACAAACACTGCAGCACTCTGACAGCACTCAGCGCTCAGAGCCTTCTACACAGTTTTTATGCCTCTACGTCAGAACACACGCACACTATGCTGCCCAACACATTCAACAATCAAACCATGAATTATACAAATATTAAATGTGACGAAACTATTCTGAAATTGGAAGTGACTCAGTTGGTAACTCCATTCTGCAATTCAAGCTCAGGGGTAGGTAAACTGTAAAAGCAAACTCTACTTCTGTCAGCAGCAAAGTTGACTTGCAGTGAGTTAAGGGTTGCTGAGTGTGTTACTCATGTGTACAGAATGCCGTCTGACTGCATTTGTAATAAAGAGGAGGGAGAATGTCCTTGGCATGCTTCCCTAATTCACGTTCTTGCCCTGCAACACATGCATGACACCGATACTGAAGCACGGTGTGGGGAGAGAAAACAGTTTCTTGAGAAGAGCAGTGTTAAGACACCTCCGGGCATATAACGCAAACAATGTCACTTTTGTGGGGCAAGTCACTGAGAGACAAAGCTTGAGTTAAGCCTGCGGGGAACAATGGCTTTGTGAATCAAACAATACTCCCAGACAACAAGAGATACATGCGCCTCATTAATTAATCACAAAACATAAGGGAATTACACACTCAGACGTAGAACTTTGGTAAACAAAGTCTGAACGTGAGGAAAACAATGCCTTATCTCATCTGATATGGGGCGAGACATGACACTTCGTTTGATTTTTTGTTGTCATCCCACAGATGACACGAGGACGACTTTCAAACGACCCCTCGAAGTGTCGGAGGAGGGCAGAAAGCTCACCGGTTGCTCCCGCAAGCAAGGATTTGCTGCTGTGTGCTGATGATCATGGAGCAGTCCACCCCACAGAGAACATTCTGGGCCTCAAAGTCTGCCGGCACGCTCACCTGCTGTGGGGAATTATAGGAGTCCAGGTTACCCAGCCCCAGGCGACCTGCAAATAGAGTATCACAACATACAGTCACATGGCACAGAGGGAGGGTTATGGCAGAAACAATGGCACTTTTGGCAATGGGCAGTGCCATCAATAAGCCTTTGTCCTAGGCTTACATTAGTTATGGTTATGTTTACCCAGTAGATGACTTTTTTCCACTTAACACTCACGCACACCCTACATCTGTAATAAACATGATGCGACCAAACAAATATTTTTTGAAATGAGTAGACAGTAGGTTTGGGATATAAAGTTTAGGATTCATAGGATGTGAACTAAAAGTGAATGAAATTCTTGAAATTAAATCAGCAGTAAGCATTAAGGAGAGGAGAAGAGGTCTTTTTTTTCCTTTACCGTTATCGCCGCGGCCCCAGGAGAAGACCTCTCCCTCGTTGGTCACGGCTAGAATGTGGGAGGCCCCACAGGAGACTTGCACCAACTCATAGCCCAGCAAGGCCTCCACAATCTTAGGCTACACAAGTAGACACACACACACACACACACACACACACACACACACAGGACAGGTCAGACCAGGCAGAGCTGACACCTCTCTCTACATATATACTGTATCCCTCTCCCTTTCTCTCTGGTGTGTGGGCCTGCAAGAGCTTGTGGCCCAACAGGGCCTCCATGATCTTAGGCGAAACACAGTAGAGACAAACACACAGAAGCACACACAAGACAAAGTCAAAGCAGATCTCTGTCTCTCTCTCTCTCTCTTTATCTATTTATCCATCTATCTATCTGTCTCTCTCTCTCTCACTCTCTCTCCTCTGCTCTAAGATCATTTCCAGGCTCTTTTCCAGTCTTGCTTATAAATTCACTAAATATGCTTTCTAGTTACGGTGCCATTCATTATTTGATTGAGGATGACTAAACTGGGCTGGACTAGACTGAACTGGACTGGACAGTGTTGGACTGGACTGGACTGGACTGTGTTTAACTGTGTAGCAAGATGAGAAAAAGAGAGACAGCAGATATCTGACTGACAGAAACGGTCTGAGTTACAACAATGTTAATGTTTATAGATCATCATAGATATTACAAATGGTATGTTAAACATGTAAAAGTAAATTTTCTATATCTGGAAAAAAGGTATGTTAATTGAACATTTTCTTCTCTTCTCTTCTCTTTTTTCTTCTGAACCGAGCATTAGGAGTCCAAGTCTCATTTTAGCAGGGAACTCTCAATCTTCATAAATGTCACCACAGCCCTTCCACACCAATTTACCTGCGTCACGTCGTTGAAACTGGCGTGCCCCAGGCATCCATTGCTGCCGCTGCCAAATGTCATGATGATGCCTCGGTCTGTTGAGCGGCAACAAATTAAAGGAGATTAGGGGGCCTTTTACGGCAGGAAGCACAGGGCACAGATGTGGTCATGTGTATGTATATC
Source organism: Tenualosa ilisha (assembly GCA_015244755.2). Classification (NCBI taxonomy): domain Eukaryota; kingdom Metazoa; phylum Chordata; class Actinopteri; order Clupeiformes; family Clupeidae; genus Tenualosa; species Tenualosa ilisha. The sequence continues at coordinate 5,626,475 of PYXC01000452.1, forward strand.
AATGTTATGTCAACACACACAAAACAAGCAATTTTAATCCCAAATAGGAGATTTAGTAGTAATCTACTCTCTGACTATGATAGATGATGGACGTTTGGCGGCACACAGATAATCAGAGAGGTATTTAATCTCATGTCAGTCATACGCACCGTCAGTGGATGCGCATCACAAGCAAGGCCAAAGAAAATAAAAGTCCAGTGAAGACAGAGAAGTTCTAAAACAATGAGGGAAGATTACATGACCTAAAAGTCTCTTTCCCATACCGGGAGTCGAACCCGGGCCGCCTGGGTGAAAACCAGGAATCCTAACCGCTAGACCATATGGGAGAGGCTGTCTACACATGTGAACAATGGAGGGACATTCAGTTGGGGGGGGGCTACAGTGTGACCACTAGGGGGAAAGGAGCAGAGATCAGCTTATGCCTGGTAAAAGCAATCAATGGTCTTCTGACACTGCAGTTACAGAGCTCCACTGCCATATCAGTGAGTCCATGTACAAAGTGAAGTATCAGATTTCACATAGGACTTTGGAACAAAAAAAGGTCAACCCGAGCCAGCCAGGAGTCGAACCTAGAATCTTCTGATCCGTAGTCAGACGCGTTATCCATTGCGCCACTGGCCCTGACAGCTGCAGCACCATCCCCCCACAGGAAGTCTCAGAATTACGTAACACGAGCCCCACGAGGGAAGCTGTGAGTCTCTTACACGCACACACACCCACAGAAACAGTGGGTCTGTGTGATACTGTGGGTCTCTCTTTTAGCAGTGTGCTGAATATTTGCCTGTGCCATAACACAGACAAACTTCACAGAAACGCTTACTAGACTTAAGGACAAAACTCCAGAGGCATATAAAACCTGCCGTGACCCGGATTCGAACCGGGGTTGCTGCGGCCACAACGCAGAGTACTAACCACTATACGATCACGGCCAGCCACTGTCAGGTGACAGTCACTCCTTCGCCAGATACCCCTGAAAGGTATCTCGGCGGTGTAGAATCGCAACTAGCCATTCAATTTGCCTACCTGTTGTTTCTCTATCAAAGATCATTTTTCAATTTATTTCACTGAGAAAAAGATCCAAGAAAGCTAATGAGCATACAAAATGCAAAGAACAGTATGCTAGTGTCTGTTTCTGTATATGTGTGAAAACATGAAACTGAAAGTACTTAGACTTCCTGTTTGCGTTCTTCAGAACAAAATGCAAAGGAAACAATTTAGAAGTTTTCAATGACATGGCAATATAATAAAACATGCCTAAGTATTAATTATCACTATTGATAGTTGAACTATTGTTTTATTAGAATGAAACACTGATATGTCCGTTTAATGCTTCAACTAAGACTAATGTTCTATATATAGGCTAATGTAAAAATACTATGTTATCTAATTTGTTAATTTACCCTTGATTTATTATTAGTGTTCCACAAACTACGAAACTACATCTCTTTGGTGCCACTCACAACAATCTGACACCCCCTTCCATAGCTTCCATTGTCATTTAAGCTTTTATCCTCTAAGCGCCTTGTAGCAATCCTGTCTTTGTTTTGACGTCCTTTGTAACACCTGGACACCCTGGTGTGAGTGAGAAATATCTCACCAGTCAGACAAGCGGTGAAGAGGTCCCCACAGGACACAGATTTGATGGTGACCCCAGACTGGCCCTCCAGGAAGCGGGAGATGAACATGGGCTGCATGTGGTCCACAGCACCAGGCAGACAGGGCTCATCCAACCCCAAAGATGGGGCCTGCCACAGGACACATTACAGTAAGATGGAACATTTCACAAAATGCCAGACTGCATCAACATGATCTGCTCCAAAACACATCAATTAACTTTGCAATACAATTCCTGACTTGTACAATAGACAAGAAATTGCATTATATGTCCTAGTTGTAGATGCCTCTGTATAGTCCAGGGGTCAGGAAACCACGGCCCTCAGGTTGCATGTGGCCCTCTAACACCCCCCATTTGGCCCTTTGCCTTGGAAAGAAGATTATGTAACAGTAAACAAATATTTTATGTGTTCTATTTTCTTATGATTGTTGTAGGCTTAAAGTATGTAAAGCCTGCACGTTTTTTCTCTTTGTCAACATAAAGCGTGCATCAGGTTACATCCTGGCAGCGCATATTTGAATCTCCGGTTTAGGCTCGGTGATAGAGGACTGTACTGAAATGGTTTGCTGCTTGTGTAGAACACATGAACACGTTCGTAAAAGTCAGAGGCTAAAACCCAGAGTTGGAAGACCCAAATTGCATACAGCTGTACATGATTGATCTAATAGTATCTAAATTTGTTTAACACAAACCTCCTAGAAAGGAGCACACAGCCGCTGGAGTAGCCAGGAGGCAATCCAGTTTGAGCGCAAGATGCAGTCCTTCACTTTTTCTAAAGATGTCATTTTTCTTTCTTCCCAACTCTGAGAGAGTTCAGAGGACCAAAGAATAGGCTTATCAAATATTGTCATCAGAAAACAAACAAAACGTTGGAAAAGATTCTACAAGTTCGGAAAAGACTCCCTTTCACGCCCCTGGCACTGATATTGAGATAGAATTGGCCAATGTAACCGACTAATAAGATATTTGGACATGTAAACCAGAAAGATAGATTCTTAGATAGAGAAGCACAGAAGTGTGAATCATGCAAATCCATGATCAATATCGACATGGAGGACGTGACAGTTCAAACTTGAATTGTTTGAAAATGGTTTATGATCTCCCAGTATTATGATTTCAAAGATGACTATGTTTTATTTACACAAACGGGTTAAGCTACTACCTATTTTATGGTGTGCTAATATTAATTACATTTGCACAAACGTGAACTGAAACTGCAGAGCCTTGCTAAGCCATTCCATTTCAGTTTTAAAATCAGTTTTTCCTCCTTACGTTCCATGTCATGTTGAATAGCCTACACCCAACAACCAAAATAATTGCTTATATTCTATATTGCAGACTTGGGCCACAATATGTTAATAGATTGCAAGCTCAGGTAGCAAAATATTCAAAGGAATAGCAAATTGAGTTGGCCTTGAAACAAGCATTAAAGTAAAAAAGTAAAGTGTAGTAAAAAATTTGACCACACCCTATTTCTGACCAAAAATGGCCCTTTACAGAAAAAAGGTTTCTGACCCCTGAACTAGTCAGACCTCTCTACTTCAGCACCTACAGTAAATCAACATATTAAAAATGAACCCTGACATACTATATCTTCAAAGGCATTATGACATGCTTTTCATTAAAGCCATTGCCTGGAACGATGTACAGTGAATTATCATTAAGCTTAAGCTTGACTGCTAATATCTCCATATTAAAGGAAATCAAGAACCAAGCACATGCTGGTCTCTTAAGCACAGGAAAACAGTTTCATTTGTTGGGGCCCTATGCAAACTAACCTAGATTAAATCGAATTAAAGTGAAACCCTGACCTCCCAGGTAAGTAGACGGCCTGATTTGGTGACCCCCATCTTCTGGGTGCGACCCAGGGACACCTGCTGTACCTCTGTGTTGAGCATGGGGAGCCGGAGAGGGGAGGAAATACCACTTCCCCAGGTGTACACAGATGACTGGGGAAGAGAGTGCATCATCTTACTGGAGCCAAGGCCTGTATCTGCAAAAAGAGACAGACATACAGAGATACGTGTGTGTGTGAAAGTGTGTGTGTGTGTGGGGGGGGGGGTTACCATCAGAGAGCTTATTTTGGTGGTTTGGTTACCAAATTTTAATGTTTGGTTAGCACCTACCTGTACCAGATGCGATACAAGAACTTACAATGGCACAAGGTGAAAAGAAAGAGGACGGCATCTTTGACCAGCTGAATGCATAACCATTCAAGCTTCTATCAGTTGTAGACTTGTCTTAAGACCTGTTACAAGACAGGAAATGGAGTAGAATACTGTGTCAAATTGTCAGCACTTACCCCGTGTCCGGGTGCCTGCCACACGGCCTGGTCTACCATGAGTGCCTGGTGGAACGGTGGACAGTGGTTTCTCGATCCTGTAGTCAACATTAGTCATTTAGAAGATTATTCTTCCCACAGTTGTCCACCATATCATGCCACGCACGTATGAAACTCATATCTTTATTTGACATTAGCCCTTCGCTCTAGCAGTGACACCACAATTAAATGTCAGGTCAGATTTTCAGCCAAAGGATGCGTAATTGGGTGTTGCTATATCTCAGCTTTGCCTCGCAGGTTGCTGTGGCAACTATGCGGCGGTGGCCATGGAGACATCTCCTAACCTGCGCATCTTCACATTCCCCACATCGGTGTGGAGGTTGAGCAGGGGGCGGATGCAGATGGGGTGGGCCATGATTTCGTTGAGCTGTGGCCGCTTGGACGGGTCCAGGTTCAGCATGTTGAGGATGAGCTGCCTCAGCTCAGGGCTGTAGCGGTCCGATATTGGGGCAAAGGTTCCACTCATGATCTTCAGGACCAGGGCGGGGAGGTTCTGCAGACACAGTAGAGTGAATGCAGCATGTGCATTTCTAAGAGCTGACAAGCAATGAGCCACACATTTTAAGGTAAAAGTGATTCATGTACTGCCACTCAACCTCTCACATGATAATGTGTTTGTTTTTTTTAAGAAGCTTTGCAATTCAAATGTCCAGTTTGGAAAAAATGTGTTAACTACTTAAATCTCCAGCTAAAGGCACTCTCATGCGTCAAGGAATTTAACTTAAAACCCCTTTATTACATAATTACATGAGGTAAACTAGCACTACAAGTGCCAACCAGCCAACCGGTGCCAACAGGCAGGCTGGCTATTTACATGTAAGCAGTTAACACATTTGAGATCTGAAAGGATATACTCCAAGAGCACACCTCCGTTTTTGTCTGGAGTTCACCTTAATAATAACAGAGCACTTGGCTTGTTTGGTTTTTTGATTAAAGGAAAACTCTAGCCATTTTAAACCTATTGCCCTGTTTGGAGTTGCCAAACTGAGTTTTCATTCACTTGCCCCAGTAGGTTCACTAGTCAGTCTGTGCTGCATCACATTTTCTCATTATTTTTCCAGTTGACACCATCTAGTAACCTCAAACAACAGGGCTACGGGTTGAAATGGCCGAGTTCTCCTTTAACAAAAGCCATCATGCTGGAAAGAAATAGTCAAAAAGCTGTTTGAGTTTAGAGAGGACTGAGATTGACAAGGGGAGCCCATCTTACTGCTGCTTCAAAAGCTCTCTTCAGGCTGGCGAGTTCATAAAGCACACAACCCAGGGCCCAGATGTCACTCTTTTGGTTGTAAGGCTTGCCCTCACAAAGCTCTGGAGAGATGTAGCACGGTGTCCCCACTACCTGTAAAAGATATCATACTCCCAAAGTTAATAGGACATCAAAAATAAAAAAAGCTGCTGTCAAATGATGAACTATTCAAGTCAAAACAGTTAAACATAAAACAAAGTCAAAACAGTCAAACATAGTAGTTAAACAAGTAACTGGACAAAATGCAGATACTGTTTCATACCGTGCTTTTAAATGCATATTTTAATGTAGGTGTTGGAGAGTTCTAGTCTATTATCACTCACAGTATAGGCCTTGCTTTTGCTAACAAGGATTTTGGAGATCCCAAAGTCCCCAATTTTAACAATCATCTGGTGCTTGTCCAGCAGAATGTTTTGGGTCTTCAGGTCCCTGTGTAGAATGAGTTTGTTGTGCACGTGATAGAGAGCCAACAAGATCTGCACAAAGAAGTGCATGATCATGTCCTCATCCAGCAGAGAGTTGCAGCGTTTCTGAATGTAATCAGCTAATGTTCCCCCTACATGCAGGGGGTAAAAAGGCAGACACAAAACGGATGTTGGCACTGATCAACAGAGAAGCATGCTGACAAATAGAAAGTTTAAATGTATTCAAATATCGGTTCAAGATTCAATACTTTTTTGACATGCAACTTGTGCTTGTGACTTGTATTTGTTTTTGATGTCTCAGCCCATTCCTGTGAATTTAAAAAAACGTTGCCTTGGTCAGACCCAGTCAAAAGACATTGCGGTGTCGGTCTACACATTACCTGGTTCAAAGCTGTAACTTACACAGGAAAGCGGGAACATCTTAGCAGCTCTGGTAGACTAAGCATGAAGTGACATATGAGTGTTGGATGATTGATGATGGAATAGTGACAGTGAAAATGTGGATATTTGGATGCAGATAAATGCACATCAGATTTGTCTATTTTGTCACAGCATAACTGTAATAAAGCTGTACAATGGACAGGACTTTTCTAGCCAAATGAAGTGCTGTTATGTGTCATTATATACTAAGACGGATGAACTACCTGGCGCATATTCCATCGCGATCATGAGTGCCTTATCTTCGAGAAAATTCTCATAGTACTCGATTATGTTCGGGTGGTTGAGTAATTTGAGAACTTGGCACTCGTTCTGGGCTGCCAGACGCTCGTCCCGCGTCATCTGCTCAACCGGAATCTCTTTTAGAATTACCAGGGCCCCATCGCTGCGACGCCGACAAAGATGTACTATTCTGTATGAGGGGAAAGGATGGTGTTTAAAGAAATATGCTGCGAGCAAGAGTGTGCGGAGAGAAAAAAATGAGCGACAGAAAAAGATTAGAAAGACAGACTAGGCGATATCATAACACGAACAACGTTACAATGTTACTTTTAAACACCAGAGGCGTTGGCATGCGATAGTTTTAACACAGTCACTAGTCACTATCGTAATTGATGAATGCGTGGCAACATTGTTCCTTGGTGTAAAAAACTTGGACATGCAAGAACAGTGTTCCACAATGCCACGTTTGTCCACCACTGCATAGACTACTGCAGCACTGTCTAGAAAGTTTTATATTTCTTCTCACAGAAAAAAAGCTCATTCCATATTGGCTATAACCATGAGTATTTCACTTGTGTAAGTGAGGTTAATGTTATAGTGATTTCCATTACCCGAATGCGCCTCTTCCAACTACTTTTATTTTTTCGTACTTCTCCATCGTCTATACTCAGTGGAAAACCTCTGCTGTAACCATAGGCAACACTTCCTCTGCTCCTACAGGAAACACAGAGGGACAATTCTAAACGCGAGAAAAATCCACTTCTAATCTTAACTGCTATTTATGTAGAGAGGGTGAATGTTGATGTCTGTGGTGAAAAATGATCCGGTTTTGAAAAAAATATTTTGTGCGTAGCTTTTGCGCCAGAGTACTTTGAATTCAGGGAATTAACACATACGCGCGTGCTCGTGCGCAAACCTTTTGGTTGAACAACCAAATGAACAGTAACCTAATGCATAAAGTGAAAGACATCTTTGTGCAAAATATTTGGAAACTAATTTTTTAGACACACACTAGAACCACTTTATCCCTTTGTACTACAATCAACCACATTAAGTAATGACTCCCATGGAGCATTTTTGAGTGTTTTCTACTTCAGACAAACTGACTAAAAGAAAATAATCCATAACTCAGCAGCCCACTGGATTATCAATAAGCATGTATATCGTTTAAAGTGCTGGCATAAGACTCAATACTCCACCACCATTTACATGCTGGGACAGAAAGGGATGTAAGTCTGACCCTTCAGATGTCCACTCATTATTTGTAAACATAAAAGCTTTAGTCGCTCACTACTGGCATAGAGCCACACTAATCCCTGAATTGCTAAATGGACAGCTGGCCAGACTGTTTTCAGAGGCCTACTAAAATCACGAGTTTTTGTCCTAATGCCCACTCAATAGTGCACTGTGCATTGCCCTTGGATGATGATAATATTACTGCAATGTATGAAAGCGTATGTGTTTTGTCATATTACACAATATCACAGCAGGCAGGGCTGGCTGCTCAGTGCAGTTAGCTGATATATGATGACTGTTGATTTATTATCAGATGTGTGTGTGTGTGTGTGTGTGTGTGTGTGTGTCTTAGGAAAAAGTTGTCAGGGAGAGTGAGAGAGAGCAAAGGAGTCTGACTAGGAGACAGTTGTCAGATTAGGAAGTGTGTGTGCATGGGTGTGTGTGTGTTTGCACACATGTATGTTGGTGCGCATGTGTTTGTGTGTATGTGTGTGTTGACCTCCAAAGTTCTTCCCAACTTCCCCACGGCTTCCTCCCATGCTGTTTGACTTCAGCAGCGGAGCAGTGAGCTGCTGCTGTGATTTCACAGGTAAAACCGTCTAGACAGCCACAGTCACAGACTGCTTCCCCTTGAGCGTGCATAACCGCTCATCCACAGACAAGCTTCTGAAGCATCTCCTTTCCAAGCTCCAGTGAAATCTAAGAAAATAACATCATGTCCCATGAAGGAAATAGGGAAAAATATGAGTCAACTGACCTCAGGGTAATACTAGATTGGTCTGAAGAGCACCGTTAAAATGGAGACTTTCAGACAGTGCTCCATAACAGTGATTGTATGGCGATATTTAGTGTCATGGTCAAGTGGAAACCTTACCACTACAAGAAACTACATTAGGAGCTCATGATGCTGAAAATACTGCCAAATGAAGACATGTTTGCAGTTGAAAATGTCCTCAAACTGACATAATAAGATTAGGAAACTGGCCTTCAGGTCACTGAATGCAAGACAGAGAAGATTTTTCAAATATTTCAATTCCACTGTGAATTTGCAAATGCTGCTGTCTGTTCATGGCCAGTGTCAGCTTCACAGCTTTGAACACAGAACACATTTTGGTGCCATGTCCCATTACAAGTAAAAGGTGCTGAAGGCCCCTAAAGGCAAAGCACCACGAGAGAGAGAGAGAACATAAAATGTTATTGTGTTGGATAATGTGTTGCTATGCACAAATAAGAGTGTGAGACAACAAAGCACAACTGCAAAAGACTTCCCAAAATGAATAAGACAAAAACAAGACATTAAACACAAATATAGAGTTATTATTGGTGACATTATGTTAAATAAATTGCTTGTAAAAGAAGAGTATGTGATTCACTTTCAAGGAATTGATGTTTCAGGTAAACCAATCAAATCATGTCCCTCCCTCCCATGCTTTGAAGAAGTTGATAAGTTTGTCTTAACTTCAGTCCAACCTGGCTTCAGTGAAGTGGACACTCTGGCCACAGCAATCAACTCAATGTAGAAAAAATGCAAAGTACTTGTGCTGTGGCAACAAATAAATGAACTTCTGTTTGGTCTGTCTGTTTGGTTTGTTTTGTCTTTGGGAGCTGTGTGGGTTTGTACATAAACTCAACTAGTTTCGGCCGACCTGCATACTTCACAGCTTTATCGACCTGCTCGGTTTCTGTCTCTTTATGCTTGATTGACAGTTCTGCAACATGACACAACACACAAAGCTAACATGAAGGGCAACAGAGTTTAAGAAAATCCATTACATATGCAACTGAGCTGGTTTCTGGAATGTGGGAGGAAGTTTGGTTGGTCACCCAGAAGAATACAGTTTGCACAACTATTTGTTTGCACTGGTTAGATCACGGGTCAAATGTGTTTAACCATTATGTCAGTTTATACTTCATCAACAAAATAGTTATAGGGTTTTAGAAGTTCTAGATGCATTGTAGAGGGCTTGTTCATTCTGGGATGTGCAGTATCATCGAAAGTTGAACAAATAATTTCTAAAAGTGTCCCAGGGTTAAAAAGAAAAAGCTTTTGGAAACACTCTTTAAGGATTGTGTGATGAGCACGGCTAATGCAGCCCTTAGTTATGCTTGATGGCAACTTTTCTTTTAAAGCATGTTTGTGCAACCCTTTCAATTTCATTTCACATTAAGCTCTCTTATTTGCTCAAACATATAGTCAGAGCTCTGAATATGAATCAGCAATAGGCTGTCAGTCTCTCAGTAAGCCCTCCATTCCATACCCTTGCCCCTGGGCGTTGTCACACAAACTCACGTGTCCCTTTACGAACCTTGAATACATTCACAAACAGGTGCTTCTCATAAATAACATCATGTCATGCTCACGCTGACAAGTGGCAAGGGAAATGCAAATAGTTTATATAATTGTTGAGAATATTGAATGAAAACCACCTGATTTTACTTCAGAAACTCCTCTGAACTACAGATATTCACTCAATCACTTTCTAGTTGTTATGGTAATCACCTATTTTTGTTTAACAGTTACGTACATAGGTCTGTGGGAACATACATCTAGGTTTGTAGGAAAGAGAAGTGTCACATGATATATGATGTTGGGTGAGGCTGAGGCAGATTTCTTAATCTCCGTTGTGTTTTGTCTGGGCAGTAACCGACCCCTTCCATAGTCAAGCTTTGTGCAAGACTCCCCTTTTCCCACAATATTTCCAGAAAATCTGAATCACCCACAGCCCTAAGGGCAAGAACCACATTGAGCCATACTGTTGGTTTCTAGTCAGAAGATATCAGTTCTTTTGTGTATATACTGTGTATTTCTCTCTCTCTCTCTCTCTCTCTCTTTCTGTGTGTGCGTGTGTGTATGTGTGTGTGAGTGTATGTCTGTGTGTGTGTGTGTGTGTGTGTTAAATCATCATTGCAGCATTGTTAACTCATATTTCTCAAAGAGAGACACAACTACGTAAGAATCCAGACCCAGGGCATCTCATTTTCATTGTTCAGTGAACATGAGGTGACTCAGGTCTGCGGCTGGAGCACTGATTACCATTCCCCTCCTCACATTCTTGGAGGCTGAATTTACTGAGACTATCCCAAGCCTCCCCATACTTGTATAAAGCAGCATTGTCATCGCCTCCTAGGCCTCTTGCACACACATACACACAAGCACACACACACATTACTTTGTCTTTGCCAACAAGAAAAGTTACTTTTTGCATCAGAATTTAAAACAGGAATTTACGCTGAATTAAATTGAATTATTTTGCATTAATTTTGTGAAAATGCCGTCCAATCTGCTTGTCATTTAACAGGAAAGTGTGATCTCATGATGTAACCTCTGCAATGATTCCACCCTTAAGAAGAAGGAATGACTGTAACTCCTGTAACTCCTGCCTTTGGGTGAAAAGCAATAGACATACAGGGCTTCGCTGATGGGAACACCAGGATCATAAATCAGAAATGACACATATTAGGTATCTAGCTTGTCTAGAGAGCCGCAAGAGAGGATTAAGATTTAAATAAGGACAAACACTATTTATGCTATTTCAGGTAGGATGAGTGACCACAGAGAAATGTTATGTCTACTTCCCAACTTCACAAACAATCGGTATCACCAGGAAATGAATATGGTCACACCATAACACTGAGAAATTTGTTGTTTCACTGCTCAAGCTCCATCCTGTGGATGTCTGTATTTGTATTTGTGGAAAATTCTGAATAACTAAATAAAGTGAATTAAAATCCCCAAATTGTCATAAAATATGTGTTTGTTAGACATGAAAACCACAAACTTAACTTGTACTTGTGAACAAGAACATATTATTCTTTACAAGAGCAAGAGCATACACATTTTACATATGTCCATCTGAGAAGCTACAGGCCTTATTGCTCATATGTTGGTAATTTTATTTTGGAATAGATGATTTGCAGTGTATTACAGTGTGTTAAACACGTTTTTACATATTGCATACATAAAGATATTGCAGTTGTTCTAAGCATAATTTATTTGTATTAGCCTACTGGAATTTTCAGTCAGAATGTAATGTAAGTGTGCTGCCATCTAGTGAGTAATATTTGAACTGCACTGAATTTGTAGAACAACTACAGATGAAACGGCCTAAACGCCCACACATATTCCCACCTCCACAGTCCACCAAAATGTCATTTTTGTACCATACTCACACATAGATGTTCAATGAGAGCACCAAGGCACATATTTTTGCTGGTGATTCTTTTGCTTGTTTGGTGGATCACACTGAACATCCCCAGTTTGTTAGACTGGGGGACCTTACATCCGAGACTGTGATCATCAACACAGGGGTGCCACAGGGAAGTCTCCTGTAATGTTCACCTTGTACACCACGGACTTCAAGTACAACTCTGAGGCGTGTCATATGCAGAAGTTCTCTGGCAACACTGTAATTGTGGGGTGTATCAAGGATGAACAGGAGGGGGAATACAGGAACCTTTTTGGGGACTTTGTGGGATAGTGTAGGACCAGCTGGCTTTTATTTATTTTGAGGAGCCAAAACACAAGAATTTCACTCTCTTTTACTACTATAATAAGATGTACTAAGGACTATCTCGAGTCTAGAGTCTTGAATCTTGAACACCAGGGGGCAGCTTTACATCTGTCTGAGCATCTTACTGTAAGATCAGCAAACTTGCCTAAGAGGGAGAAATAAAATTTGATATGATTACTGATTCTGTGACCTAATTTTTATTCAGCAAGCTTCAAAATGAAATGCTGTGACTGAACAACAGCAAACAACGGCCATTACTTGTTTTTTCCAACGTTGTCTAGGCTTGCGGTGGAGCTCAGAGGACAATGTCGGTATGAGCACGTACATGTTTCTGTGCGTGTCTGTGCATGTGTGTGTGTGTGTGTGTGTGTGTGTGTGTGTGTGGTTGGAGCATTGCTGCTGCATGCCTCATGCCTCTCTCAGCAATGCTGCTGTTGCTGCTGCTGCTCAGTCGACACTTCCTCTCTGGCCCCCTCCCCCTTTTGATGGGGCCAGCTGCCAGAAACGCCTCTAGAAAGAGAGGGACAAGGAAAATCATGCACACACACACACACACACACACACACACACACACACACACACACACACACACACGCAAGTTTACAGTTGCCCTCTCTCTCTCTCTCTCTCCTTTCCACGCTCTTTCTGATTCTATCAGAGCAGGACTTATCCACATGTGGGTGTTATAATTATGCAAAAGATGCCAAACAGTCTTCTCTCTCTCTCTCTCCTGCACTTCTGCTCTGCTACTAAAAGGGATAGCAGAGACAAGCACTGTCAACTGTCTCTCCAGTGCCACAGCAAAAAAACAGCCAATTGACTTCTTGCCTCAGGCGGACGCGTGACACAAAGTATGCCTGCACCAGAAGAACAACAAAAAAAGAAAACACATTGTGTCATGAAAGTTTTTCACCTTTTCTGTATTTCATTAGTGAACAACATTTTCTCTTTTTCCTAGAGGGTGTTTTCCATGACTGCACAGTCTTGTTGTGACTTTTTCTGTTTTAATGTTTTGGTTGCTTTGTTTTTAAACCATGTGAGATGTGAGTTGAGCAGCTCCTCCCCAAATGTGTGGTTGTCTCCAAGCAGGCAGGCCACCACCCTTAACAACTCCCTCCTTCTCTTTTTCTCTCTCTCTCTCTCTGCACACTCTCAGTAACTATCTCTCTCTCCCACTCTCGCTCTGCTCTCAGCAATTCTCTCTCTCCCTCTCGCTCTCTCTCTCTCTCTCAGTCTCCACGACAAGAACCCTCCCCCTCCATGCCTTGAGACTGGCTGGGCAACAACACACGGACGCACTGAGCAAGACAGAAAGACAGAAAGTGTGAGTGAGAGAGGAAGAACGGGAGTAAAAGTAAAGAAAAACAAACCCTGGAATGAAATGGGGACTTTCATGAGGAGCCCACCACTGTGGCTTGGGAAGTGAAAGACAGAGAAACAGAGAAGAAGAAAAGAAAGAGGAGAGAAACAGAGGAGTGGAGAGGCGCACCCACTGGCCATAGAAGAAGCCGCCTGGGAATCTCCTGTGAGGAGCAGGGGGCGTGTAGGCAAAAGAGTGACCAGACCCCCCCAAAGAGGAGCACTTCCTTCATCCTTTTTTTGGATTTTATTCACACACACACCTACAAACACACCATAGCACCTACAGGAGGAGGAGTGAGGGAATAAAGGAGAAACAAGAGGTGGGGAAAAGCGTGGGAAGAGAATAGGAGGGAGAGAGAAAGAATAGAGGTAATAGAAAGTGATTGTTCACCAAGGGGTTAAGCAGAGGAAGGAAGGAAGAAGAGACAGGAGTGAAAGTGCGGGGAAGAGAGAGAGCAAGGGAGGAGAGAGAAGGATGGAGGCCTTGCTGTCTTTGCTGCAGCGGTACTCAGGACTTGCTGTAGTGGCTTTCGCTGTGGCTTTCCGCTGTGTTCACCACCTGCTGCGGAACCTGCCGGTACCCAAAGTGGTGAAGAACGATGAGTTCCGCTTCTGGAAGTGGAGGAACCTGTCGGTGTCGCTGGTCCACTCCCTGCTGACTGGAGTCTGGGCCGTGACCTGGTAAGTCGGCTGCCATTTGCAAGGGGGTGGCTGGAGGTTTCATTGTTCATTCACTGAGACTTCACATGATGGGCCCTTGAAGGAGGCTGGTAGTGTTGTGTGGACAAACAGGGCATAGTGGGCAGACACAGATGCACACACACATAGGCTCACAAAGAAGGAACACACACGTACGTGTGTTCTTACATAAACAGGCAGACATACATATACACATACACATACACAAACACACACATACACAGACAAACATACAGGCAACGCATACACACATTCACTCAAAAAATGCAGAGGTACACACATGGACAGATGACTTCTGGATGACTAAAACTAGCCGTCTAATTAAGTTCCAATTTCAGACAGTAGTGAAATTAATGAGAACTTGAAGTAATGTGTACGTCTCCAAGTTATCAGAATTCCTTATCATCACATAGACTTGATCAACTGGTTTTTGTGGTAGCACATGAATCACGTGAAATACCGACTAACAAAATTCTTTGAACATTTTTACTTACTATTCAGATATTCTGATTACAGGTGGATTCCTGGTTCAGATTTAAAATGACACATTCACACAGAGGCTAACCCTTAGCAGTCATTAGCACCACTGCTAACAATAGGGACATTTCAATAGAATACCTCTTGTCAAGGAGTGGCAAATGCTTGCAAAACGACAAAGATCATGAAAACTTGAAAAACCTGTGAGCCAGAGAAACAATTGCAACACATGCACACATCTGGACGTACACCACGCCCTGTTGTTAGTTAACACTCAAATGTAGTGAGCACATTTCTATACTGTGTAGGCCTATGACTTGAAAAGACTGTTGAGAAGATGAAACTCTAAACAAACTGTGGATCCTGACTGTCCTAACAAGGAACTGTCTTACAAGAAGCACAACTGATCACTGTGGTAACAACACTATAGGGAGCAAGATACAGTAGATTAGTCTATGCTGTCAGACCTGAAGTTAATCTGAAACACTGTCGATGAAACATACCGGTACCACAGAACTATGTAATCTGTATCATTAGTTCTTGCAGTCATCTGAAAACTTATCAGGACATGTGGGTCCCACATGTGACTACAGCTGCTCTCATATCTCCATGTTTTGTGTGAAGATGGCATCCTCAAAGAAACTTCACAATACACTGGGAACATCTCATAAAAGAGGGTACCCAATTTGTTTAAAACCATTAGAAACCATGTTCTGACTTGTTCTGGACATGCATTATAGACATCAGAGACTCATTTTTATTTAATGTATGTCAGTGAGCGCTTAAAAATGTTTTATTTCTTTATGTTTATTCTTTTTACCATAAAGAGTCTGGTCACTCTCAATACGCGTACCTCCTAGGAGGTAGATGCTTTCTGAAAACTTTAAAACTACCGGTTCTGCCTTCAATGTCTATTCACTAATCCATCTAAGTGAATGCTAAAAAAAAACTGGGAAAGCTGAAGCTTTCGGAGCCATCCTAACATAGTACTGTAGTGAAACACAATTGACCAGAATTATGACAGTGCCAGCCTGGTGAGGCAAAGCTGGCAAAAAGAAAGATAAACCATTTCATATAGGCCCTACATCTACAGCCAGGGAAGAGTAACATCAACACAGACTAAAACACAGACAGAATGCTCTAAATCTCAAAATAGACACAGAGACATAAGACAATGGCCGGAGGGGCTGTGGAAAACACAAGAGAAATACACTACAGATTGAAGTTATTTGAAGGTCAAAAATGTACTGCTGTTAAAACAATATCACTAGATTATTGCCTGTACTGCATATCTTATCTTGTGAATGACATAGGACTTTCCTAACAGTCTGTGACTAAGCAGGCATTACACTGCAGGTCAATAATCCCTTCACCATGCAGTTAACTGTTGGGTGTGACAAATTAGGCAACATTGCTCAAAAGGCTCCCTTGCTGATCATCACTTTTTGATGAGATCACTTACGGTATTGCGCTGTGTTTTTCTAAACTAAGCTACAAATAAAGACTTCACATCCAGACGACTAGCGTATAAGGGTCACACACACAAGCCAACATTTTTCAGCTGGTTTCACAGTTTAGCTGCAATTCCAAAAAAAGCCATTTGACAGGACAAATTGAAAAATTGACAGGACTGCCAGGGATAAAAGTCTGCGTTCAAATTATAAGCCTGGGTAAGTGATGTGATGAGGAGAAAAAAAAGTTCCACAATGTTTCAGTGTTGCTGTTTTTTTTTTTTTTTTGGTCACTTCTCTCAGTTTGGTCCAGGAGCCAATGATGCTGCAGGAAATCTACTCCTTCTACACACCAGTGTCCTATCTCCTCATCTGTGTATCCTCAGGTCAGTGGCCTTCAGCTTCAGTTGGTTATCATAAAAAACAGCCTGACTGACTAGCTAATGCTAATTTACCATGTACCACCTTGTTCGAATAGCTTAAGGTTGTGTGTGGTTGTTGGTGTGACTACATTATCA
Source organism: Tenualosa ilisha (assembly GCA_015244755.2). NCBI lineage: Eukaryota > Metazoa > Chordata > Actinopteri > Clupeiformes > Clupeidae > Tenualosa > Tenualosa ilisha. The sequence goes on from PYXC01000452.1 coordinate 5,643,019, forward strand.
TAATGGCTGTTTTTTGCTGACATGCCAGCCTGCTGGTCATTCCAACTAACTACATCAATGACCAATTGAAACAGCTGGTCACACCAGCATGGCTGAACAGCTTGCATGAGCAACATGTCCAGCTGGTGGTAGACTACAAGCAGCTAAACCATTAAAGATCAGCAAGAGCTGGTGTGAGATCATCAAAGACCCTTGTAGACCAGCTAAACCCAGCTGGCAGTAGGCTATAAGAGGGCTACAAGCATTTTTCAGCAGGGAAATTTCTGAACAGATAGAGGTTATGCCAGTATACTGTACATGAGTTTGGTTTGACCTGTAGACCAGTAGGAGGTTCACATGTTGCATTGAATTTGAGGTCAAAGAAAAAAATCAGTCAGAGCCTGATTGAATTCAGGGGCCTATGTTGCTCAGTGGCATAGTGGTGCACTTGCAAACACACACATTCACATAGGCAGACACACACACATTTAGCGCCAAAAGTTCAACAAGCCCTAGTTTGGGTACAAAGGCACAGGAGGAGATCAGCTTTCTCGAAACGATCCCACAGTTCACCTGCTTTTGGTCTTCATAGGGAGAGACACTCCTCCTTCAGAAAAATCCCAGTGGTGTCACCTGACATTGCATGAGCTCCCAAACACCCCCCCCCCCCCCACCCCCCAGGTGTCAAGAGAGATCGAAATCCTCCACCTGCAGATGTATCACGCAACATGGTTGTTACGCATGCTCCTGTGTAACCTTGCAGATCAAATACAAGAATAACCAGTAAACAAGCTATGCATCAAGAGGGAATCATTCCTCTCCCTTCTCTGACACTTGGGAATGCTCACGGCAAATTGTGTGGACTGAGTCACACTGCCTATGGCCAATTACTTAATCTGGCATCCACGCCGTCTGCAGCAAAATGCGGAACGGATCTGGCACAGATGTGGCTCGGATCTGTGTGCAATTGCCAGATCAGGGCCAGTTTAGCACCATAGCTTCTATTCAAGTAGTAAATATGATGGCAGATGCTACACAAGCTGATCCTGTCATTAGCCAGTAATGAGCTGTGGGGTTTTCAATCAACAAATGAGAATCTAGCGGAAAGAAATTTCACCTCCCGTAAGTGCTAGGATGTTATTAGGGTTTATTGACAGCAGGCCATAGCCTCTCAAGAGCTTATCTAGGAGGGAAAGTACTCTAGAGAGGCAGGCACCTTCCAGTCACAGGAAAAGGTCCTGTTTTGGATCTAAAATGTGTCCATGCTCGTGATGTACTATGCATGCCTCTGTGGCCTCAAACTGACTATGACTACCAAATCCCAAATCCCCAATACACCTCAGTTGAAGTCTTTTCTTTATTTCAGGATATCTGCTTACCCTTCACTTGTTTTGAGATGTTGTTACAGACAAATGCACTGCTGTAAATTTGACAGACAAATATTGATATGAATGGGCATCTCAGCTGTTCACTGCTAAATAAAATGCTACAGAAGATGAGATAAACTAACTGCAGTCAGACTGGAGCCCCCAGATCATATTTATTTCCAGCGTTTCCTGTTTTGTCTCTGACCTGAGGAACAGGCAGCCCTCCACACATCAATCAAACCATGGCAACCATCAGAGCTGTGCGTTGTATGTCACTGCAGAGACACATGGGCAGCTCCTGAAAATCCCCCCTATTGAATCAAGAACATAACAACCTTTCATGTTACTGCACTGCCGACAAAAGAACCTATTTTCATTTATGACAAATTAAAGTACAGTTTCATATGTTCAAAGTAATAACATATAGTTCATGTAATGGGGACACTGAGGTGGTAAATGCTCGGCTATGATATTCATTTATACAATGCTGTCCAACTGATAATTTCATGGTGCTGGTTGGAAAGAGAATAATGCTAAATGAATTATTATTATTAATATGTTATATTCATATTAATATTTTTATCCCTTTTTTCCTTTTTTGGGACAGGGTACTTTGTACAGGATGCTTGTGATATCATCTTTACAGGTCATGCGAAAGGATCCTGGGAATTCTTGCTTCATCATTTTCTGGTGAGTTGCATATCGTATATTTGTATGTGAGAGCTGATTTTGTGATTTTGTGATTTCCCAAATTCATCATTGCTTAGTGACTGACAGTCCTTGACATTTAGATGCATAATCAGCTTAATTAAGACTTGTTAAGAGTTTTCCTTTTTGGCGGCTACCCGCAATGTTTGACCATAATGATGACGAAATGATTTTACTTTGTTGCTTACTTTAATCTTTGTGCAAAAGTGCACTGACCTCCAGTGACCTTGCATTCAAATGGAGACATTAGCAGCAGAGCACGGGGGCTGCATTCTACATTCATGCATCCAAATGAATACCACAGTGTGTCATTGCCATCGGTGATGGAGTCACAACGGTCACTTTGTTTACCAGGCAGAGAGTTTTACTGGAGCACTGGATTGTGCAACAGAGCCTTCCAAGCGCTTCCAAGGCAAGCCACCACCAGATAGGGATTCTGTTTACTGCAGCTGAGGAGCTATTGTGGTGGCTCCACAACTACTGACTCTCCCACAACATTTATACCCTCTCTGACTCTACAATCAAATCATTATGCGGCTAAAGAAACACCCTCTCTAAAGTTGTTCTTCAGTCATAGATCACTCAGTGTGTTTGGAATGGCCACTAATTTTAGTGAAATAGTAACCAAAGCAATAAAAATATGTTTATATCAACAGAAGTTAAATATTATGAAAAAAATAATGATGACAGATGACTTCTATCCAGGCCATGGTAGCAGTGATCCTTTCAACCAACACTGAAACTGAGTTAAATCGAGTTTTTTATTATGAGGCCTCACAGGGTGTGGCGAAAGGTGTGACATGTTGTCACGGTCTTATCACTAAATTGGTTTGTTCAACCTTATCTGGGTTCCAATGCCATACTGTGCCGTTTGCAGAGCTTGTGGTGCCCTGGTCAAATGTATGACCTGCTTTTGTGTGGGTATTTCAAAAGCATTTATAATGACATTACCAGTGAACAGATAATTTGGCTCAGAAAAGGGAGCAGGTGTAATTATCATTTAAGGTGGTCTGTTTGTTAAATAGATGGGGTGTAACCACCTTCGGAAGTCGGGTGAGAGAGCCTTCATTCACCAAGTAATGAGCCATTTAATTATCAAAGTGACTATAAAGCTGATAGTTTAACCTAAAAACATTGCCTAGTGTGCCTTTAAGTGTGAGAAGAGGGAGTATACTGTTCTGCCCTCATATGGGGTAAATTAGCAGATCTTGGTGTATTTCACGAAAGAGTGGCTGAGCAACTGCCATCATAGATCTGGTGAAGCTTTCTTTTTAAATTATCTCTCTGCATGGTTATCATAGCGATTGTTCAATGAAACAATCGGGTCTCAGACGTCAGGAACACTCCAGATGAGTTAAATACAGACCAGTTATTACATAATGACAAACACAACAAAGTGTTCAAGTGTGCTGAGACCAAGGAAAGATCAAACATACAGGGCAAAAAGGAGCCCAACAGAGCAACTAAAAAACAGGACATAAGCCTTGGCAGTCCAAGTTTGTTGTTAACTGCCATTGACGTTCCTTTCTATGATCAAAGCCTTGACCTTGCCACCCCAGTTTGGTTAGGTAAACTCAGGTATTTGTAAAGTCACACCTTGCATTGACCCATATGCTATTTCTTGCATACCTTTCCTGACATTTGTCATGCCTGACAAATGATGTGTATCACAGACACATGCCTACACACATTACAAATACACCCAAGATTGACTGTTAACCATACAAAGTAGACTATACAAATTCAAAGCCATATTATTTCCATGCAGGAAAAACAGCCTGTCAGTGAACACATACTACTGCATGTTTCATACCCATATTTAAAGTAGGATTACTGATAATACAACAATGCATGTATATCTCATAATACATCCAATCAGTATCCATACTTCTCAGGTTTGTGTTGTGAATGCATAACACACACACACAAAATAGGCCATTTGAAGGCATTAATTTAATTTAATCCCTATTGTTCTTTATGCCAAATGATGCTTCCTTGTCCTCTCCTCAGGTGCTTTGGTGCTTCTTGTACACTCTGTTCACGTGGCACTACGTGGCAGGTGCCGTCATCGCTCTGCTGGTGGAGGTGAACAGTATCACGCTGCACACACGTCTGATGCTCAAGCTGGCGGGAGCCCAGTACTCTCTGCTCTACAACGCCAACAAGATGCTCAATGTCTTGACCTACGTGGGCTTCCGCCTCAGTGCCCAGTTCTACATCACCTGGTACATCCTGCACAACTTCAGCTGGCTGGATCACGCGGGCTACTTCCTGACAACCATGATCCTCATGAACATCATGATACTGATTTACTTCTACAGACTTCTCCGTGCTGACTTCTTTCCGCGTCGGAAGAGCACTGGTGTGACACAGAATGGCACACACAGTAACAACAACGTCAGGTTCCTCAATGACTGAGGAGAAAAAAAGTTTTTTTTTTTACTTTTTGTTCTGTCTGTTTGATTGTTTTTGTGTGTTCAGTTTCCTAGGAGGTCCCAAATAAGAACATTGCCATGACGTCCCTCACCTCACATTCTCCGAGCAGTTCTTTTAAAAGCAAAGGGCTTCAGTTACGAACTGAAACAGCCAACCATGTGCAGTGTTTCTGACTAAACACCAGTTTACTTCTGCAACGTTTACATAATGCTTGATTAAATCCTGCATACTCAAGATACCCCTCATATCCCTGTGCATGTTGGTGGTACTCTCATTTGAGACAGCAAGACAGCTACCTCAGTGCAGGCCTTAGGTAGAGTCTTGCGTCATATGAAGCCCCATACAGGCTGAAAGGCTGCAGACTAGTGGAATTACCATCATGCCCGACTCTGGTGGGTCATATCATACCGGTTGTGATTGACCCAAATGTGTTTGTATGTTTGTAGCATAGCATTTGAATTGGCAAGGCTTTTTTCATTTCTCACAGTATGTTGTTTATTTTTATTTTTTTTTTTTAACAAGAGTCATGACTTGGCAAAACTCAGTAAAATTCAACATCAGACATGAATGATAAAGGAAATTGCCTACAGACTTGTATTTGTAAATCAGAGCAAGCAGAACAAGTAAGGACTTTGTAGACATCTCACTTGCATTCAAAGACCTCGAGCATTAAGACCACACACGACTGCAAGTAGAGGTTTCACCTGGTGATTGTTCATTTACTATCTTTTGTTTTTGTTTTACCGCAGGAGACATGTTCCTGTCTACACAGCTATAAAAACAACTCGAGAAAGACACTGAGATGAATCTCTGTTGGCTTTTACTGTATTTATTATCTGGTTAAAAATAAATCCAAAAGGTCTTTCAGTAGTTACTTTGAGACAGAGTTGTGCATAGATCTTAAAAACTGATACTCGGATTAGAGCAGTCCAAATGATCCCTGAAATATTTGATGACATCTTGAAACTACACCTAACTTAATTATCATGTCAGTGTTGTCTGAACATCATTAGTCCAGAAGGATGAAAATATGATGAAGAATATAACACAAGTACCCAGATGTAGAGAATTTTTGCCTCTGCATACTCAATGAACATTCAATGTTCCATAGCCTACTAGTTTTTTTACACATTGATAATTATAAATATTTTATAAGCAGTAGGCCTAGAAAAATGCGAGTATTCCTTCTGGAAGATGATTATTTGTGTGAATCACAATTCAAAATAAACAATATCTTAAATAGAAAATGGGATATGTTTTCTTCAATGCATGTTTAACCTACAGCCCTGTTGTTTCACGTTGCCGAGTGCTGTCGGTAGGTACGAGAACAACAGAATTTGGTACTACGTAGTCCAAATAGCGAAACGGCAGCCAATGCTAAACGATGACGGCAAGGAAGTATTCCGTGCCCCCATCTGTTAGCGGTAGCTGCCAGTTCGCAAATGCGGTCTACGTTGCACTAAATGCTGTTATTCTCATGCCTGCCGACAACACTCAACAGCCTTAAACACAACCTGGCAAGAACGGTAGATCCCTGGCACAGCTGCAGATATTAGACATGCTAAGCTATTATTTTTGTTTGTTGCTAACATTTAACTTCGACTTTCCACTTACATTCACCAAACGCTCACCTTTTTACAGTCGTAATAATCCACCCATACGTTCCTATATTTTTCTCGTAGGCTACGCTAAGGTAGGCCAACCAAATTGTTGGAACATATCTAGCCTATGTGCCTCATTAAAGTTATTTGAGACAGGACAGGACTGTATGTATGATGAGTTTGATATTGTTCTGTTTTCATGACAGCTGATTCAAGCATGTGTGTAAGCACTTTAGAAGACCATCTTCACATCAATTTAGATTTGTATGAAAAAGACCTTCCCTCTCTTCCCCTCTTAACTATGTGATCCATTTGACCCTGTGAACCTAGCACTTGCCTTTCACAACCATCTGATTCCTTGTATTGCTTCTGACTTGCAAGCCACTTTAGATAAAATCACTTGTCAAATTCCTGTATATACATATACACTCCTAAAACTAGTACCAAAAATGACGCCCACCTCAACTGTCAGCAATGCTCCTAGTGAAAAGGGACCTTTAACCTACAGAGAACAGAGCATGAGAGAATTGCTCTGCCCTGGCAACAGCACAATAGCCCTCCTTTCAAAGGTATAAACGGAGGCGTGAGCCTGCTAATTACAGTGCCAGCCTGACTGTATGATTAGTTTGGTGCCGTCTCAGCTGGTTTGAAACACCAAGGGGACTTGGAAGGGAAAAGATTTGACCACCATACAAAGTTCTGTAGCTGAAATTGTGATTAAGGCAATACATAAGCACCCCACGTCTATCATCAGTCAGATTACATTTCTTTTCAGTAAAATTTCTGTGATTTTTGCTCAAGTACATTTTATTGTTTATTTGTAATAAGAGAGGAGTGTTTACTTCTTAAATAGAAAACTGCCCACGAGGACAAGGTTGTCTCTTGTGAATTGGTTTAGACCATTCCGCAGGGATGGGGTAATGCTGCCATCTGTCTTACTCCTTAGAAGCTGCAAGCAGCCATTGTAGCCTAAAGAAAAATGCAGATAATTTACACAAAGGCAACTGGAACAAGATGTGTGTGAGTATGAGTGAGTGTGTGATGTGAGGGGGCGGGCTGTTTCTACAGAAACACTGCGAAACATCTACAAACATGCAAGGCGCCCACACGCACAGTATGTTTACATAGACCTAGACTACAAGAAAACCAAAAAAGTACAGCAGCAAAAACACCATCAGGTTTTAGTAGAGAATATGCATTAGACTTCATCAAAGTTACAGTTAACAGTGCGCCTCTGTTTTATTTTATTCCGTTTAAATTTCACAAGTCTGTGGCCTAATCAATATTGTGCAGCACAGGATGCTGGGATTAAAATGAGGCCCCGTGGTAAATGGGGATTGTAGTTTTTTGTATTTTTCTCACTTTTTTCAATGGATGAGTCATTCTGACGCGAATTCTTATTAAATCGTTTCGATGATTCCTTTAGTTTGCAACGGAAAACCTATTTACCCTTGTTTTCAAGAAAAAGGATTTTTTCATGTCATAATGTTTTTTTTTTTTTTTAAGAAACACTGTGAGGTTAAATCATAATTAAACACTATTTGTCTAAATTAGTCTAAATCTGAATTACACTGACAGTAAAGTCGACAATAAACTTGAAACCGCGTCTTTTTCCCTTTTTTCTTAATGGGACAGGTCGTTGCATTCTTCGGACGCCAGGGGGATATGTTCGCCTGAGAGGGAAAAACACTGGAATCTTTTTGGGAAAAGGTGGAGAAGTGCGTACAACCCCAACAACTTAATCGAAGTCATCTGTCTTGGCGTTACGCATCTGTGGGCTACGAGTTTCGTTTTTCCTTTAGTCTGCAAAGAAATCCTCGGGCTGTGCTGCACTGAAGCTGACCGAGGAGAGGCTTTTAACTTTTTGAGGGAGACGGGGCACACATTTCTTCGTGGAGTGCAAGCGCCCGAGATTCATCCACGCGTTGGGAGCGGAAAAGATTCATCTTGGTATCTACGTCATTACTTTTTTGTGTGTAACATCTTCCTATCAAAGTTGTACGGTAACGTTAGCATTGTGCCGGAATTTGGTAGGCCTATCAGACTAACAGAAAAGAGAGTATATGTGTCCATCTTTGGATTTACCATTAGCGGATGATAACGTTAAATCTTGAAGAAAGGTTTGTGCTGACTTACATATTCTTTAGTTATTCATCTTATTTCATGTTGCATTCATTCTGGGGTTGCATGTTATGAGTAGCAATGTATCTTTGGTTCGTTTATAAGGTAGGATGCAGTGGAGCCTAATTGTGTTTCTTTGTTTTCCGATTTATTTTGGGATTAACTAACGGAGATTAGCTCATCACAACCCAAGCTGCCAACTGGTATTACATGATCATGCAGTACTCATGTCTGGTCACATAGCAACAGCCTAAGAGCACCCAGTTCTAACTGTAAGGGAAGTGTAAATATATGAATATGTCCCAATTTTTCTTTTTTTTTTTTTCAAGGAGCAGGATATTCTACATTCACATGTCTTCTAAGCTATATGAATCATTAAGCTCTAATACAGAGGCTTCCAATCATGTATCAGTATTTCTGTCCTGTGTGTCTGCTCCTTTCCCAGAGCTGCTGAGATGAGTGTGCTGCCACCCGTTCGGAGGGATCGGGTCATAGCCCAGCTGCCTCCGGTAGGCCTAGTGCATTCCCTGAGAATTCACCCCAAAGAAAGACAATGCAGAACAGTTTTATTGTTCTTCTAAATCTAATTAAGTTTGCACAGCAGTACAGGTACACTCTCCCACACACACACACACACACGCACTCTATGTTAAACCTAATGCACCAGGCACAAATCAGAAGGAACATAGTATGTAACCAGACAGGGAAAAGTCAGAAAGAATACACACATACACACACACACACGCGCACACACCAAGAGAGATAGGCAGGCACACACATGTTAACATCAACATCTGCCACACTATCATTCCAGTGTTTCAGCAAAGAAGCTGCCCTGCACACCAAAGAGGAGTTCCACTCCAAAGTCCGGACAGCATGCCAGGAACAAAAGACTGGCACAGTTGGGTAAGCTGGAAGCATCATAATCACTACCATCCTGATCTTGCAGCACAGAGGTGCACATACTGAAAGGATACACAGCAAAGACCCAACTCAGAAGTATTTTTGGGTCTTGTTTTTTGTCTGAAATTAAATCAGCTAATTAGCCACTCTTTAACTCTATGCTGTTTTGTCTAGCAGGTTTAAGATCTCCAAGGTCATTGTCGTGGGTGACTTGGCTGTGGGCAAAACCTGCCTAATTAATCGGTAAGCAGATCAAAGAGCCTTGGCTTAATATTTGATGGGGAACAAAGTGGGGAATGATTGAAAACTTAGAATGAATAGCCTGTGTAAATCTTTATGACAACATTTCTCTCACATTCACAAAAAAATACCATGACAGGTTTTGTAAGGACACTTTTGACAAGAACTACAAGGCCACCATTGGCGTGGACTTTGAGATGGAGCGGTTTGAGGTGCTGGGTGTTCCTTTCAGCTTGCAGCTGTGAGTCTCTCAGATTGTCTGTGTCTGTAAGCTCATTAATGAATTAATAACTTCCGACAGTTAGTGTTCTGTCGTACTGCTGTTTATAGCTCCTTTTTGTCTGCTGTAGGTGGGATACTGCTGGGCAGGAGAGATTTAAATGTATTGCTTCTACATACTACAGAGGGGCTCAAGGTACATAACAATAAAATTCTAGGACTCTTGCACCATTAAGGGATACACCTTTATGTGTCTCTAAGATCAGTATGGTGTCAGACCATTCAAATGTATCAACTGAAACCATGATTGGTTTGCTGAAGTTTCAGGTCATGTTTATAATTTTTCTTTCTTTTAATCTTCAATCTAGCTATCATAATTGTGTTTGACTTGACGGATGTGTCATCTTTGGCTCATGCCAGGTGAGTCACGATGTTTTTTTGTTCCCTGCTTCTGCAGTTCATTTCCTGCATTTTTTCTCATGTGTTGTGCTACAAGAATCATGAACCTGGCCTGTTCTTCTCCTCCCTCCCTTTCCTCTTCATTCCATTAGGCAGTGGCTGGAAGACGCCATGAAGGAGAATGACCCGTCCAGTGTGCTACTCTTTCTCGTTGGCACCAAGAAAGACCTGAGTGTGTGTGGTTTGACATTCCATTTCTGAAAAGTGCGGTGCCTAGGGCTGCCTTGAGCTTTAGCAATGTAGGCTAGGCTCTGTTGGAAATATGTCTTGTGGAAGGGAGGATTTGACTTGGCAAGAGGCCACGGTGCTCTGACCACTGAGTATGCTGGGTCTGTTGAACACACAGACCTCAAAAATGTGATTTGTCTTTGTCTTCTCCAAGATCAGACTTGGTCCATCAACTTAAGAAAGAAGCATATTTGTTGCACAATTCTGTTTTCCTACGGACAACTAATTATATGTGGATAATAATATATCCTTGTTGTATACTCCCTTACTTTGGTCACAGCAACATTAGATGAGTCCTTAAAGTAAACAAGTTAACTTTAACAAAAAGTTAAATATTTTACTTAGTAAGTACTTGCTTATTGCTCTAGTATACTATATTGTGCGCCTTCTCGCTGTAGTATACTTTAGCTAGTTTGCTGTTGCTCTAATCTAGTTAAACACATGTATGGGTGGCTGTTGGTGCTTTGGAAAAGTTAACCTTCACGTCTCCCTCTTTCTTGTGCAGTCTCCTGCACAGTATTCTCAGATTGAGGAGGATGCTGTGCGACTCTCTGAGGAGATAAAGGCAGAGTACTGGGCCGTGTCTGCATTATCAGGTCAGTAGGACCCCATCAAGCTTGGGGGTGGTTCAAGAGATGCACACAGGTCTTGATTTTGTTTTTGACAAATTACTCTGCATGAGAAGTATCCTTTTGTAGTGAATTCTTGGGTTTGCATGTTTTCAGCAAAATGGTAATAACACAGGTCGACATACACACAGTCACCTTTTGTGAGTCTGTGCCTGTTTGGAAATATTAGATTTCCAACCAAAGTTAATTCATGTCATCAGAGTGCCATGTTGATGCTGTTGTGCTCTGGAGCAGGTGAGGGCGTGAGGGAGTTTTTTTTCCGAGTTGCATCCCTAACATTTGAGGCCAATGTCCTAGCAGAACTGGAGAAAAGCGGATCCCGACGTATTGGAGAGGTTGTTAGTAAGTACTTGCCTGGTCCTTTCAAACAATATTCTCATTTACTTAAAAAAAGTCAAACAGAAAAATGTGTGAGAGGAAGAAGACAACATTCTGTCTGATGCCTGGTGTGTGTGGACAACATCCAAGGTCACGTATATTTGATTTTGGGGAGGAATGTCCTAAGTGGTTAATTGGGCATTTTAACACAAACTATTTTTTAGCCATGTCTTAGTTTGAGATTCATAGAGGATTTAGAATGGAATGCAACCGAATGACTTTTAAGAAGGGACTTTTAGGACTTTTAAGAAGCCAGAGTGGTTTAAATGCAAACTCTGAATGGCTTCTGTCCTCTCTTTCTCTCTCTCCTAGAAATCACCAGCAACTCCAACAACACACACAGTACTTCCAAGAAGAAGCACCCTAACTGCTGTCAATGATGTCATATTCACTCAAACCATACAAAGCCCAGACTCATGTTCCTTCCAGCATGGGAAGGTCTTAAGGAAGGTTGAACACAATGGCAAAAGTGTTCATCTCTAAAAAAAACCTACAGAGAATTTTAGAGGCTGTCCAAAGACTTAAGTTATTTATTTGATCTTTTTTGTTTATGAGGTTGTCAGCTGGCCTGGAGAGGGGATGTTTTTTTTTGTTTTTTATTTGGTCACTGCCCTGATCTTTGTCCCACATGTGGCAAACTATGAGAGCTATATAAAGGAGGATTAACATTTGAGAGTTCGAACATTTCTATTTGCTGATTTTAGTATGGTAAAAGTGATAAGAAATAGTACTTTACAAGTGTATACTTCTCTTCTTCTTGCCTTACATTTTCAGTCCAAGTTAAGTTGACATGCAGAAGTTTTGCTGTGTGTTCATTTTTAAGGTACAAACACTATGAGGGAGTTACTGCAGTGCACTGAGAAGGAATGTGCTTCAAATGGTACACTCAAAAAAAGACTAAACTATACATTGCATATGATATGAGCTTGACGGAAGTGGCAATTGTTTACAGCTTTAAAAAGCCATCAGATGAGAGTTGCAATACTACTAGTTATGTAACCGTAGGAAATAAGTATTTTGTATCAAGATCATAATAATATTTGACAGTCCCTCCATTCTTGCTTTTTTGTATTTTGTCAAGAAATGCACAGCTGTTGCAAGACTGCTAAAGAAAATAAAGATAATCTTTGTGAGGCAACATCAAGTAAAGTGTTTTTAATTATTTTTAATTTCCATTAGAAAATGACCATATTATAAAATTAAGCTTTATGTACAATGGGATCTCTGTCTCACATCTAAATACAGGCCACACTGTGTCTCGCCACTACGTTATGTCTTTCATTCTTATTATCCCTTTCAGTTTCTGTTGAGACACATGCATTTGGCCTAGGACAACATCTTCTGACAAAGAAGCATAAACTGTCTAAAATTTCTGAGCTTCTGGCCTTCTCTCATGCATTTAAAAGGAGTACCGGTATATTGCATATAGCCCCACCTTGTGGTTGTTTTAAAAAAAAAATCCAATCCAAACATGATTCAACACAAACACCACCACGCCATCCTCATGTGATTCCTGGAGATACAGACTCCCTTGTGAGATTGTTATCTTTGGCTCTGTCTGTTCGTATCCATCAGTATCTCCCCTGGAAGAGACGCTGAAAGCTTCCCACGCATTTCTGATGGTCCACCTTTCTCTCACTCACAATCCCTCTCTGTGTCCTGGGGTTCACTGTTTTTTATGGCCGAAGAGTGCAAAGGATTCCAGGTACTGGCTGTCAATCTGAGGCTGGAGTTCCTCTGGGATGCAGTGTGAGTGCTTATAGTTCTGTTTAATCCACTTTCCTCCTTCACTGTTCTCAATAGCCACTGCAGCTACACCTACACAATTTAAACAGAATCGGGAAACAAACATTTTGCATCATATTATGTCCAGGTGGAACACAACCATAATCTGCCAACTGTAAGTTCACAACTCTCAGTTAAAATAATAATAACCAAATGCAAAGATATCAAACTTCCACAAATGTCCAGACCTTTGAATGTGTCTGGTTAACACTGTAAAAGTGTAACTGTGTCTGTGTCTGCCCGCTTGTCATTGTAGTTAGTTATTTTATGCTGTAACTGTTTATGTCGGAATAGTGTTTTAAGCCTAAGAGCTTTCTGATAATATCCAGCTATGATACACCAATGTCAATGGAATTTGTGAGGCTTTTTAAGACCACCATTACAAATAGGTGGCTTAACGGATTTCCAACCAACTTGTTAGTATTCATTTTAACAATTGGAATCATTTGTACATTCAATCTAGGGGAAGTGGATTTACATAATAAAAGTGGATGGAATTTGTTCTGATGTATTAGCACTGGTTACATTTATACATGCATGTTTTTAGACATTGACCATATTTTGGTCCCACAGCGATCAGAACTCTTCCACTGATTAGAAAGATGTCCATTTTAATTTGCATAACATGCTGATGGAAACGCACACAGATATGCATATTCTTTAGTCAAATATTCACAAATGTCCATAGAACAAATGCTGCTGAATGGAACCCAGCTCACTGAGGTGCTGTGGTTCAACAGTGGCCCAAGACCCAGGACTCACCCACCACCGTGGCCCCTTGCCTCTCCACAAGCTTGATGGCTGCCTTCATGGTGCCCCCGGTCTCTATCCACTGATCCACTAGCAGCACCCTCAGGCCTGCAACACAACACAGTAGCTTTCACTGAACAGGTTCTTTGGTAAGACTAGGAAACCTGCATCTATGTTGAGAGATACCTTATACAAATTGGAGATTTATTTAAAAAGGATAGAAAACTACAAGCATTAGGACAGGTCTGTTGTCTGTAGTAGATTAACACAATGTGAATATTTTGTACCAGTGTTTCCACTTATTAACTCATCTGACTAACAGGAGAGTTGAATTAGCTGGTTCAGAGAATGATTGAAACTATGTGGAAGTACAGTTGAGAGTTTTTATCCATTCAGATTTGTCTAAGTAACTAATTCGTTTTTTTTTAACTTTACAAGCAAAAAAAATGAAAAGATGATAAGACGTGTCAGCCTTAAAGGAAAAGCTTTGCTTTACTTGACTCTCGCAATACATTTTTATTTAAAAGTGTATATGTGACCACTGGCCATCCTAAAAAGCAGAAGGCCATGCTTTAAAGACATCTACCTTTTGTGTCTAACCTACACAAGTGACAACTTGTGTAAAGTTTCAATTGAGAGGAACAGGAACTGAAGTTGTTCACTGAACTGAGGAATGAAGAATGACCAAAAGGGGTCTTTTTAGTAGAAGTACAGGAGGTCACTTCCTGGCAGGATGCGGCTGGCTAAACTGTGTAGGCCAGTGACGACAGAAAGCAAGAAAAGTCTAACAAGTGTTTCACCGTATTCAAAAGAACCCACAGCTTGACACCTGAAGGTCATCCATTGACCAACAATAATTAGCAGGCTACAGAAGTTTCATGTGGCTTACTCCGCTTTCTGACTTTCCCTGTTTTAATACTGAGACAGGTTTAAATACTGAGTTCCCTATATGAATCAAAACAATGAAAGCTGGATCCATAACACTGTAAGGTGTCATTAATTAATTAATTTATTAATTAATTAATTAGTCAAGAGATATTTCTTTTCGAGTGACTTTGTTTGAAAGGTACTGAATGAACACTTAAAAAAAAAAAAAATTCTAGTATATAGCGATAACTACCTAGACAGATAAAATAATGAATTATAATCTGTTTCTCGTAACCCTACCCCCCAAGAAAAAGAATTGCAAAAGAATATTTTAAGATGTTCAATTAGATATAATTGGACATGGAGTATGAACCACTGATCAGATCTTACTCAGTACCAATTCTGACAATATTACAACATTACTACTTAAAGGTTGTGGGTAAAACATTTTCATCTGCCATGTAGCCCAAATCACCTTGTTGTCATGTGTGGCATGTGTGTTCTACCTGGCCTGAGCACATCCAGACGCACTTCCATCAGTTTCTCTCGGCCAGAATAATCACTGTAATCTTGGGTCTGAGTTTCAATACATAGATGTCCAGCTTTACGGATTGCCAGGAAACCTTTTCCAAGAGTTGTGGCCACAGCAGACCCTGATTATAGGTGTAATATGATGACATATTATGTCATATGTTTGCAATTTGCTAAGTATGATATTACATATTACACAATATTTAAAGAGGCAGTAGAGAGGGACAGACAGACTGAGAAAAAGAGAGAGATAGAAACCAATGTTCAGTGAGTTTCTAAATTTAGTTGGTCTCCCGGTGGGTTAAATTTCTTCCTGCATCAGAGTATGAGCTGCAGCTCAAAATAAAACCCCCTGTATGAGTACAGACACACACCTCGCCAGAAGCTGCCTCTGTGACGGAACTTTGTACCCCCTGCAGTTTACCTAGAATGAATCCCATGGCATCTATGCCAGCAACAATGTCAATCGACTCATTCTGGAATGGTTTCAGCAGGTCCTTCACACAATCTGATAATGCCTTTAAACAGACAAAAAAGTTATTAAAGATCCTTGCTTCAACCTTATGTAATATTAACCAGTCTTGTACATCAGTGTTTTGCATTGCATGACTAATCTGTCAATGTTTGTAAAAGGATGGGTTATTAATATCACTGCCGTCTTTAATAGAAGCTGATACAGCTGAAAGTATTGTATGAAGACAGCATGCTACTTTTGCATGACTGCCCCTGAACATACCTCGGAGTTGCAGTACAGCCTTGAAGGGTCGAGCCAAGCAAACTTCGGTCCTTTTGTATTGGGTGCCATGAGAGAAATATACCAGCCCTTTCCAAGGTCTTGTGGGACAGACAATGCGTCCATTCTGCAAACTGAAGATCGAAGCAGAAGTCGACTGACACGCACACAACTAGGCCCCGCTGTCCAGAGCTAAGGGGGGCGTACTCGGTTAACATTTCTGAAAACACTCAATACTGCCCTCTGTGATTTGTGCACACCAAGTCTGTGACCCGGTAAAGTTATTATCTACGTTTTTTTGCTTTAATTTCTTTTTTCCCAAGCGGTGGTGTAAAGTTGCACATAGAAATCTAGTGCTTTGACAATGCATGCTGAGAGTCTTAGTCTTAGAAATCTAGTGCTTTGACAATGCATGCCGAGAGCGTGTTAACCTGCTGATGATGTTCTCAAGACTTAGGAATGTCACGTTCCTTGTGAATAATTTCCACTTGGGAAAATAATTTCTTGTCTGCTTAACCTTCTCTCGACTTCACCTCTTTGGATATCCTATGCCACACAAAATATAATAATAATAATAACGTTATACTGTTATAATAGTTATAACACCAAAAGTTGGCCTAAAGTTGTCATTATTATTATTATTATTATTATTATTATTATTATTATTATTATTATTATTATTATGTAGAAGACGAAGAAGAAGAAAAAGAAGAAGAAGTTATTGTATGCCATATTTCCTACTTCTCCAACTTCTTTTATGCTACCAGCCAGTGCCTTTCAATAAGTCTCAAATGAACTCATCTCAGAGCTTTCGCAGTCTCTACAGAAATGGCATACTTCTTCCGTGGATCGCTATGCCTACCAAAATTTTGCATGCTCCTCCACGCAATTCGTACTTCGTATATTTTACCTAAGGTATTCTACCGGTAGGCCTGTAGGTGAAATACAGGCTAAAAGTGACCAAATCCTTGACAAATAATTAAACCTAATCAAAGCCATTCTATGCCTCTCTGTGACTCTGGACGTAATAATTGTGTGATCTGTAAGGACTTCTGCGCGAACAGGTGCGCCTTCATTGCCATCCTATGTCATTTTCGGCAACCGTCCGCGAACAACTTTCTCTTCCAAATATTACTGTTATGCAGAAATGCAAAGAGGAGCTTTGCATTCAGCTTGACTCGTGACAGAGCATATCCCATTTGGATGTCACAGTGTCACACTGGACAAATGCTTCTGATGCATGGGCCCCTGGGATTCAACCGTAGTTGCAGTGCACAAGATTAGGCTGTTACACAACAAATGGCCTCAATCTAAATCTGACCAGGACTGTACTATTTATTTGTATAATTTAGAGTTATAATATGACCTAACTGGCAGGGGCATATTCAAGGATTAGTATAATTGGAAAGGTAGTAGGGCTATGGCACTGAATTTATAATGAACCGGGATTTTAAGTCGCATGTTACCTCTGCTGATTTTGCATCATTTCCCTCCCGCCTTCTTTCAATCCGATTGTTTTCAGCCAGACTATTTCTTTCGAGGAGGTCCTTTGTGAGCTACTCAGCTGCCCATGTGACTGAAAACCCCTGGCTCTGCACTGCGTGTCGCGCTCAGGTGCAAACTGAGGCAGGTAATGGATATGCTACATCCGAACATGCATCTCCCTTCCCAAAGCGGTGCCTACATCGACCCAACATTTTATTCTTTTGCATCCAAATAGGGCTTTTTATATTGAACTCGAATGTACCAAGGTACTGGTAAATCTGGAATCCGTTTAAAAAAATAACATGTATACGCTAAGTTAATGGCCTAACCCAATTGTTGCCGTTAATTAGGTTCTCATTTTACTATCGTGCACCACAGTCAGTCAGGCATATGAACCACCTATAGCCTGACGCCTGATAGTGGCATAATCTCTTTGGGACGCTTGTTTAGAACCAGTGGCCATAATCTTTGCTGCACTGTTTCTTTGCTAACAATACTGTCACTCCAAATGCATGACAGAAGAGATGCAAGTCCACAAGGAAAAATTTAAATGAAACTCTTTTAGGAGCTTTCTTTCGAAGCACACTGACTTCAATTTAAATCTTAAACTGGGTCATTTCCCATCCCTTTTGTGGAATTTGAAAGATGCCCAATCTCGTTGGGTCGACAGAATCACCCCATCCCTTGTTACCATGGAAAGCGTGGTAAGAACCTCCTCCTTGCTGCGTCACCGAAGTAAATCGCCAGTTTCAGTAGGAAACGTGGAACGTGGGGGTAACTTGCGGTCAAAACTTCAACCAGTAGAGTAGTAGGATACACAATACCATCCTTGGTGATTTGAAGATATTGTGTGAACTCCAACTCCACTGACTTTATTTAATTCCAGTGTAACTTATTCTTAAAATGCAACTATGGACTCAAGTTAGAATAGGCTATGTGTGAAACCATTCATCTGCCAAGTTAATTTGCACTCCCCTACTTGCAAGTAATAAAGGCAACCTTTACTGGTAACCTACATATTGTTTTATACATTGCAAAAAGCAGGTTATATGACGAAAGAAAGCAATGTTTATTTATGCAATACATTAATGTGCAAACACTTGGTGTGCTTTGTTGCATCTGTCAAATGCCGACAGATGTCCAATCAGTAAAGGGTTAATTAAAAGTAAGACCACTCCCATTATCGACCGTCAACTTTATTAATACTCGCCCCCTGTTAAATGCCCCCAATAAGTCGGTATTCAGCAGCGAGCAGAGGTAGTCAGGTTGCGGTGCTGTCTTGGAGCTGGTGGTGCTGAAATTGCAGCCTGCAGTAATGTGGTCGGTGTTTTTCGTTTTCCTGTCTTACTTAGACGGGGAATTCGTTAAGGCAGACTTTTTAAGCAATTCTTTGGAGGCTGAGAAGGAGAGTAAAGAATTCTTTTACTTGCTCAACAATACCCTGTGCGCCAAGAGGTCAAATGTCGGCGAGTACCATCTGTTTCAGTTGTCTGACGGAATTGAAGAAGTCCGTTCCGTTCACGATGCCACCGGTAAATTAGTCGACTGTGCGTTGACAACAGATCCAATGCAAGTACAATCGTTCATGTACATGTGCAAAGTTGGACTGGGAGGTCAGGTCACAGTTTCCACCGCTTTGATCCCCAGCTGTACGAACATTACTGACGTGAAATTGAAGTGCCTTCAGTTGAAATCGAGGACCTCCGTAGATGCTGCAGTTGCAGTGTCATCAAATGAAATTCGTGAGAGGGGAAAAGTAGAAGGCAAAAGAAATCCTTCGGTCCTGCGCAGATCCAAGCGCGGCTTTACCTACCCTGGAACTTTGTGGTGTGGAGCCGGTAATAATGCTGAACATTATGATCAACTCGGTGAGGCCCATTTTAAATTATTTATTGGCTATTTAACTTGTTCACGTTTGACGTAAAAGTAAATGATGCCTGGGTAAGAAATCAGAAAGTCTAACCCTTGAAAAGCACTTGATAGCGTGACTCAATTTCCTTTCGCTTGTCTTGACTTATCCTGCAGTCAGTCATTCCATTGGTTGAATGGATGCGTTCGCACTTGTTCATTTTCAGGGGAATTTGCAGAGACCGATAAATGTTGCCGCGTTCACGATCACTGTCCTGACGTCATCCACGCCTTCTCCTCCAATTATGGCTACACTAACTTTAAATGGCATTCAATTAGCCACTGCGACTGTGACAACGCGTGAGTCAAACAAACCCACCAAATATGGTCTGAATGCAATGAATGGAGTAATGGTCCTCTTGAATGAATGTGACTGTAATGAACTCATCTGATTCATTTAATGTTGTTTAAGGTTATAAGAAGCCATGGAGCATTAATTAATGTCCAAGTCTGCTTTTTGTTTCTTAGAATGAAGGAATGTCTCAGGAAGGTGAACGATACTTCCTCTAGGGTTGTTGGACAGGCATTCTTCAATGTCATCGAGGTGCCTTGCTTTGAGCTCTCCTATGAAGAACAGTGTGTTGAGAGACACTGGTATGGTGTGTAAGTATCTTTGACTGAACTTGCTCCATCCCAGTAAATCCAAGCAGTCTTGCAAAGGGCAAATTATGTTTTTTTCTGCTTCCCAATTTCTGCACCCCTCATTGTCATTTTCCATCTGTCTACCAGGTGTAAACGGTATGACAAGGTCCCTGTGGCTGTGCTAAAAGAGTCCATACCGTATGATTTTGGCGGCATTGATGTAATTGACGAGCTGCCCTTACCACCTATGGGAAAGACTCAGGAGCCTGATGCAGAGCCAGCGGAGACTACAGAGGGTGCAACACAGTCCACCACCACCTCCTCCTCCGCCTCACAGACCTCAACCCCGGAAGCACCCTCACTCACCAACATGGTGACGGCAGCCGAGACTTCATCAAAGTGCTTGCCACTGTGTCCACCTCCCAGGGCTCCTCGCCGGATGCGGCCAAGGAGGAGACTCAGGGCTCTGAGAAGAAAAGGAAGAAGAATGCCGGCGGCAAGAAAAGAAAAAACAAAAAGAGGAGGGGTAAAGGCAGAGGGAGGAAGAGGAGGCCAAATGTGGAGACGGTGGTCAAAACAGACGAGGGTGCCGTGGGCGCTCCTTCCTGCCACATCCCAGAAGAGGTCACCAGCAGGACCAACATCATCGAAGACCCATCGAGAACCAAGCAGATGGAGGTCAGTGTGGACAATTTCATGAAGAGTGAGGCAGACATGGAGATTAAAGAGGAGCTGTCGAACAGCATGATGAGGGACGACCCTCAGGAGCCAGCCGGTGCAACATCGACAAGCACACCTGCGGAATCAGTGAAAGCTGTGCGACAGACAGACGAGGACAGTGATAGTGAGAGAGAGCTTTCCCCCACTACCTCTCCCTCTTCCACTGTGTACTTAGGCATTACCAAAATCAAGACCCATAGAGAGAGAGTCAGGTTGGGGCAAAAGAGTCTGAAGCATAAGCTTCGAGCAGTCACACCCTCCTCCAGCACCCTGAAACCACCTCATGAGGCCACGCAAGACACTCAGTCTATCACAACGTCTGTCAGAGATGACACCACGATTGAACGGCTGCAGACCGAGGCTGCGGGACAGCCAAGCTCAGGCACCTTGGGACATGCAAGCAAAGAGGGTCCCGTTGTCACGACAGCAGGAGCACCTACTACCAACCCTCTCCGAGCAAAAAGGCTGAGGTCCAAGGAGAGAGGGGGAAGAAAGAGAGCGGGAAAAGGAATACCTCTGGTTGAACGAGAGGAATCTCATTTGACAGACAGCAAAGAAGAGCCCACTGTTGTGACTCCGGTGCTTTCAACCTCTGAGGTAAGCACGCTGGGGTATCACGTCCTCCCCAAGAGACTAGACTACCTGAGTGTTGCGAGACTGGCGCGTCCCACAATCAGTAAACGCATAGAACCCTCACGGAACGGCAAGCGGCAAAGGTCAAAAGAGTCAAGAGAAAGGAGGAAAAGTCACATTTTTGGAACAACATTTGCCCCCACTGCCACACTCGCTCCCACTCCCGCCCACACGGCTCCTGTGCAATACTCGGACAAAGCTGACTATGAAGTGTTGGTAACTGCTGGTGCAAGTGCCACCACCGTTCCCCCGGCGTCTGACACAAGCACTTTTGCTCAGCTCAGGCCAGCCATCAGAGACACAAGCACACAGGAGACTCTGCTTTTCCCCCTGACCGGCATCCCTCCTGGCGGCACACATAAACCAAAACGCAAGAAGCAGAGGAGACACGAGAGGAAGAAACCAAAAAAGGCTCTCTTGGTTCTCTCAGGTGCTTAAATCTTAACTGTTGCTTAGCCACGTTTATTTAGGACATCAAATATGGCCAAATATTGTTTTGGTTACCTTTCAAATAAGCAAGTGTTGATATTGTATGCAGCTTTTTTTTTCACAATTGCGGATTTGGTTTTTGTGAAATCTGTGTCCATCATTGTTATCAGATTTTATTGAATGTGTGAAGCAATATGAAAAAAGAAAAGCAAATGCATGTCAACACTGGGTTTAATAAAGTACTGAAGCATGACTGCTTTTTTTCATGGCTGTTACAAAGTGCATAAAGTGTACAAAATGCATAAAAGATGATTCTCGTTAAGATGCCCTCAAATTCACCCATAAGAACAATACAACAACACCAATACTCTAGGCCCCCCTGTAAGTCATTTGATGTATGTTACCACAACATAATTATTTGATCTCCTTACAGGTGGCCTGCTATTTCATTTCCTTCTAACAAAGCAAGGGCCCACCGCATGTAAAAACATATCTGTTTCAAATAGTCCCAGCACGCCACAATCTGATGTTCGATGGGGAGACTTTGGCCCCGCCTCTTTCTCTTAGGTCTCTCCCTCTCTCTTTCTCCTTTTCTCTCTGAGGCGACTTAAGGAATTGTTTGGAAAAAGGGTCACATTCTTGACGAGGGGATAATCTGCACTCTGTGCCTCCCTCACTCCTCCAACTCTAAGTGAGCATTAAAACACTCGGTACAGCAGCCAAAAATCTCCAGTCAGCTGACCCTCACATGTTCTTGGCAGTGCAGGGCAGACACCATGCCGCAGGATAGCCATAAAGGGGTCTGGTCGGACACTTCCCAAAGCACTTCATAAAAGGGAAAGAGAATTTGATTGAACATAGGTCAGTCGTCGACAGTGAAAAGCGCATCAGCCACGCCATAGTGAGGTCCTACCACCAAAACCTGTTGTGCAAGCATTAGCTGAGTCAAGAGTGTGGAGGTGTCATGTGGGTGGATCGTATTATTTTCCCATTCTCACATGAAGGAGAGTGAAACAAAAAACTCTGAATCCATTTCTTTATTTCCCTTCACCACAGTAACGAAAAAAAGGTTTCCATGGAAGTAACCTCCCTGGAGAGAAAGCCACTGTCACACACTTGATGCATGCCAAACATCCAATGTGCCACACACACAACACCCACCATGCACATTCACTGATGAGACGGCTTTTTCTTTTTACATTTTGATCCTGTCATTTTCCCAGACCCCACTGACAATACCACCATTCACATGGTCAATGGCCAATAGCAGGCAGTAGGCTTTAAAACTAGAGACCCCATTTGGGTGTACCCAAAGCATAACATGGTCGTGAAACACATCCAACACTTCCTCTATTCTCAACAAATGACAATGGGTGGCATGCATGTTCTCATTTGACGAGTGTAAAGACTGATCACCACCACCAGCAAAACCACAACCACCACACCAGCAACACCCAGAACAGGCTGGTGCATGACCTGCAGTGACTGGTTGCTGTGTGGAGATTAGGAGAAGTAACTGCAAAAAAAAAAAATGCAGAGCACTTGGGGCATGAGGATTAGAAAACACGCAGGATTAAGATCACCTAAGCCCTTCTCAGTGTAATAAGACACTGGCTCACTGTATCACACTACACATTACTGAGTCAGCTAGACCCGTACACCACTTGCAAGGTTTAGTGCGTGCCATATCAAGTATCATTGTATATTCAAAAGGTTTCAGAGTCAGTTGGAATTCCTTATAAAACCATCAGAAACAAATAGAAGAGACTAACTAGGTCATTATGGGTGAACTAGTATGGCTAGTTCAATTAGGGAACTGATCAGAACCACTCATCACGTGAGAAGCAGTTGCAAATAAACAGTTGATGCAAAGGGCCTTTTGTGTGGGGGGGCCCCCCAACCCAGTAGGCTCCCAGTGCAATCCTCACGTTTCCATTTGGCAAGCTCTGCTGGGCGGAAACAATGGGGACTTCATGTATTCCTCTGACAGCCTGACACACATTTTTTTTGGCTGCGGTCAGTGTGGACTTGACCGGTTTCTCCAATGATGAGGTTTTTTCATTAGTGTCCCAAGTGAACCAAGACAAGACTCATAGTACCTAGGAGAAGCACGCGAATTTGTGTGATCATCACAACAAATGGACACTAATCACAGCCAGAGTTAAAATGTCTCAAACTATGTCTCAAATCATTCCTGATAAATTTTTATATGTGTAGAGTCAAAAGATGTTTAAGAGTAAAAAGGGTTTTAAGAACAGTTAAGAAAAATGCTTTTAATTATGTTGATGCAATCATAGGACCCCCATAATCATATGAAGAAAGTCATAAATACACAGTGATTGACAACAAAATGTCAAGAAAATCAAAGTATGACCTCATAACCTGTTTCAAAATTGTCAAAACAGCCCCATCTAGTGGTGCACTTTAAGCACAGTGTAGCTTCAGCAAGACTCGTACAGACTGCAATTTGACCAAACTAGTATACAGGCACTTTAACGGAGCATAGTACTATAGAAATCAGTGGGTAGTGGTGTAATATATGACTAGAACAGCGTAGTCCGTAGAGCTGTGACAGGACACTTCCAACAGCAGACCAGCAGCCAATCGCATTATTCAAGGGGGCCTCTCTTTCAAAGTGTGCACCCACATTCACCAAGCCACGCACTGCTTACTGGCAAACTTCAATGCATGGAGAATGTGAACAAGCTAAAAGAGGTTGTGGAACAATGGAGAACTGACTTTTTTTCTCTCTCTCTCTCCCTGTTACACTCTTGCCTTACCTTTATTTCGTACAGAGGGTCTGGACATTCGGCAGTAATATTCAATGGCTTGCTTGAGGTGTTTAAGTTTAAAAAGATTAGATCAGCCCCTGACTGATAGCATTCTAGCTCTGCATTCACAACACCTCCCTCTGTTCACTAATTGGACAGGTTAAAATGCCTCCTGAGACAATGAGCTCAATGGGATCAAATCCAGACTTGTACTATAGGGAGATGATAATCAAGTGGAAGTGTTACGAAGGCATGGCCAGGCTACCTCTGCCTCTGTTACACATCTGACCTCATTTACGTCTGTGAGTGAGGACCAATTTCTAATGAAATACCTATAGTCCATGTTTTAACACAAAAACTGATATCCCAGACACGCTGACATGAGGCAGTGAGTTTTTTAATTTATTTCTTTACACCACTATTATAATTGTTACACTATTTCATTGAAGGTTGTAGTGATCGCTGCAAAATTCCTTTAACACCATTGCTACTGAGTGCATGTGTGTGTGTAGTTGTCTGCAAAAACAGCTACCAGTTGTGCAAAAACAAAAGAAAAGGAGAGAAACAAATGTGAAAATCAGAACAATTAGCAGCTAAGGAAGGGAGGTAAATCAGTACTTAGTGGTCTAACATTTGGCCTGAACTCTACTTAAAAAAAAGAAACCAAATCAAGTATTTTACAGCCAAATGCCACTTCTTAGTCAGTATCAGGAAATATCTGCACAATTTGTTTCCAACAACATAATAAAAAAAAAAAAACATGAGGCCATGTAATGTAGCACTGTCTCCTGACTTGAGGTATGCATCAACTGAGGTATCAGTCAGTCAGTCAGTCAGTTCGAAAGGAAGGAGCCCAAATATGAGGGTGGTGTTTATCTTGCTCTTTCAGATAATGGAGTGACAGTTTACTACTGCATACAGGGGTGGATTTTAGCGTTACTTTGACTCATTGGTTTGCAATAAATTTTTGATCATACCGGCTTAGTCATTATCAACACTCATTACATTATCTTCTTTTAAAAAGAACTCTGATTCACACCATAGTGTGACACACAACATGTACCATCAAGTGAAAATGAATCTGAAAACTACATTATTAAACCATATCCCAAATATTAAATTGGTGGCCCTGTCTCTCATTCTCATCTTCTTATCCATGAGACATCCTATAGCAGGGTTGCACCTGTAGGCACCCGCACCCCAAGCACTGTTCAAAACTCCCTCACAGATCCCTATGAGAGGATAGACTCTTAATGCGAGCAGATTTAGACATGGGAGATCCTTCCACTGGACTCTCAACCAGCAGACGACCAGTTTGCATGATGTTAGGACACCTGTTCAGTTGGCCTCATCAGTATGTCACCGATCTAGAAATAAATGGAAACATCATGTGACGTAACAAAAAGAACATTCTAGCAAAACATACCATACAGACATACCCTGGAAGAAAGGGTGGGGGTGGTGATGGGCACAAAAAACACATATGTCAAAACCGAGTCAAGTCTAGGAGTTGAAACCGAGTTGAGCCCAAAAGTACAATTCTATAGGCTATAACCTTTCCATGGATATTTTGACAATTTGTACATTGAAAAATATTTCTTGGGGGGAAAAAAGGTCTTGAGGTCTCACTCTTAAATTAACATGTCCATCCCCATCTTCCTCTACTGTAGATCGAGGCCGAGTCGAGACCAAGTATTTTTACTTTCAATTCTGAGGCAAGACTGACCAAGCAACAAATGGTCTTGAGATCAGTCTTGAGTCTAAGACTGTACTCGAGTACCACACAACATTAGATGGGGGAATTACAAATGAATACTTTCACAATACTTTTAACGCAAGTCTGAAGTATTCAAAAGATTGATCCTCTGTAAGACCGACAAAGGAAAAAAAATTGTCAAAATTATGCATTTATTGTAGAACATTGTGGATTTTTTGTACTATAATAAATCGTCCTCTCTCTAAGGTGACCTATGAAAAAATATGTGATTTTTAAACACACTAACACTTCAGATATTATATAATCAATCATGTAAATCCACCAAACACTTGCCCTGCCTTACCTGTACATGAGGAGGGGCACTTAGAGCATACACCACTGCATTGGCTATGTCTCCAGCCTGTATGCACTATAAACATATGGCAGATTGGTATTTATTTTGTAAATATTCAACTACATTAAGAAGCAAAAATCAGCTGACATTACGTCTTGTATCTGATGGATAAATCCCATACCTTTATATTCGCATAGGTTGCAGCAGCTTTCTCAGGATCATCGCTATGGAGGCGGAAGGCAAATTCTGTTTCCACTAGACCAGGTGATATGGCCTGTCAGGGGAAACATTCATTGTTTGCCAATGAGCAGCAAAACACATCAGACACATAAGTCAACAGCAATAGCTAATTCATAGGGATGATGCAAAAAACAAGTTAAAAAAAAGCCAAATTAGTTATTGACGACAAGACAAGGCAAGGCTAAGCACGTTGGTCTTACAGTGACTCGTATATGGGTTTTGGCCTCTCTGAGCTCCTGCCTAAGTCCCTCCGTAAGTGCAGTCACAGCATACTTGGTGGCACTGTAGAAGTGAACGCTGGCACTGGGAACTATTCTGTGTCCACTCATGCTGAATAAAAACAATGTACAGAAAACAGGTAAGGATAATGCAATCTTTTGCTGATAAAATAACTTATAGCTGCTAGAATAACCGTCTTTTTGCTATTTCACCGGCTAGGGAGTGCAAGGCCAACACCTACCTGTTGATGTTAATGATGTGACCATCATCCACATTTCTTTCCTTCATTGACTGGTAGGCCTCCCGTGTGCATATTGACAAAGCAAGGACATTGACCTGTATTCAAGATGCCCAAAGTCACAACAAATTAACATTCCTTCGATACAGTAACAACTGAGACAGGACATCTTTTAAATTATGAACAATTCCATGAAAAACTGACTTATTTTGTCACATCCATAATGGCAAATAAAATACCAGGTTTCTGTACGACATGCATGATTGACCCTTTTTATTCAAGATTCACTTACATCCATCATAGTCTTCCAGCCTTCAGTTTTCCCACTCAGCAGTGGCTCAGGGTGAGCAAGACCAGCATTATTGATGCACACATCAACACCCTGATGCAAGGTCTTGATGGCGGAGAACATGGAGAGGATCTCCTCCTCGTTTGACAGGTCGCATTTGTAGGGAATGAGAGTGCCACTCAGGCCAGCACTTTGGCACTCAGCAGCCAATTTCTAACAACAAAAAGGGGGGGGGGGGTCGAAGTCAGAGTAATGCCGCAATATCACGTCTAATTGTCATTATTTCAGTAAGTCGGTTAGTTCATAGTCATAAAAATATAAACACGTTTTTTCCCGAGGCAGTTTACTGATACTTCAGCTAACTTGGTTAGCCACCTATCGAAGTTGTAGTTTCATTTGGCTCAGATGGCAACTTTGAATGGCGTCTGCAATTCGATTAGGACAACTGAGCTAGTTAGCAGTAAGCTAGCGAGAACCCCTCATCGCTCAAGGTACACACACGAAAATGTTCCACGTTAGTTTGCGGACTTACTGGGTTGTTAGTTAAAATTATATGTAACAGTTCCAGTTAGCATAACTTATTGGAAACGGGAAAGTTAGCTAACCAGATTGCTTGCTAACTTGGTAAAATTGTTATGGACCAGGCTAATACGGAAACAAAAAGAGGTTAGCTTGTGTGAATGTCGCTAAAACAACACTGCTATGGATGCTGTCAATTGTTAACGTTAATTTTGCTTGCCATTACCGCTCAAGAACGATGCACAATCAGCTGTTTGTATGTCACAAACTTCGTTGTAATGTAATGGCACTGCAGCTAAGCTTGCTAGCTAGCTACACAGACTAGCCAGCTCTCCTATCTACTATGATCTATGCTACATTAGCGTTACCCACCTCTATCTTCTCAACAGTCCTGGCACAGCCGACTACCTTCATGCCATGTCGGACAAGAGCTTTCACGATAGCCGCTCCAATTCCAACAGAGGCTCCAGTCACAAGAGCTACTCTACCTTTCCACCGATCCATTTGTCCCCAAAAGTAAACAAGTTACAATTTTACTTCCTCAGACTGCTTCACGATAATCACGCCAGTGTGAGTGTTGTTGCGTGTTTTAGTAAATAATTGTCAAAATGCTGCACGCCCACAAGCACTGTTATCATATGACGTCCCATAAAGTAGCATTCCATCTTTTCAGCATTAACCGTAGGCTACGGCAGATCAAGACCAAAACGTTTTCAGTTCATTTGTGATGGTGAGCAGCCCGCGGGATTTTATAAGATTATTTATATGGCTACGTCAATAAAAATGAAGGACATGTGTGACACGTGTAGCTGTATGTAACATCATGACTACAGCCTGTTGCACAATGCTACTCTGAATCAAGTAACAGCTGTCAACTAGTAAGTTACTTTGCTACTTTATGGCTTAATCCCCTGACCTCGAAGTATAGTGCCAGATGAAAGCGTTAATTCTTTCTGTCCCCACTTGCTATAAAGGAATAGATAGTTGAGTAAGCTGAAGCCCATGGTAGGTCTTACTCACCATAATAAATAAGCCATTATGAAGCACTTTTTCCGTTACCAGCAGCACAATTATTCCTAAGAATAGACTGTTATTAGATTGGTATCTGTTTTAAAAAGTGGAGCAAATTGCAAATAAAAAAAGATAACAATAATTTGCTATTGTAAATATCTCATTTTTAAATATTATTTGATATTATATATATATGGGAAATAGAGGTATATGCAAGTAGCAACTTAAGTAGTAGCCTAACTTATATGTACTACTAGCCTAAATGTGTGATTTTCATTATAATCTGTCTAGTAGGCAAGCATAACTGATCTGAGATGCCTTTGATGTACACACATTGAGTCAATGTCGCTGACATTCCACAGACATCTCAATCCGGCATACACAGACCTACTTCTGCTAGAACAGAACCCATGAAGATGCTGAGGTAGATGATCTGGTACCCCCCTTCAGTAAAATAAGCAGTTTGAGTTCTGTCAAAGATGGTATGGAGCAAGTTATTTCATGATGAGCCACTTCTTGGAACATGATCACACGAGGGGGGGGCACTAATCCCCCTTTATGCAGTGGAGAGGCACGCTCTGGAACATGGCAGAACCCCAGAATTTTCATTTAAAAGCCTTATTTTTCTGAGCAATGGGTGTATATTTTGAACACAGTATCATGATCTCCAAACCCTCCTGCCCATTTAAGTAAAATGTCGTGATAGTATGACTTTCCACTCCAGAGAAAATCTACATTAATTCAGGTTTATTCAGGTTTTACTGCAGCCAAGCACGTAAATGACACGCCTTTTTAGCCTATGCAGATCGAAACTGATCCCCACTTTGCTCCCATAGACATTAACTACCATGAAGGATCTTACTCTGCCTATCTACCATCTTTGGTTTAGTTTCCTGTCAATGTACACCTCTGGTTGCCTTGTGTAAACAGCCCCATCTAGTGGTAGTTTTGTGAAGTACATGTAGGGGTAAAGGTCGCTGAATGACGCTATTTATGTTTCTTGCTTTTATCCTACGAAACTTTGGCTAAATTATATTTAAACCAAAGACCAAACAAAGGCCACTAGAGAATGGGTTGTAAGACAGACTGCCCTCACCTAATTTGCTTTTAGTTAAGACTCAGGACTCTTGTTTTAACCATACAGGCTACTCATAGAATAGAGAACAGTCAGATTGTGAGGATATATTTGCTGAATGCATCAGAAAGTTTTTAAGTACTTAAAAACCTTTAAGTAAATCCCCTATCAAAGCTATCTTAGACCGGGTAATAAACAGAAGGTTTCTCGTAGCCCAGAGAAAAGTCATGCTTATTCTACTAGCACACAACCTAATCACATGTAATCAAGTGGGCTTCAGTCTTTAAAAAAAACTGTTGACCCACAATCACCAAACAAATGGCAAACTTTAAAGATGCACTAAGATTTAAGTTACTTTATCAGATTCGTAGTCCCTTTAGTGTTTCCAGTTAATTACTCTTTTTATGGGGTGAAGGAAGGCTCTCTTCTCTCCCACGGTCTTTTGGCATATTTGTAACGTTTACAAAATGCCATCGGCACCTCAACGGAGAACACGAAGAGTTACACAATATGAGCCTTATGAAATCATCTTTACTGTGTCCACAGCACTCTTCAACAGCACACTTAGAAAATTATCATTGCTGGTTCCTGTATCATTTGGTTTGTAAACAAATACACATGTATTGGCAAGAACTTGTAAAGGATACCTTTAATATATGAATCTGAATAGGCAAACTGAAGTTAAACCATGCCAAAAAGCTGACTTCTTTTTTCCCATAATTCCCATAATTCCTACACAACAAATTTCCAGTCCAGGGAAAGACCTTATGGTTCATATTCAGACGGTCCACCACAAACTCAGCCCAAAACGTTTGTTTGTATCTTACGAGTTACACATAATATCTACGGAATTTGTCATAGAGATTGCTGGTGAACTATTCTAAAGAATCTTTGGTTGTAGTCATGACGTTCCTAAGGTCCTAAGAACTCATTCCCATACCATCATTATTGTACTGTGTGCCTGAGTGTCTGCTATTACCAGCTGTATAAAAAAGCATAAGACAGTAAGTCAGATTAAATTGCTGCAATTTTCAAGGGAGGTAAATCTGTAAATCTTATTGGTTTAACATCAGGCTCGAATTCTACAAATCTAGTATTTCAAAGTCAAAGGAAGAGTTAAGGCCTACCTTCAGTTCATGGGTCAACTTCACTCGTTTCACACATTTTGATCATTCCATTAGCCTAAATTCATTACTTGGCTCAATACAGCGTCCCCAAAAAATGAGGAGCAATATCAAACACCACTGAAAATTCAGTCTGAAACCTATACATTATTCCATAGCCCAAATTTGAAATATATCCTTTCTCCACCCCTGTCCTTACTAGTCAGACATAAGCCTACATCAGGATCCACCTGTAGGGCCCTTCAGCTCCAGCTTTTTACAAACTCATAGATCTCTTTAAGGGGATAGACTCTTTATCATGTGCAGGTTTAGACACAGCATGGCCTTCCTGAAGGGGCAGTCTGCATGCATGAGGTTAGGACACCTGTTCAACGGGCCTCATCAATATGTCACCAATCTAGATAGAAAGTGAAACCAAATGAAAATCAAATAAATGACACATTGTAATGGTAATTGTATGGTACATGATGCATTAAAGTAATCAATGAACTGTGCATTGTTCCTTTTCTAATAAATCAACATAAACATATTCTGTGTCAAAATAGGACTGTAACATAAGACTCCAAGACTCCATCTTACCTGGACATGTGGTGAGGCCCCTAGGGCATATACCACTGCACTGGCTATGTCATTTGCCTGTATGCACTGCACAGAACACAGGTCAGTTACTTCACCAAAGCAAACCAAATTAAGTATTGTAGACAAGTGTTGCATTCAAATCAGATTGCAGCAGTTACCTTCATACTTGCATATATTGCAGCAGCTTTCCCAGGTTCACCACTGTGGAGACGAAATTCAAATTCCGTTTCCACAAAACCAGGTGATATTGACTGTAAGGGTGTAAGAGGAGATTTTTTTCGCCTTATTTAACACTACAAACTGTTTGTTGCATCTTATTATGTAAACACTGGTAGGCACATGCTAACCACATAGTTCTTACAGTGGCTCGAATGTGGCTTTTTGCTTCCCGAAGCTCTTGTCTAAGTCCTTCTGTGAGTGCGGTCACTGCATACTTGGTGGCACAGTAAAAATGACAACTAGCATCAGGAGCCACCCTGTGTCCGCTCATGCTAGAAAAAAAAAAAAACATTCATCACGTTAATTTAGCACCACAACCAGACCAATCTTCTCCGCAATGAGAAAAATGCCATCCAAATTAAAAATAGAGTATCTACCTGTTGATGTTAATAATATGACCATCATCCACATTTCTTTCTTTCATGGATTGGTAGGCTTCACGTGTGCAGACTGTCAAAGCCAGGACATTGACCTAGAGAGTGTTTTAGATGAAGAACAGTTAAACTAAACAAATGCAACAGAATGGCACAAACGTTATGGGTCATGGCGTTCTTGGTTACGCTAAATTGGCTGAACTGTTCCTGTGTGTATTTTACAATAAACATACAGGAAGATGTATTATTAAAAATAATGAGAAACACTTACTGGCCAAGAGTTTTATTAAAAAATGTTCAAGTCAACAGATGACTTACATCCATCATATTCCTCCAGCCTTCAGTTTTCCCACTCAACAGTGGCTCAGGATGAGCAAGACCAGCATTATTGATGCACACATCAACACCCTGATGCAAGGTCTTGATGGCGGAGAACATGGAGAGGATCTCCTCCTCGTTTGACAGGTCGCATTTGTAGGGAATGAGAGTGCCACTCAGGCCAGCACTTTGGCACTCAGCAGCCAATTTCTAAGGATAAGAGAAGTCATTTTGACCATTAATGTTACGGGTGTAAGTCTACTGTTAGATCATAACATGCATATTCTGGACTCTTATCAATAATTTAATTTACTGCTTTCTTGAGAATGGAATTTACTTCCAAAATGGTCACAAACTGAGTTGATATAAGATCTCATTGGCTTTATCATACTCAACTACTCAGGCTATTCATACATTCTCATACTCATATACTAAATCCTATGATATGCTAGTTCACTTGTAGTATGTCAAATTCTACATTTTTAATTTTGCGTACTCCGATTTTCCCTCAAGTGGTAGAGGAAACAGGTTTCCCTAGTTGTCTGCAGCTTCATGGCATTCAAACAGGATGCAACAAATCCAACATTGTAGAGAAGTAGGCTACATTTTATTAGCATCATATTAGCTGGAGTTTGCTCCATACAGTGACACAAGGACACTGTTTCGGCCGAGCAATAACTTGCCTACCTATTAGATTATTAAACCATAAACAAAAAATAACCAAGGTCATATAATTCATTTGCACAGAAAACATTCTGCATGCTGGTGTCATCGAATCTGAAACTTGGCAAGTTTCCTTTAAACTTTGCCTTGGTCTATTTAATTAACTCATGCTTGTCCCTTAGTAGACTGCCTCACACAAACAATGGTACTTATAGGCACAAGCATATAGGCATAAGCATATGGCATGGCATCTTTGTATGGTACAGACTCTGTACAGAGAAGCTAATAGGACCTTTGGTCGTTGGCTAGATGACCCACCTCTATCTTCTCAATGTTCCTGGCACAGCCGATCACCTTCATACCATGTTGGACCAGAGCTTTCGCGACAGCTGCTCCAATTCCAACGGATGCTCCAGTAACAAGAGCCACTCTACTTTTCCACCTATCCATTTTGGCCAAAAGGTAAACACTATAATTTAATGACACTAAATCTTTCTCACAGCAAGTAGGCTAGCCTAGCCTAGGCCGTGTGAGCTCTGTTGCGTGTCAGTTAATAATCAAGCTGGCTGCACACCCACAAGTAGGCCGCCTTCAAAACTGTCATATGACTTCCCATAAAATAACACTCCACCTTCTTTGATATTTCATAGACATGAAATAATGTGTCGTCTACAGCAATAAAGATAAATACCTAAAATTCCGATAGCCTGCCTCATTAAAAGGTCAGCTGTGTTATCTTCCATAGTATCAGTGAAAAAAGCCATAGGCTTTTAAATCCATGAAGACAGATTTAGAGCTCCGGATTTTGAAAGAATGATTGGAACTGTAAAGGTCAAATAAATGGACATTTCTGTTCCAATCTGATTCATATAATTGGAGATCTCTGTTCAGAAAGGAGGATTTGATTTTCTTTTGAAGAGTTCTGTTAAATTAAATAAAAGTAAAAATAGGTCCCTGATGTCAACGTTCCATAATAGTTTCTTTCTCAGAGACGTATTTAGCCTTACCCATAATTTTTGTTGCATCATTGAAAGACTTTAGAGTAATAATTAACCGGGACTGGGTGTGGGGTTTGGTTTGTAACTGATAATGATAATGTGTCATGATGGTGAATTTGTACACCATATTATTTTAAGATAGATAATCTACAATGCACTCTAAATAAATATAATAAGGATTGGAAGTAAATCCACTAATGATTAGGCCTAGATAAATAAAGAAAGCTTTTAGATTGTTTGTTTACCTCGGTTATGGATGAACGAAAATGTATGTGGGCTACAAAATTCCTGAAATTCCGCCACAGGTCGTTGCTACTTCTGACCATTTTGTAGGACCTGTACAAGAAATGATAAAGTCTTTAAAACATTTACCACAGAAGGAAGAGGGGGAAACGATTACATGTAGACAGTGGATATTTCCAGGTTACCTTGACGTGGCTTGTCACATATAACCTGAGACTGGTAGCACCATTCTGAAAAAAAAAAACACAAGTCATGAACATGTTTATTACTCATTGCCTGAAGCGCTGTCTTCAGGGTTATCAGGAAATAGCCTGACCAGTGTTATCTCCACATCCCAGCTTTATTGTAAAACTCACATATTTTATGAATTATGAGGTGAGAAGCGTTCTCCACATTTTACCTTCCAGTTCTTTTCTACAAGCCTCACTGGTTCGTGAGATGGGACTTTTTATGTATTGTGTTGATGCTGTTATTTCTGTAGCATAGCCTGTTGTAAAATAAGTGTATGTCAAAGTTTACAACATCTCTTAAATCAGGGCTCCCCAAAATCTGGCCCCAGGACCAATTGCGGACCTTTGCTCTCTTTCAAGCAGCCCACCATGAAGTCTTAAAATCAAAGGTAACCATTGGTAAGCCAAAGGTAATAAAGTAGGCCATTGTTTCTGCACTGTCACAGTGATTTTGCACACTGAAGTCCACAGTATAACACAACAGTGAAGTCCACAACACAACAAAAGTCAATTTTTCATTGAAAAGATTATTTGCTCAAAGAAAAGAGAAGTTAGTTTGATATGTTTGTCATTGGTATCATTAAGTGCTATAGCATCAAGAATATAGGCAAAGAGGTGTTCTGATCTAAAATGCAGCTGCTCTTTCACTTGTAACTGGTTTTAAACTATTGCTCTTAATTTTGCATTGGCCCTTGGCAGCTTAGATATTTCAGTATGTAGCCTGCAAACAGAAATATTTGACCAACCCTGGCTTAAATTATTATTCTCTTATGTCTCAAATAGAGCTGCTATCATTTTCAGAAGAATAATCAAGTACAAAAAAGGAATTATCTCTTCAGTGTATCACCTCATTCACGTTCCCATATCATCGTACCGTTACATTTTAATAAATCATCATGCAGTTAAATTTTAATTATCTTTCTGTTTTGAGTGATTGGATTTGGAAAAAAAAAGATATGAAGACAAATTTCCTACTAGCACCTGAAGATGTTTTCAATGAAGAAATTACAAACATGCACATGCACCCTCATGTTGCTTGGTGTTTGATACCTGTTCAGCATCAGAACCATTTGCCACAAACTATTGTCTGCTCCGGTGCGTCCCTCCACGTTCAGTCTGATAAGCATTAAACGTTTATGTGCAAAGGTATGTTTTTTTTTTTCAATACGTCAATGCTTATAGAGGTAATGCAGAGAGGGCTGGCCCAGGATCAGGGTTCAAAGTATTGAACGCTGAGCAATGGTGTAATTCAGGGAATTAGTTCGGTAGGCTGTTCAAAACAATGTCGGTGAACGTGATTGATCCAACTTGTTTTTCAACTAACTGAAAACTAAACACTAATAAACGCTTTTATGCATTTTTTGTTTGATTGTTTTTAACTGGTAGATCAGTATCATTACATGGCCAGTTAAAGTTAATAAAAGCCGTTTCTCTTTTTGTTGGGTTTTTTTGGACTGACCAACACTTTTTTGTTTAAATATAAAGTATCAATATCAGTCTCAAGCACATTGTTATGCAGCTTCAGAATAGATAAAGTGTATCTTCATAACCTAAACCATAAAACAATAATAAGCACTATAGCCTCGTGGTAAAACTAAAACAAAGAAATTGCAACAAAATTATGTTCCTGTGCCCAATTACCACATCATAATAATAATCCATCATAAACATAATCCTGAGAGCAGAGCTCTGCTCAAATCCGCAGATTAGATTATAGCCTGCACACAGCTCCACTATGAAGCCTTGCTGAAGGTATGATGGCACTCCTTTTCACCAGACTTCTTCTTCCTCCAGCAGGTATGATCTCATACCTTTAACCACTGATTAGTGTCGTCAACACATAGC
Source organism: Tenualosa ilisha (assembly GCA_015244755.2). NCBI lineage: Eukaryota > Metazoa > Chordata > Actinopteri > Clupeiformes > Clupeidae > Tenualosa > Tenualosa ilisha. The sequence goes on from PYXC01000452.1 coordinate 5,679,716, forward strand.
CTCTGTCTGTCATTCTTTGCTCCAGAAAACACCATGCCAATCCAATCTCCCCTGAGGCAGGATCAGCACTCCATGACTAGGCACATTCAAAGCAACATGATTTATTAGTCATAAAAGCTCCCTACCATAGAAAGCAAAAATAAGTCCAGTTTCTTCACTGGCTGTAATTGAAGTGCGGGGGCTTGCTACTGTGAGCCTCTGTGTATAAGGAAGCATGTAATCTGAGTATTGTTCACTGGCGGCATGAGGGCATTGGCAATGATTTTGCAAACAGACAGTCAAGCATGTGAGCAGTAAACGTAAGAGCAAGGGCTCTTGTTCTCTATGCAGAAGGTGAGTGGTAATTAAAAAATACCTGTCACCAAGTCACAACTATTTGGGCAAAAAATAAAAACAAAACAAAAGAAAGTTCAGTCAGCCCCAACATTGGCAAAATAGATTATGGCAAATATAGGCTGTTACATCTTTCAGTATTTGTGCTGGCTCATCAGAGGTTCTGCACATTATAGCAGGACCACCTGAGGGCAGTATTGAGTAAAATCCGATGGCTAGGTGCAATGACAGCCCTGCAGCATTGCTATGGCCAAAACAGAAAATGTGAAAAATTGTGTGGGCCTATATTTGATATTACTTAAAATAAGAATATCTATGATTCTTTCTGTACCTGAATATCTAGGTGATTGATGTCATACTGCTGGATATTTTCTGTAACATTTTTTACTTTCTGCTTTCTTCTCTCCCACCAGTTTGAATGGGAAAATATTGGAAGGTCGACACGTGTAGCTTTTAATCTCTAGTTTTGAAGTGATGCTTTTAATCTCTAGTTTTGAAGTGATTATTCTTTCATTTTGTGGTAAAGCTTCTGGTAAATACCAAACAAATACTGACAAGAATTAATATGTAAATAAATATACTTAAACTTTTCACTTTATTTATTGACAAAAACAAAGCTTTTGTATTTTTAACTAAATATAATATTTATTGTTGGTAACAAATACATATATATATATATATATATATATATATATATATATATATATATATATATAGTATTTCATCTGTACTAGATCATTGTCTGTGGACATCCTCTTACTTCGTTACGATGTAATTAAATTGACCTTAATTCCTTTCTTGTTTGTCTAATACCCACTGATTCCACATCAGCCGCAGTGTGTTGGGTAAACTATCTATATCACCTTTAAGCACTTATTTATAGAGCAAATCCCATGCAGACCAGGAATAGATGGATGATGCAAGTCTGAGTGTTTCCCTGGAAGAGTGAACCAGAGGATTGTCCCCAGTCTGCCTGGTCATGCTGTGATTGTGCTGTTAGATCGGGAGAGTATTGTATGGTGACAGGTAAACGGGCAAAATTACCAGACAGCCATCAGACATTCTTTATCCATGTCTTCTTCTGTCTCTGTCTGTCAATTCAATTCAATTCAACAGAGCTTTATTAGCATCATAAAATACACTTAATTTTGCCAAAGCTTTTAGTTGTACGGGAAAAGTTGTACAGGTTTTTTCAAGGAAAAGTAATTTCTCTCTCTCTCTCTTTCTCTCTCTCTCTCTCTCTCTCTCTCACACACACACACACACATACACACACACACACACACACACACATACATACATGTGCACACTTTCTGTACATACTGTATGTGCTGTTTACTCCCACAGGAAATTATACAAAACTTTCTTTTGGCTTTACAATAGAAAAAAATAAATACATTCAAGAGCGTGTTTATTATCAGTAGAACTATAAATTTGCAACTCAAGAACTTCAAGCTTCATTAGGCCCGATGTTCATTTTTAGAAAGTAGCACTTCACTTTTTACTCTTGTTCAAACACCCCACCCATCCCCCGCTTCCTTCTCTGTACTCTCTACTCGTCTCTGAGGTTTGGGTTGTCTAGACAACGGAGAACATATCATGCTCCAATCCAGCAAAGACACCCTGCTGTGGCTTCAGAGTTGCACCTTTCTTGTGCATCATATTAAAGGGTGCAGAAAAAAATGACCACAAACCGTGCAGATTGAGGCCTCTGTTTGCTTTTGTTCTTGTCAGCAAAAATGCAGGTCAACTAATGAACAAAACTCTTGCACCTTTTCAAATCTGGATGGATGGTTTGAAAAAAACTGAATTTATCACACAGCACTCTGTCTTCTCAGTGAATTATCTTCATACCTCAGTCAGGGCTTCAAAAACAATATCTGCTGGAAATGCTGCTTGAAATTTCAGGCCTATACCAGTTTCTTCTTCTAAATCTTTTCTATTGGGTTCCTCATTGTTGATGCTCACATACCTGCCATGCTCTTTTAGAGAATAGTTCATTCTGTCTGACTGGTGTAACTTTTAGAACTTCCCTGACTCGTCCGTTGCCGAATGATAAAAGTTGTTCTGATTCCTGGAAGAGAGGTAGTTACATAGTGGGCTATTGCTTAATGGCCATCCTTCCTCAAACTCATGCCACCTCACAGACGCTTCTAAAATGACAAGTGTATGTAAACTTCCTGTCAGATTGCAGTGGTCAGAAGCAGAAGATGCAGATGTATCTTCTAATAGCTAGTGCTAGAAAATAACACATATATAGATATATAAATATTTTTGTAAAAATATTTTTTTTCAAACATACAAGCCCAATTAATACATGGTTGGATTTAACATATTCAGTCATTGTCACAAGTCACACATGGCATGGCAAGAACATAAGCATAAAGCTTTATCCACATACATTACAATAATATTTTGCAAACAGAAAAATAATCAGGTAGATATCTGTATGCCTTGTATCCTGTTAAGTCGACGGTTATTGGTCGTTATGTGTTTGTGCTTCTATGCTGTGCTTTTGTGTAACCTATAGAAGTTGGTCATTGTACCAGTGAGCTGTATAGTTAACAGAACATCTTGTAAAGGTCAAAAACGCGCAACTTCTTGATTTCTAAAACACCTTTTTATCGGTTCCTGGTATGCCCTTAAAAGGTTACAGTGGCCTGTTTTTGTAGTTTCTAGTCAAATCGAGAACACGCAGGGGGCCCAATGGGTGCTGGTTTTGCACCTCTGACAGAGAGATCGAGACTGTTGAGCCTCTTCCTGTGGTTTTGCTGCCTGTGGTAGAGAGTGAGTTAAAAGCGAGGCAAACACTCGCTACAGCCCTCAGTTTCTTCCGGGATCCAGTTGAGGATGATGGTAAGAGCAGATATGTTCTTTTTCAGTTGTACAACTTTTATTACATTTTTCGGGGAAAACATATTTTGCCATAAGGCGAATAGACATTTATATGAATTTGAACTATGTATCCTATGAATATAAAAATATAGTTAAATCAAAATGCAACAATATCATGTCATAATAGTATATGTCATATTGTAGACTACCTGTAACAGCAACTCTGAATGAACTGAGTTTTAAGTACTGCAAACTTGAGAAGGAACAGGATTTTTTTTTTTTTTGATGATGATGTCTTCCGCATCAGTGCTGCTGTCTGTGAACTAGAAAGGAAGTTGCTGACTTTCCATGGACATATTTGTGCGCCATGTGTGGCCAGTCTTTTTCACTATTCTCTTAAACTGTCCTGATCTTGATATAGAATTGTTCTTCCCAGACAGTCATGTTTTTGTCACAATATGAAAAATATTGTCACTGTGAACTAGATGAAATCCAGTCTCTTAGAGATAAAGTCTGGAAACAGGAGGAAGTGCTAAGACGCGGGCATTGGACACAAAAGAAAAATGGACGACAGAAGTACAGTGTAGTCAACCATAAAGTAGAAAGCACTATTAAACTATACTCCACAGTGTAGTGTTTCCTACTTTATGGATGACTGCACTGTTGGCTACAAAGACAAGTGATGGATCGTCCTATACCTGCACAAGACACTGTAATAAGTGTTTTACATGAACCAACTAACTATCATATCTTCTCCATCTCTCCTCTCTTTTCTTTCTTCTCCTCTTCTTCCTCTCTCACCCCAATATACAGGAATGATACTTTCATGTAAGAGATGTTTAATTGTATTTAAATGCATTTCCAGTGCATGTTTGCAGCTGCAATATAACAGTAATTATTTATACAGCTCTTACTTTGCTCATTACTGTGTTTCTTCGTAAAGTGATGTGGTGCATTTCTATTAATTGCAACAATAAAAAGTGTTCAAGACACCTATGATTGTATCTAGTCTGCATTCTTTGCTAAAAATAAAGTCTTTTTGTCACAAATCTGTAAAGCCATATGTAAGTCATTCACAGGAAACAAAAAAGGCTAAATAACGTAAGGCAGTGTGAGTTCAAATGAAATATCACTTATATAAACATAAATAGCTGAAAGCACTATTTTCCCCGCCTTTTCTCTCTCTCTCTCTCTCTGACTCCATAGTCAACTACTTACACCTGATGAAAGACTGTAAAGAGGCTGAGGTTTAGAGTTTTTAAGGCTCTCTATGGCTCACTAACCAAAGATACATTGCAATGAGAGGGGGAAAAAATACAAAACATACATCTGTAAAGAATGTGCAATCATATAACAAAACTAAGGAGATAGCAAAATGGAAGCAAAATTTCTAACCTAGTTTTAACAACAACAAAATCAATCATTAGTGTTATAGCAGAAAACTCAACTGATCGCCCCGGCAGGTCATTATAAAAATAAAAACAAAGCAGCATAAAATAAAAGATAAACTATGCAATATGCCTAGTACTTAAAAACTGATGAACACAATTTGTGCTGTAACTTCATGGGTTTCGTAATGAAACAAATACTTCATGCAATGTCATTTGAGCAGGCATCTTCAGTTAGTTCCAAGGCAGAGCCTCCACATAGTTTGATGGCACAAGACCTCTGTATCCGTGGAGATCTCCCTAAATGGCGGAGAACAATATTTCCATAGTTAAAAATGTATTTAATAGAAGGTGACAAGAGTGGGTTTTCTTGTATTTTACTGGGGACAGACCACCAAAAATGGGGACTGTTCCCAGAAATCAGAGACATCTGGTCACCATAATTTAAGAAGTAAGCACAAAATGTGTGGCACTATACTTACAAAATAGAAGCCATCTCTGTCCATATCTCCAAAAACATAGATGATGTCTCCAGCACGAAAAGGGAGCTCATCCTGTAAGATAAATTTGAATTAGTGGGAATGACTCCATATGCCAGCATTTAAAGCATCTGGTATATATGCAGGCCGTGTTTAGTTTATTAGTGTATATAATACATGGGTTGTGTATGAAAACAAACCCTATACCAGATTTTGACTGTGTGTGTGTGTGTGTGTGTGGGTCAGGGGGCATAGAGTCATCACCTCTATGTCCATGTTGGGAGAGCTTTCCCAGGGGTCATAATCAAAGATGGCCACCATTCGTCGTACCACCACATCATCTGGGACACAGGAGGCCTCACTGGGAGCTTACCAAGCAACCACACATAGGAATAACACACATATAGATGCACACACACGTTACACACACACACCCACACACACATAAGAACCAAAATGAAGATGACGGAAAGGTTGCACCACATCTGTGACTCTGTGTTGCCACCAAGTGGCCCAGTGCACCAACATGAACACAAGGAGAGAGAGAGAAAGGAATAGAGGCCAAGAGTGTGAGACAGAGAGAGTTAGAAAGAAGAACAGAAAGAGAAAGAGAGAGAAAAATAGGCAGTTTCTAGTTCCTGTTTTGTTTCAGACACTTAAGATGGCAGACTACCTCTGGATTCGGCTGGGCTTGAGGCCTCAGGAAGGAAGCCCTGTTGAAACAGCTCGAGTTTGAGGTCACCATCATAAACTGGGATCTCTGACACCATGTTGCTGGGGATGTACCCAAAACGGCCAGCACATTCTCCATGGTAAAAGCCATCTGTGTCTTTATCACCGTATACCTAAACCAGACCGTTACACACATGTCTAGGTGTCAGTTTAGGAGCAACAGGTGCAACGAATGTGTAAAATGGTGCAGCAATGACTGATGAGCTCTTTAATGATTCACACAATATTTATATTACAATGGAAGAATGTTCAATCATCAATAACCCTATAACAGCTTTTGTTTATTTATAGTTTATTTGTATTAATATAGATTGCGGAGTGATTTATGTAAAAAATATTTCATAAGAATTTACTCTATGTAAAAAGATCTTATAACAGATCTAAATGAAAACCTGAAAACTATGAAAAATTATTGTAAATGTACATTACGGTGCTGTAAAACATCAGCACTACATTAGAAAAGTGTCAATTACAACACTTTTCTGTCAATTACAGAATGGCATTGATCGTAGTACAGGTACAGGAAAGCAGCAACTGGGTTCATTATCTCGCTGCTCACCTTAATGATCTGTCCTCGCTCAAAGGGCAGCTCCTCTGAGGTGTCCGGGTTTGGAGACATCACTGAGGGGTTGTAGGGGAAAAGGGCCACAAAGAGGCGCACGTTTGGGTCATACAACTCCTTCTCCTTCTCCCAGCGCAGGATATCCTCTGGTTGGGCCACCCTGATTCCATCTGAGTAGAGATATACATCCAGTCCGATCATGCTCCCGAGGTTGTCGCCAGGTACCCCCTTGTGTGTTTGAGCCTGGTAAATGTATAAGCACTACCTGCGGTGTGCTCCAGCAGACAGGTAGACAGGTAGTTTGGAAACAGCACAGGACAGAATCTCCGTCGCCACGCCACTGTGCTAAGGTAACCAAGTTAATCCCTTCCCGCCCATCGCATGTATAATCCTCTTTGGAGAGAATGGATGAATGTTCCAAGTTTGCCAGCCAGACGTGACACAGACACTTTGAGGGGCCTGGCTTGGGAATAAGGAAGCAATGTAGAGATGTGGACAGACAAGACAGAATAGGACTAGAAAGAGAGAGAGAAAGAGACAGTTGGACAGCAAAGAGAGAGGTGAAGAGGTTTGCCACAAAGGCTAGTAAACAGATGACAAAAACATTTAACACATAAACAGATTTTATGTATCTATTTGCCAATCAACATTTGTCTGACTGATTAGCTGTTTGTTTACCTTGTATTTGTCCTGTTAAGCTAACTGTGTGCAATTGAAACCATTTTAAATGCAGTCTAAGTCTGTGGCTTATAGCTCTGTTCTAATATTCAATCTGTAAAATCTCTTTAAAGTCTGTCTCAGTAGCCCAGAGTGTTATTATGGTGTCTTTGTTTCAATGAATTTGTGAACAGACAGACAGGGGGAAGGTAGAGAGACTGAGAGACAGCCAAGATGGACGTCCTACATTGAAACTCAGGAAGACAGAAATAATGATATGACGTCCAACTTGTCCTAATCCTGCTCTGAGCTGAGCTGCTAATTAGTTGAGTAGTCTTTTCCACAACTGTGCCAAATAGAGCTAGTTGTGAAACTCACTCACCTTAGACTGAACCCTGTATCCCCAGCGCTTACACCTAAAGCAAACTGAAATATAATTTCCTCCAACTCACACCACTGCAGCACAGATGGTGACATAGTCACAGAATACCTAAAATATGATTTTGTTGTGACCGGTAATGAAATATCACCAATTCCAGCTGAAGAATGAGATGTGTTGTCAGGATCCTGAGGTGAGTGTGTCTGTAAGGCCATCTACTTTTGTGAGAAAATATAGATCAAATGTTTTTTAGGCTCTGACAAGTGAAAGAAACTCCATTTGTTGCAGCATAATATTTTCCAGCAGTCAACCAAGACTGGGAAAATGTGTGACCATTTGAAGTGATGTGGCAAAAATCTGGATGATCTTAAGACCATGGAGTATTCAGACAATGAAAAGTTGTGAACTCAATAATCCAAGTTTTTAACAAAATTTAGCCGACACATCACCATGGTCAAAGAAATGCAGTTTATCTAGGCTGATAAATCTGTAGTGGACCAATATGCCAACATGTGTTTTCCTATGAACAAAACACTGAAAAAAGAACTAGACTCCTCTTATAGACTATGCAAAACTAACTTCTGTGCTGTCTCCTTTTTAAATGACACTGAGTGGGGTCCCGAAACCAGACACCAAAAGCCCACCCATGCAAGACCTCTGGGCCCCCATACATGGATTGTTACATCACGAGCCAGGCACCCACCTTTTTAGAGTGATGACGTAGCCTCGTAGAAGCGTGAGGAGGGGGGCTAGGGTGTCCCGTCGGCACGAGCGCAGATAGCAGGCAACAGCTGCAGCGCGATCCTCGTTCAATTTCACCGCGTTGCATTATAGCATTTTTCACGATTTCATCTCAGATCATAGAAAAAGGTACACCTCACTAACCGGTCAAAATGGTTGATCGCGAGCAGCTGGTACAAAAAGCCAGGCTTGCCGAACAAGCTGAACGATACGATGATATGGCAGCTGCCATGAAATCGGTAAGTGTTTTCTTGAAATAATTTGCTATCATATTATTCATTGTCATTCTTGTTAGACATACCAAACAGTCAAAAAATCATACTGTTTTAGGATGATACGATCTTATTCCATTCATTGCATTGGTACCAATTTGATGTCTGCTCAGATGCGCGTTGACAACTGTGATATTTTTTGTTAAATAAAGAATAGCTTTGAAATAATTATAACTCGACACACACTGTTTTAATGGTCTTATTTGGAAAGGCAGTGCTACGGTAGTAGGCAATGAAAGAAACCGTTATGAGGAGAGAGGAACGAACCACGAGTATAGGCTAGACCGTCTGGACCTTGGGCGGTGCCTCTCCTGTCTTACATTACAATATAATGAATGAGACGACGCAAAAATGTCAGACATATTGTAGATAGACATCGTGTTTTTTTTTTATTTTGTCATGTTGGGTTTTATTCCATTTATTTTACGCACCGAATCTCGGTCATTTTAAAAGTTGCTTAGTCACTCATTAATGTAACCTAATGCACATTTACAACTGAACGCTGAGAGGCAGCACTAGGGATGTGGAGCCTCAGAACCAAGATTCCACGATATTGTTCATATTGGTCATATTTAATAGATATTTAATGTCAAAGCCATCCTTCCATGCGAGCGCAATTACATAATGAATTTTAACTGTAAACGATTACGCTTTATTTAACAAAGCAATATAGATAGATTGTTCTCCTTCATTCTCATTTGGAGGGCTATCCCTGTACTGAAATGGAAGCTATTTGAGGATTTACTCCAAACAAACGTAGGAGGCAGCAGAATTCCTTCCCGAACGTTCCATCGTTGTCATATTGCAGCAGAGGCCGGTAGAGATGCGATATTGGTCTTTTCTTTCTATTGTTCATGGTTAGATATATTCTCAGAGTCGCATTTGGAGAGCAGCAGACATTTTTGTGTCGCATTGTGTGTGTGTGTGTGTGTGTGTGTGTGTGTGTGAGAAAGAGAGAGAGAGAGTGTGTGTGTATTCATATGTGTGTCTGTTCAGTGGACAATGCCATGTGTATAGCAAAAATATTAGCCTCCAACTGTTTTCGATGGGATAGTTGCAAATGCCATGACTTCATCAACCAAATCATGGACAGTGACTAAGAGGTCTTGAAGGCCCTGCCAGTCTGCTTCAACTTGAGGATACTGCCATTGACAGTGAAAATACTTCCCTCAGGATGCTTCTACCTTTCTGCCTTTAAAGGAGAGGTTACTGGTTGTGGTAGGCTCATACACAGCCTATAATATTGTAGAGCCATTTTGCATAAGTCCACAAAATATTCCATTGGAGGCCTCTTCACATAGGGTGATGTGCAACGTCAAGAGAGGTTCAAAAGCCAGAGGCTGGCACCCTGAAGTGTGTATGGGATTCTTATCCACTCCCCTGTCTGATTTCTGCTTTGTCAGTGCAGTCACCTCGCCTTCCTGGCAGGGCTGGGAGATTGAGACTGGGGGTGGGGGATGATGCTGAAGAGGGCTCACTGACACACGTTTTTGAAACACCATAAAATATTCAAAAACAAAGTCCCCCAAATGACGTTTGCGCTCATGAACTATGCACCATGCAACTATGCAACAGCTACATGACCCAGCATTCTTTATATGGATGTTCCCATTTTTTGTATTGGAGAGTATTTGTTTGTTTATTCGTTTGGTTGTTTGTCAATAGCACTTCACAGAAGACAGTGATTGCAACACAGTGATATCATAGTCCGTAGAAGATGATTAGACTGAAGCACAGAGCTGTAATTGTTTTAAGGGGATACTACTAACCCCAAGCTCAGATGTACAAATCCATATGCCCAGAGTCATGTCTGCCTATCATCAGACGTAGGACATCGGACGTAGGTGTCAGGATGGAGATGAAAGACAGGCAGATCCCTTTTGGCTCAGGGCCTGGCCAATAGTGCATATCTCTCTTGAGACAAGCTCACTGTGCACTATGTGTATGCAATGGCAGACCATGCCTGATCGCATAGGTTGCAATTCATCAAGGTTAGTAAGACATAGTGGGCCCCAGATTCATGCAGAGAGAGAAAGAGAGAGACCCACCCAGTTCCGGAACTGCCTTGTTAACCCTGTGGCTTTCAGACTTTGTGACAGTGACAATGGCTGTCATGGTGACATCTATAATGGCCAAGATTCCCACTTTAATGGCAGGTCTGCCACTTACCAGATGGGCAACGACACGACACTCTGGAATTTGAAAGTGAAGCTGTCGCCATTTACTGATTTTATGCCCCGTCACTTTTGCCAGCCATGGATGTGACGTCACTGTCCCAGGCACTCTTTGATCTGGAAATAGACTTACACAGTAACTCTCAGAGGACCATGTCGCCATCGAATTTGCAAAAAAAAAAAAAAAGAAACACAAATGTACGAGTATAGCACCCAGTAGCACTTAGCAATTTGATATGCTGTTGTGTTGATATTTAACCTCATCACTTTTCATACTGTGTCATTATATCTGTTTCACCGTGGCCTACAAACATTCTTTGGATAAATGTAAAATTGAGGGCTGTCGTTGCCTTGGTTATAATGTGACACCATCGCTTTCTGGAGTCAATACAAAAATCAATTGTAATTTAGAAAATATAGCGACTGTCATTATCACACCGGGCAAGGGTTGTTGAAAAAGGATTCTAGAAAATTTTCTATGTAAATATTTATTCAGAGGAATTGATTTCATGGAACAGTCTGGGAGGTGGTATGCATGTGAAAATGGCTCCAAATTAGAAAGCCAAATCATGTGAATGAAATGGCCAATGGCTAGAAGGCGTCGTGAGTATGATCGGGTGTGTGGATTTGCTCACTGTGTGACATATCCTGGTCAGATTCTATTCAGAGCACACTGAACCCAAAGACCTGCAACCTGACCTTGTTTTAGTTAGATAATGTTGTCACTGGCATGGATAGGTATGTTGAAGGAGTATGGAATGCCATTCAAAGTGCCATTGCATTTTTGTCTTTCTAAAAAGACAGTGGTGTCAGCCTGCATGTTTTGGCAAGCGGGTTGGGTGCGGGAGGGGTGCATTTTTGGTGGCCCACCAGTGTGTGGCACCGCCCGACAGATAGGTGAAAAGGTTGGAGTGTGCCCGATAGAAGGTCACTGTGCAACACGTGATCTGCCCCGTCACAGTCGCCATCGTCTTGGCTTTCACCGCAGCTGCCCCTGGAGTGCTCCTGGGAACATTTTACCTCCCCTGGCCCCAACCCCCCACAAACAGCCTCTCGCTTCTCTCTACGGCTATCTTACCCAGCTCTTAAAGTTGAGCGAGTCTCGTTTGTGTCTCAGTGTCTCATCCACTGTAGAACCAGCTGTACCGTTGGCAGAGCCAACAGTTTGGGATTAACAGTGTGCTAAGCAATCCCATCACCATGGAAACAGGGAGTTGCGTATCGCCGCTGCCACTGCCGCGTATATTAGCTGTTGCTCTTTGTGGCTTGCTTCCTACTCCCCTGCTGCAGAGATGCAACTGAGCAAAATTGCTGTGTTAAAATGAAGGCACAAAAAAGAGGCTGGCCTACTTCCTAGCTGAGAGTGGTTAGAGGTTCTCTCCGGTCGTTGTGAACTCGACAGAATAAGGGAAGACGTTTTGTCTCATGTCCACACCCTAATGTAGCATTTTAGCCTTTCTCAATATGATATGTATGACAATATAATATGATCCCTGTCACATATATTTCCTAATGCTGATCGTGCTTTTTAACATATTTATAACATAATTGTGCCTTCAGTTTTGTGCATCTGTGACAGTCAATCTTTATTGGTACGAAATGTTAATGTCAAATGTCACATAAAGCAGTACGATGAGCGAAGTGAGACATAAAAGGCCACAGCATGTTTTGCAGTTGAACCTTTTGACGTAAACAAATCATGAGGGATCAAGGGTACCTTGGTTGTGCTGTGCATGGCAATGGAATGAGATCACAGGAAACCGATAGCCGATGTGCTCATGGCCTTCCCAGATATCTTATAATAAGCATGTGTCATAGTTGCTCTTGGGTAATTATGATGATGTTATGCTTAGGAAATTATGTGTGATGATTAAATCTAAAGTAGATCTAAGATCAAATATGGTAGGGTGTTTTTCTGTATTAGAACTTGTGGAGGTGTTTCAAATGGTGACGACAGTGTGTATGTCATTTGTGTCTCCTAGGTGACAGAGCTGAATGAGGCCCTGTCGAATGAGGAAAGGAACCTGTTGTCAGTGGCATACAAAAATGTAGTAGGTGCCCGGCGTTCCTCTTGGCGCGTCATCTCCAGCATCGAGCAGAAAACCTCAGCTGACGGCAACGAGAAGAAGATCGAGATGGTGCGCGCCTACCGCGAGAAGATCGAGAAGGAGCTGGAGGCTGTGTGTCAGGACGTGCTCAACCTGCTGGACAATTTCCTGATCAAGAACTGCAGTGAAACCCAGCACGAGAGCAAGGTCTTCTACCTGAAGATGAAGGGTGACTACTACCGCTACCTGGCTGAGGTGGCCACGGGCGAGAAGCGTGCCACCGTGGTGGAGTCGTCTGAGAAGGCCTACAACGAGGCGCACGAGATCAGCAAGGAGCACATGCAGCCGACACACCCCATCCGCCTGGGCCTGGCACTCAACTACTCCGTCTTCTACTACGAGATCCAGAACGCGCCCGAGCAGGCCTGCCACCTGGCCAAGACCGCCTTCGATGACGCCATCGCTGAGCTGGACACCCTCAACGAAGACTCCTACAAAGACTCTACCCTCATCATGCAGCTGCTCCGAGACAACCTCACTCTGTGGACCAGTGATCAGCAAGATGATGAGGGAGGGGAGGGCAACAACTAAACAGAAAACGAGGGGCCGTCACTCTCTTTTCCGGGGAAGAGAAGGAAATTGAAAAAAAAAATGTTTTGTTGACATCGACGACATTAAAAAGATAAATAATATGGCTGGTGGAACTCTTGGTGGCAGCAGCTTTTGGCCAATCGTTTCCACAGCGGCAGCAGTTCTTTATTTTTCCACAAGTTAAAAGAAAAAAAATCGAGGCGAAGGGGGAGGGGGGTGGTGGTCAGTGGGTTGAAGTCTTAGTTTGAATATATATAGAAATATATCTATATGAATATATAGTTGAGTGGGTCTCCCTCTTCTTGATTATCTTTTGACGTTTGCCAAAACCACTGAAAATGACAGTAAGTCACAGGTGGTGGTTGTTGGATTGGCGTGACAGCCTTAGACTGGCTTAGGGGCTGATATAGTTCAAACGGAAGCTGCTTAGTAATCTTTTTGGGGTAGTAGACATGCATTTGAAAGAGGTCTGATGTTTTAAAACAAAAATATCACAAAAAAACACTTGAATGCAACAGTTAATAAAAGAAATGGTTGTCAGTAGTTCCAGTAAAACATTTAGATATTTACAGAATATATAATATATTGCGATGGATTAAAACATAAACCCCCTTAATTACATTTTCTTTGGTTCAGTTGCCACCCATGTAATAGTGTTAATTCCAAAAATGTGGAAATTACCATGTTTAGCTAAATTCAATTCTGTCTGGACAGTAGAGGTGGTGACCTGACTGACTGAAATGACTGTGCCATTTCCATCCCTTTTACAGAGTTCCCCTATGGATCTCTTACTCTTAATGTTGTTACTGGACCCACTGACTACTTTCAAGGTCAAGGTACAATTACAGGTGGAGACTTAACTGTTAACATAGAAAATAGGAAAAAAATAGCAGCTTCAAGAGTTTGTGGTTTACTTCTGTGTTTAATTTATTTTTGCACTTGCCTACTAAACTGTTTTGTCAGTGTAAGATAATTACAACAATATTATCAATGATTCAATATTGTGCATGCTGGTGATGTATTTATAAAATAGCTTGACTTTATTAACTTATACCTTGGGTGTTATGTATTCATATGGTTAAGAAGTAAATGGGCTTCAATTTGATTATTTATGATTTATAACTTTCTAATGATTTAATTTTGTTTTTAATTTGCTATACCAAAATTGTGATTGTTAAGAATAAATCAAACTGTTATGAGCGTTGCTGTTGTGACATGGAACATGTTTTCATTTTCATTTTTCATTTTGTTAATTTAAAATTTCAAGGGGGAAAAAGACAAATGTGCCAGTGATTATCTTATCTACTGGTTTTTGTCATGGTTTAAAAAAAATATGATGTTGTTTAAACTATCTTTTATTCTAAGAAAAGTATATCAGTGCTTTTCCTGTCATGTTATGCAATGAAACATGTACGGTTTAAATGATCGTGAAGTGTGTCTGTAAGGGACTAACACCATGGACCATAATTTATTTCCTGGCAGTATACACTTATCTCTTTTTTTCTTTGTACTTTTGTTTGTTTGTTTTTTTAACCTTATAGCTGTCTCCTGAGTGACAAATATCTTGAATGTGAGTCATTATGTAGCAGATGCACACAAGCCTAACTAATGAAAAATATGATAAATAAAAAAGAATTTGACAAGGTTACAAACGCAACCCCTGATTCCCACTGGTCATGTCTATCATTCTGCTCTCATTTTGCGAATGAGCAAAAAAAAAAAAAGATTATAAAATTGCTAAAACAAGACAGACAAGATATCAAATATCAAAATGCTGTTCTTTTGCTTGTTGTGTTTTTATGTTTTGTTATTGTAAGTTTTTTTTTTGTAAAACCCCTGTGTTTATCATTTGTGTGCCTGACATTCTGTTTGATTTCAGCCTTAAGGAAGTGTATGTACCATGTCACAGAAACATTTTCTGTTTGTTTATTTTCATGTTTCTCTTGGTTTCATTCATTTGATTGGTTTGACCTCTATGTCATTGATTTTCATTGATGAGAAGCCAGTTGGATGACTGAGAGGATTATGCAAATCCAGACGAGGAGCTACATCATGTTTAGTTCTGTTGATTTTATTTCATCATTCATGACTACATAGTTTCTAGCAGTGGGGACTCAGTCGTAATGTCATCTTAAGCTGGATGAGTTTGTTCTCTTGTGTCAGACATTTTTTGTTTTCTATGTTTTGAACAATTCTGAGAACAATCAGTCTACAAACATACACATACACAACATACACATACTCAATTTAACTAAATACAGACTCAAATGAGAAGACCTCAAAAGCATGGCTGGGCTGGTGGTACAGGCACACCCTTTGGATTGTAGTGTTCCGCACCTATTCAATAAATACCTCAGGTCTTGTCTCTCAAATGTTGAGCAGCAGCAGTATTTTGTTTCTACTGGCCACCGATCTTTGGTGTGCGCATGAAGGTATCATTTTCTCAGAAGGTACAGTAATACTGTCTGTCCGACTCAAATGCTTGGCGAGCATTGGCTTTGATAAAATGGGAATGGATGGGACAATACCCATGAAGTTACATACAGTACTTACAGAAGACATACTTAAATCAGCACTGTCACTTTGAGCTACACTTGGCAGTCCACAGGAATTATTTATTTTGATGATTAATAGTAGTTAGTGCAAAGTAAAGCTATTTAGGAGTCAGATTAAAGTCTCCTTTTAGAAGAATACTGGATCAGAAAAATATCAGCAATAATAATGATGTTTATGTACTAAAGGCAAAATCCTCCATTGAATGGATATTAAACCAACACTAATTGTTACTTAATTATGTACATAGTCTCTTCAATTTTACTGTCCTTCATGTTAGCAGTCATGGTTCTATGAGTACATAAGATCCATAGACAAGGCTTCTGCATGGTTTTAACCCAGTGAGCTGAATTAGGCCAGACTGACTAACCAGAGGGCATTTCAAGAAAATTCTCTGAATGGTTCCTTGCAATAGCCCTTCATCCTGGAGTTTTATTGACCTAACTGTGAAATAATTAGATTTTTTTTTTGCTCACCCATGGAAAATGTCCCGCTTAATTACAGGTGTTCTTTGAGTATGTACCCCTGAGAGGCATGCTAGCACCTTTGTCAAAACTCATTTCTATCCTACACCACAGAAAGCGAGACTGACAGGCACTTACTCCTTCTATATGCTAAGCTCCCTCCCTGAGGACAGAGTCTACAGTAGAACTGTAGAGCCTCCTACCATAGCCTTTGTAAGTTTGCTGGGGAAAGCTAAGGACCAGGTGAGGAGCTGGATAGAAATAGAAGGCTCTCTCTAGAGCCGTCTGTGTCTCTTCTCAATAATTCATTCTGGTTGCATCAGACTGAAGGAAAAGAATCAGCTGGCTATATGCAAGCAGGCTTTATGAAAGACAGGAACCAGTTCATAGATAACGAGAAAAAAAAAATCAGGCCATTTTGATGAACAGGTTATGTTGCATCACAATTTTAGGTCACTAATGCACAAAGAATTGTCTATAACGACTGTTGTTTTGAGGTTGGAATAGCTCCTAATTTGATTTTTACAATAGTGGAATACGAAACAAAAATGCTTGAAGGAAATGTTTTTCAAAAACTACCACAGTAGTGCTACAGTTACAACTGAAAGCAGCAGTAGTATCTTAGCCTAATCCATTGCTAGGCTCTCTGCATGATTTTGATTATGAATGTAGACATAAATAACCCATAATGCTTTGCCAAACATCTCAGTTGATCATGCTGTATGCCTCGTCATGGCAGACTCACTGAGTCTGTCAGTCTAGTTTGAGGCTCTGTGATTGGCTGAATTCTGAGAGATACCATTGCTTGGTGAGCTACTGACCCAGACCAGAGCATCATTTTTATCCTATGAGGACTTGATAATGTTAGAAAACTCGAATGTTAAATAAAAAAGAGATTCCATTGGTGAAAAACATACTGTCCATTTCACTGTGATTAGGTTGGGTTTTTTTGTCTCCAGTCTCCATCTTGAACTGAATGTTCACACTCCCTGAATTTATTTATCCCTCCACACTAGAGGGATGCAGCTCAGTGGTGTCTGAAGCTTGTTGCACCTCCTGGCTATGCTCCTTGCTCAACCACTCTGGCAATGTATCCTGCTGCATTGCAGAGCATGGAGAGATAGAAAGATAGACAAAGAGAAACAGTGAACGGTGTGTGTGTGTGTGTGTGTGTGTGTATGAGAGAGAGAGAGAGAACTTTTTTTCCACCAAAATACCTGCCTGTCGGCCTTTATTATTCTATCAGGCAACATATGCTCTTAATCTCACAGCATGACCCTAATAATCCATCTGGCCTTGCTAATCCCTCAGTTTACACTCAGGTGTGTATAATTTATCGACGTGGGATGTTGCAACGGGAGGGGCATTGCATTATGTAATACCATTCCCATGCATTTAAGCAGCCAGATTCAACATCCTGGTTCTGACATGAATCTGTGTTACCAGACCAGGATGCCACACAGTGTTTTTTACTGCACACCTAAGAAGAGAGGGCAGAGGCAACATCCATACTCAGAGCTCCATGCGTGAGACTAGTAAGCGAACGCAATCAGCTGTATGATGCTATTAGCATCTCTAAATAATCTCTCCCTCCTTCTCAAATCATCTTTCTCTCTCAACTTGCTCACACTCTGCTCTCTCTCTCTCTCTCTCTCTCTCTCTCTCTTGCTCTCTGCCTCTGTTATTTCCTCTCTCTTTCTGTGTGTCTTTTTTAGTCCTTTCTTTCTGTCTCTCTCCTCTTCACTGAAATGGTCCAGTACGGCTCAACCAATCAATTATTCATGCACATCTGCTTATTTTATGTGAGGGGTGGGAGCTTGCGTCGGCAGGCAGGCTGAGGTGGCCAACTGTTGGACGGCCTGGCTCACAAGCAGAGCTTCCTCCAGCCAGCCATGTACTATGCAGCTCCGCTGTGAGAAGCGTGCCTGCACTTCCAGTGGCTCTGCCAACCAGCCAATGGCAGCACAGCTTGGCTGCTCTGATAACCAATTGTGGCTTGTTGCTAGGGCTGTGAGAGACATCACCACCACCACCACCACCACCAGCAGCAGCAGCACCTACCTTACACACACACTTTCACTCACTCACTCACTCACATATACACACACACACATACACACACACACACTTCTCAGCTACGTGCAGACACCTACAGAACACCTGCAAAGAGAGAAAGCCAACATGTGCATTTGATTTCCATTAGCCCATCTCTCTCTCCTACAAGGCACTCTAGCACAAGGCAGTCCTTTGGGGACTCAGCTGGGGTTTTTCCCCTTGTGTTAGCTAAATTACACATGGGGCAGCCATCACCTTTAACGAAATCATTTTATCACGATTTATTAAGGTCTGATGCAAATGATTTGTGCTTTTGCTTTCTCAAGCACTGCTACACTCCACAAAAGGCAGTTGGCTATATCAATTAAAATTTGTCTTCATTTTTTATTTACTCACAGACACACACACACACAGAGAGACAGACAGAGAGAGAGAGAGGAGAGAGAGAGAGAGAAATATAGCACAGAAATGCAAAGAAAACAAAGAATAGCCTAGATGTTCTGTGTTGATTTGTTTCCAATCCCAATGTAAAGGCTTGCTAAGATTGGGTGACAGTCATTACATTAACCTTCTATTCAGAAAGGGGGCACGTCTGTCCTTGTCCCCTCACAGTCATCCCCTGCCTCCTAACGCATTCTCCTTATGGGGTCTGATTCTGATGCTCCTCCTTCCTGTGGAGACCATCAAAGCATCACTGAGAACATGGGAAGGTCAAACCAACAAACAGTTCATCTGTTGACCCTCCAGATTTCTATTAGGGAGTAGGGACCTTATAGCCTGACAAGCCAGACTATAACATCAAAATGTGTAGTCTGGCCATGACCGATAGACCAGGCTCAATCTAAGGGGCCAAATCAGAGGTTGTCTTTTAAACTGCCTCTGCACGATAAGCTACCACAACGGTACGTCTAGGCGACTCTCTATAAAGGCAGAGCAATGTGATTGGTCCGACCAAACCTTGGAAGAAGACCTACTGAGGCCCTATGGCTCGTGGCTAGACATACAAACTAACCAAAACTATCTAAACTATACTAAATCTTTCTACCCCAAGATTTCAAGGGTAGGGACCTTAGTGAGATTAAATGGAGTATATAGATGTGTGTATTAGCTGTTGAGTATCAGAGAGATGGCCGATTCTCAGCCACTTTATTTTCTCAGTCTGTGTTTGCATTTTTCTCTGTCATTCACTTTGTTTCAAGTGAGGTTACATTTCTGTGTCTGATTTATAAAGCCATTTAAGCATGTCATCTATGACTCTTCTATGCTTGCACACATGATCAGGTGATGATAATGCAACTCTCATGGCATCAGGAGTAGCAATTCCACCTGTTACCACTGGGAGGCAAATACACTAGTACCCTTTACAAACAGATCTGTACAATGACACAGTGATTTTTATGTCCCATCAATCCAACATTTGAAAGATGCATGTTTGGATTGGCTTAGCTAGTTAGTTTGTTTTGTTTTGTTTTATTTTGTTTTTCAAATGAAATTCTTGCAGACAGAAGTTAGTGTAAACTGGGGGTATCACCATTTTTTTGTGATGTAATGTCATGTATGTTATTTTTTAAGGATGATTTGAAATTTAATCAGGTTACTTCCTATGTAAAAAAAAAGTTCCATGAATATTTGTTTCATCAGCAGCACAGCCAAAAACTCCCGGTCCTAAATGAATTATGAGCACAGGTTATATAATCATCTAATATATTAAAACACTTACAATCGAAATGTTCCCAAAGGAACTGTCAAAATTGTTCCTAAGAATACAGTAGACCTTCTAAAAATACCCTGTACCTGGCAGATTCACTGGGGCTTCTGGGTAGTCCCTGAGCATCATTTTGACAAGCAGTCCCAGTCTACCATTTACTTGACCAGAGGATGCACACTGCCTTCCATAACAGTGACCCAGACACATATAGCAGCCCACCACAGAGCCCTAGCCACTTAATGGTGTGGAATCAGTTACAATTAACACCAGCTTTCCATCTTGCTGTGTTGATTTTATGTATAATAGGCTAATACTCTTGCACAAGGTAAATACTTGGAAGTCAGAGCAGAATGTAAAACATCCTTTTTTATTAATTGTTATTATAAATTGAGTGTGTCTGTGCATTATGATGTGGTTATAGTTCTCACTACAGTCTGACTGACAGACCAACAGTATGCATGGCATCAGTGTCCAGCTACTGGTATAATGTTGAGTCTGCACCAGTAGCTGGGCTTTGCTAACTCAGGCAAAATGTAGTGAAGCCCCAAGGAGGGAATGTGGGCCAGCTGCCAGTGTTTAGAATGACTGAGAGGATTTTGTTTTGTTTATGCATAGTTAGCTCTAAACAAATATACCCCAAACTAGAAAGATTGACAGCAATTAAATGGAGATGTCTAAGCATGGGAAGTCATATTCTGTGATGTAGAAGGCAAATGAGTTTGGTTGATACTTGCGAGGAATGCATATACATATTATTGTTAGCTTTCCGCTCATCACAAGCTTTCAGCGAAGCCTGTCAAGTCTCTCTCTGGCTTCTAAGTTTAGACATAAGGGCTTGGAGTGAAAGGAAAATTATTTTTAAAATATATATTTATTTTAATTATGGTGTCATTCTCTTAATTTTTGACTTCAACATTGCTTGTTGCATTTTTTTTTTGGTTAAATAAAAATTCACATCTGAATTCTGAGTTCTTTATTGCATCCCAGTAAGCTGATATGTAGCATTTCAGTACAGACACAGGCATTCACTCATTTCACTCTTCTGTGTGACAAACTGGTTCCATGTATGCATGATTTCATGGTTTTTGACTGTCTATGCTGACAATATGAATAGAGAGACCAACATGGCATAACAGAGTATAAAGTCAAAGAAAAAAAAGGAACCAAAAGCTTGGTTAGCGAGGCAGATAACTGGCAGCTGAATCAAGAGATCGGTTGATAACTCTTCTCTGTAGTGGTGTGTGGAGCATTGCGTTTATTTCTTAATCTTGGAGACAGGGATGGGCACCTCACCTGCTGGCAGGGCAGGCTTAGGAAGAGGAGCCTCAATTGTCAGCACACCCTCAGGTGAAAGAGAGGAGGTGACCTTCTCAGAGTCAACAGTAGGGGGCAGCCTGCAACGAGAAGGGACCATGTCATTGGCTGTAAATTCAATTGTCTATTCAGGAATGAAAAATAATACATTCAAAGTCATGAGATGAAGGTGTCATTTTAAAGAGAAATGATCCACTCACGTGTATTTCCTGGTGAAACTCCTGCTGATGAATCCATGGTCATCCCTTCTGTCCTCGTGTTGTCCTAAAGAAAGGAAGACAATAAATAGTTAATTTCAGGTTTATGCATTTTATCTGTAGAAGCACATTCTTAGTGTGTCCTCATAGGCAAGTAAAGTGATTGAACTCAATTGTGCAGAAGGCATTTAGATTCATTTATTCAGCCTTGACTCAGCCTATTCTCAGAAATCCGATGAGGAAATAAATCTCTCATTACATATAATTTCACTGAATAAACAAAATGAAATCTGCTTAAATTTTGCATGTTTCTTTCACCTAGAATGATATACCAAGCCCTACAGGACTCACGGAAGGACCTGTCCAGTTATTTCTGTATGTTAGGCATCACTCACCAATGATCTCGACCATCCCATCCTTGGTTCTGACCACCAGCTCCTCTGGAGAGAACTGGTTGACGTCCAGGCAGACCCTCCAGTGGTCGCGTGTCTGTCTCATCTCAGACATGCCGCTGCTCATCTGGCGAGACAGAGCACGGGCATAGGGGCCCTGGGAGAAGACGTTGTTGTTGTACATGGAACCAGGGGGCCTCATGTAGCCGGGCCAGTGAGAGCTGGTCCACATGGCGAAGTCTTCAGGGTAAAAGGGCATGCCGAAGGCCTGGTCGAAGAGGCGGCTGCCCTGCTGCCAGTCCCGGAAGGGGTCCCAGGTGGGCATCTGCATCATGTTGAGCTGCAGGCGCTTCTCGGACATCCTGGAGGATAAAGAGGCTGGGAAGGCAGTGCAGAGATGCTGGAGGGTCTCTCTCTCACTCGGGTCGGTGAAAGTGGAAGTGACGGGAAGCTCTTTGGGTGAGGGCTTTATAAACCTCCTGGACAGCCAGCCCCCCCCCCCACCCCCCCACACACACATACACACCATTTCTACTCCCCATCCCAAAATCAGACACCCTCCAGTATCCCCCTATAGAGCTATTTATAGAACAGGTTTTGAGTAACTAAGCCCACCGGTCCATTAGCCAGGAATTTGTACAAAATGTTCACATACGTCTGACACAGCTGCCCGACAATGGTAATCTTCTCCTTCGTATCGCCCAGCTTATGGATGGCATGCCCTGCCCCACAAACCCCACCATCCATTCCAGCTCGTCTCCTGTTGCCACAAGCCCTGCAGAGAGCCCTACTCAGCAGAATAGAAGGTGCTCCACCACTAATGTGTGTCACTAGCTGGAGAGGTCCTCCGTGCTGTTGGCTTCCATCTCTTCTGTGGGTCCCTGCCGTCTCAGATGCACGGGGTTTCATCAACCAGATTTGCAGCATTTCAGGGGATTTCGGCTGTGAAACCCGATGGCCGTCTTTACTGCGCTATCCAGTGCTGTATTTAAAAAGTGCGAAAGTCTGAAAAGTTAAAAGAGCTCTGAGCCATCACTTGCATGGAGAGATAAGTCAGTTAGTAGTATGTCAGATACAGTTAGGTGAACGCAGTGCTGGAAGGAATATAATATGAAACCATATGCAATTCATAGAAAGATTTGTTATTTGAATTTAGATTTTGCATGTTCAGGTTCAGGGTGTGAAAAGTTTACTTGACTGCAATGCTATGCGTTCAACATGAATGCAATGCTATGTGAAAACATTTCAACACTCTGAAACTTAAAAACCCACAACTTCAAAGAAGGTTTAACGCATCTGAAAAGCATTGTTTGTATATCAATTGGAAATTGGACAAAAGGAAATAAAAAGATGGTTATATAATGACAAGATAAATCCCATTGTGCTGACTTTGCAGGCAGACACTTTGTGTGATTAAAAAGGCACCTTGACCTGGAGTATTCTTGGCACACATGAAGAATAGGATGGAACACATGGGCACTTCATGCGTGCCCCATCCACAACAGATAACATGGGAGCCATGGAAATAATCAAATAAAGGCTTGGGTGACATGTCCAAAGTTAGTGGGCTACTTTAAAATGTAATCTGAGAGATAAACTGTGCTCATGGAATACATGACAGTAGCACAGAACACTAGTGGTAATCTCTCTCTCTCTCACTGCCTTACTCTCTTTCTCTCTCTCGCTCTCTCTCTTTCTGTCTCTCTTTCTCTCTCATGAGCGCTACATGCTGAGTGCCCACATAGCAGTAACTTAAATAACATATTCAGGGACATACAGTCCATAGCTATGGCACAGGATAAACAGTAAGCAACAGGCTTAGGCACGCATGTATGACTGGTCCCTAAAAAGATCAGGTGAAGCTTTCACAGCACATAGAAATATACCATTTGTTGAAGTTTAATGGACAAATGCAGGTACATGAGAGTGAGAGTTTTGTGAAGTGTAGCCGTTTCCGCTCCTGGGAGGGGTGAAAAAGAGAAAATTATTGTTTTGTTTTGTGTTTTTTTAGAGTTTAGAGTGAGATCAGATTGACTTGTGATAGAGGAAATAGAGGAATAGAGGATAGAAGGAAATTTCTGGAAATAATTATTAGCCCCCTGTAACAGGAGTGTGCCGACAAAGGTTGATGTCAAGTGGGTCAATCTCTGTGTAAATATCTTCTAAGTCGTATAAACTCCACACAACATTCAAATCAATCCAAAATAAAATATCCATGCTACTTTATCTGTTTAAGTGAGAATACCACTGATTTTCTATTCAAATTGGTAGTGGTTGGTATCACATCCCAATTCAGAGGCCACATCTTACTGGTGATAAGATGATGAATGAAACACTGCAAATACACACACACACACACACACATACACACAGATACGCAGATACACATAACACATGCACATACTCTCTTTCTCTCTCTGTGTCTGTCTGACTCTCTTTCTAGGAATGACTTAAGGTTTAAGTTTAACAGAACAGTTTAACAGTTCATGCAGTCTTTATTTTTTCCGTCCACATACCATTTGACACATAACATGCATGCATGTTACATTTTTTCAATGGTGACTCATCAGTGGAGATGTAGTTGGTCAAGTGCACAAAATTCTGATAAAATTCAGAGCTTCTGAACACACAAGACATCCTCAGCATTTAAAAATATCCTGCTAACATTTTCACAACTTTAAACCTTCACAATACACATTTCCTGGTGCTCGTGGGTACAACCACAAAAAATACTGGATTGTTTTGTTAAAGGAATTGAATAACTCAGATTTTTTCAGTGTTGAATACTAGCCAATTCACACTTAGTCAGGCAATGTTGGTAAAATTAATACAAAAGAAGATTCAGGGAGTTGCTAATCAACTTGTCTACTCATACATACTCTGTATTCTGGTCTAGGCACTTAAGGCTATCAGGAAACTGCAACATCTTAACAACGAACATAAAGAAATAGTTCTTTCACAGCAGATAGAATGACACTGACTCAACATCAGGCACAAAGTCAAATGTGCACAATCCTGCCTGTCATAACACATAGATCATACATGAATGTAGAGCATTTGTTTTACCGTTTACTGTAATACTATGTTAATGACAGATTTGTCAGCTTCCACTTGTGAGAGTCTGCATGCAACAAACTACATTATTGTCAGGGATGTGGTTGTTTTCATAGTGTTTTTGAAAAACAGCTCTTCCCATTAGATACTATGCGCTATGGGTCTACTGGGGCTACGTGTCAATCAAGTTTCAAGGGTACCCGGTGTTACAGTGACCCAGTAATCGCTGACAAAAATTGGTTCACAAGAACAAAAACAAGTAATTTTGTCATTTTTTGTCTGTCAGTAAGTGACGCTACACCAGACATGGATGTTTGAGATCTCATTTGATGCAGCTCCTTGAGACCAACATACCACTGATTTTTCATCCAGCTCAGGTGCTACAGTTCTCGAGTTATTCCATTAAAAACTGTGTCCGATCAACCAGTGGGGGGCAGCACAGGGGGTTAGAAGTCTCTGGGGATACAACTTTAAAATAGGCCAACTAGGGCAACATGGCCACTAAGTTTCAAGGGCCCCAGTGTTTCAGTGTCCCAGGAATGACCGATGAAAATTTTGTAACAAAGAAGAAACCAAACTTTCAGAGTTTTCCATTTTTTGTCCGTCAATAGGTGGTGCTACACCACACATGGGTGTGTAAGGGGCTCGTTTGATGCGGCTACTTGAGACGTACAGACCACCCAAATTTCGTTGGCTTAGGTGGTACGGTTCTCAAGTTGCTCCCCAAACTATGTCAGACCACCCCATGTGGGGTTTGAGTGGCCCCCTAGGACCAAAAGCTGCTATGCATTACAACTCAAGTTGATATACATGCCCAGTGACTTTCACAATGCCTGGTGTTTTGGTGTCTCAGTGACGGACGATCACAAATCACAAAAAAAAGAAAAGAACGGGAAGAAATGGAACTCAAGCAACACCTATATCCCTGTTGCGCTAGCTACTACATCTTTTCAGTTTCTACTCTTTCTGTATATCAAGGGCTGGACTAAGCTTTTGAACTGCTTTCTTAACTAATTATATTGTTTTTTTTAAATAATAGTGCTGTGTCTTTATAATATGTAGCCTATATATACTTATACTCTGCCTGGAGCAGAATCTGCACTGGAAATGTACTTGTACTGACACTTTTGCACTAGGGTTACCATAGCATTTTCCTCCACATTCCACACTACTTCAACACCAAACAAATTAGTACCCTAAAAGGCATACATGATAGGATTTATTCTCTCTATTGTTATGATGTATGTATATATGTTGTGTGTATGCTATGTTGTGGAAGCTTAAGGACACTAGATTTATCTAGTATCTATCTATCTATCTATCTATCTATCTACTCATTGTTCTCTAAAGACCTGTAGACAGATCAAAGCTTAGAACAAAATGTAATGCATGGAACTGTAACTGCTGAGAAACCCAAACCTAAACAGCTGTTTTAGCAACAGAAATGACAGCAAAGCCAGCAGTTGAAAGCTCTTTTGCCTATTCTTTGTCTATAGCCTACAAATGAAAGAAATGCTGCACATTGTAACCTTGGCTGAGTTGGAAATAGAAGTTCAGCCTATGCTATAGGAGCTTTACAGGGAGGCGAAGAGAGATGAACTCTGCAGCTAAGCCACTGGCCTCTCAAATGCACAGGGACATATGGAGGGAAGGTTACACTGACCGCTCTGAAAAACTCATCATACTGGAATAATCTTTTTCTATCAAGCATGATGTGTAATGAAAAAAGGAGACATTCCCATTACGTGAAATGACCCAATAAAGGACAACAGAGTGTTGCCCTGTTGCATGGCAACGGTTGCTAAGGAGCATACTCTCAGCATCAAATTTATCATAGTAACAAAGCAATAACCTACCACCTCAGGTTCCTCAACACACAGAAGTCTAATTACTGTATCTGAAGTGTAATAACTGAAAACAATTACAGCCTACAGGATGGTCTAGTAATGAATGCAGTGAAACATTATCTGAACAAAGAAGTCTTACACATTGCTTTCTAAAGAATAACACTAAACTAAATCCCCTTATAGTCCATAACCCTAAACAACTTTTTTTCAACTTTTTCACAAATCCATAATTTTCTATAAAGACAAATGCCTTGCATGTCCCCCCCACACAGCACATGATTACATGTAGAGCAGATATATCTTCAGAGAGAGGTCAGTACAAACTGTATCCCCATCGTTTGTCAAGCTTCATTCTGACTGTAGGTGCTGAAAGGTCCATGATGTCTTACCAAAGCAGGACAGATAGGCTACAGTCCATCTTTCCCAACTATCCTGTACAACTTCTGTTGTAGCTTTTCATATGGCTCCAGTGAATTGTTGATTATATAAATGTAGCCAGTAAAGACAGAAATCTTTAAGATCCTATCAAAATTGTGAGATATTTGATGGGAAAATACTACAGAAACAAATCAACTAAGAATTTTGAGCACCTGGTTTGCTCAAAGGTTTATCTGTTGTAATGATATCATAAGTGACAATATACCATTTTCAGATGAAGTAGTTTAAAAATGTTACTTTAACATCATGTTTAATATTGTTTTTGATTAGTATTGGGAGATCTGAATCCAATAACTTTGACTTTAATTTACTTCATTCATTATTAGGGCTAATACACAGTCATCCAACTTAAGGGAATTATTTCTTTTTCATCCCTGAGTATCATCATGTCTACTTTGCAGTGTAAAATTCATAAAAAATAATGATGTTTCCAATGCAAACAGAACAGGGTAAAGATCTTTCCTTCCAGCACAGAAACTTTCACAAAGCTGTTCTGATTTTCAAAAGATCACCCCAAAAACTTAAATGGAAGTCACATTTCTGGAATTTACCAACACAGAGCATTAATGGGTATTAATATTAAGAGGTGCTATAAGTAGCTGAATGCAAAGATCACTGATGGAAAGCCTCCTCTTACTGTAAATAGTTATGGAAAAAGCACATATGTTGGAGCAAATTGTTTCGTTTGATACAAACTCTACAAATGCCAGACAATGTGAGAGAAAGAAAACATTTTCTTTTCAAAATCCAAGCACTCCTCAAGGCTATGACAGCCCAGATAAATGACACAACTGTACTCAATCTGGATCAACACATCTATTATTATCCTAGGCTCTCTCATGGTGGCATGTATGATGGTGTGTCCAGACATATGCTTTCAACATGTGTACAGTACACTGGGCAACTGCACATGCTTTCCAGCCTAGACTGGACACTGTTCCACCACGCCTTATACAGTGAAACTAAACTTGAATTCATATCATGTTTCATATATTCATGGTCCTGTCGTTAGACCCCATGGCATGATCCTAAGATGAGGGGTTGTTTGGACAATCAAGAACATTCTGTTCAAAACTTGTCCCCCCTTGGTTTAGTTTGAAATACTGTTGTTTGATAGTGTAACATCAGTGGTGCCGTCTGCAAGGACACAAGTAGTTATAAAATGTGCAACAGGGCTTGGTGTGTAAAATCGTAGAGTCTACAGGCCCATTGCAATCACTGTCCCATTAATTGTTTGTTTAGATAAATACGTGATAAATGAGATGAAAGGACAGCAGGGGAGGTTCCCAACAATAAAACAGAAGTATGTTATTTTTACAGACTCATAAAAGTTATTGGGATATATGTTTACACAACTTAGGGACAGTCTTCATTCATTAGTCAGAGAACATAGAAAATATTTGGTAAGGCTGTATTTGAAGATGTTTACATGAGAGTGACATAAGCCTGTAACTAACATGACATAACACGTAACATTAACATTAATGGCACTTCATTAATGTTTATGACTGCTGTCATTAAGTGTAATTCGGTTTTTGTAATGTCTGCATGTCAAACAGTGCAAAATTTAGGCCTACATTACAAAAACCAAATGACAGTCTTAATGACAGTCATAAACATTAAAACAATATGTCATTAATGTTCATGACTTGTCATGTCATGTTAATGTAGCATAAGCAGAAACGGGCTTCCATTCAAACGTGCCCTCATCAGTCTACTTCCTTGTTTGTTACAGAGGTGCCTCGCTGTAGACATCGGGGAATCGTTCAAACAATGGATTAATATAATAGAACCGAATGATAGAAAAGAACATAGCTACTGAAAAGTTATTTCAGGAAACAGGTTACCACCAAGCTGAGAGATGTAGGAAGCAGCCTAATGTAGGCCTACTTCTAAAAATTCTTTGCATCATGTAACATATGATAAAGCAGTTATGCTTTTTCTCCTAGGATTAAGGTTGTTGTCTTTCCGACTGGGTTACGCAGGTAGGTACCCTCCCGTGATTGTAAAACTACACTTTTGTAGTATTCCTACAACAGCTATAGTTTTAGTGTTCAAAGTTTTCTCTCGATTCCTTGTCAGAAAGGATGTTACAACACATTATCTACCACACTGTTATAATTAGAAGATGAAATATTCAGCATGCAAGTCTTAAGCTGTTTCAACATGCTTTCTGCGAAGGAATCTAAGAGAAAACTTTGAAAAAGGAGAAGAAAAGGCAGAACCGATGTCCTATTAAAAAGTAATTTCTGCATGCAAGTGACCTATGTTTGACATATAACAGATTATTATACTGATACACCATGTTACAGCTATCCATTCCCTCCATGGTCAAGGACTGGCGAGCCTTGGGACTTTGTATCCCAAAAACATCCAGTATTTAATGGTAGATGATTTTATCGTTTACTATTACAACAGCGCTTCGAAGGAGACACAGATTCCAAAATGGCTAAACCATTCAGAAGGTGGTCCTCTTTGGGAGGAGTTAAGAAGTACTTTAATATCTAATCGGCATGTCATGAACACTGCTGTTAGGATGACAAGTGAACGTTTCAACCATTCACACGGTAAGATCAGAAATTATGGTAGCCTGATTTTGCTGAAAAGCAACTGAATAAACCACTCTAGTAGACAAGACCCATTTTGACAAAATCAAAGTTGGTAAACCATATTGGGGTGGATGCCTGCTTTGTTTACCACACATAACTTGTGTTAACCCTACACAGAGGAAAATATTACTTTTACAGTCTTACAGTAGTAAATAAGATCTTACTGAACTTAATTTAGACTTAATTGGGCATGGACAATTGACTGTTACTCAGGATTTTACATTAAGAAGTACTAGTACTGTGCTCGTATAACAATGTTTTCCAGGAAACTGGTAGCCCTGGCATGTGCGTACGTAGGTAAATATTAGATCTGTGATATCTTCAAGCCTGTGCCTGAAGTCAGAAGATAAACTTGTTTAACTGAAGGTTAATACAGCGAGATCTGAAAAACCATGTTTGGGTTTCAGGTAAAGAAACGTGCCGTTTTTAAGGCGCACTGCATACCTGTGTGTTTCCTTGTTTTTGCAAAGATTTAATGCTTTGCCTGGTAATAAAACCAGACCGTTCTACACTTTCATTTCATACAGAGGGTCTGGACATTCGGTAGTAAGACTCAATTGCTTGCTTGAGGTGTGTAAGTTCAAAAAGGTTGGACTGACTGATAGCTTGCCTGACTGATAGGATTCTAGCTCTGCATTCACAACACCTCCCTCTGTTCGCTGATTGAACAGGTTAAAATGCCTCCTGAGACAAGGAGCTCAATGGGATCAAATCCAGATTACCACTGAAGGGAGACCATAATCAAGCGGAAGTACTAGGAAGGCATGGCCAGGCTACAACTGCATAGGCTACACACATTTTATTTTTTTACACAGTTATTTTTTAACGTTATTTGTAGCTGACGTCCAGACACTTCAGGCAACAGTGCTTGTTTTAAATGCAGATTTTAACTGACTGAAGTGGGTGTGTGTGTATCGCCATGCTGTTGCAAGATCTGCAAAGTTTACACTGTGTATATAATTTAGATGAGACAAGGTAATGCCTTTAAATGGTAAGAGATGTATTATTTGGCAGTAAAACATGATGGGACTGCAATCACAGGGGCCATCAGCAAGACATGTACCAAATTTGCAGTTAGTCGGATGAGTGACTCGGGAGTTATGCATGGAACAGACATACAGACAGATGGATAGACAGACATTCCTTGCATTTATAGGTAGAGGATAGATGAGATATTGACCTAATGAATTCTGACATGTTTTTCAAGGTGTGCACTTAGCTCTCTTCTTAAGATACCTGGACGAAGAATGACCAACTTTTATTTTGTCATTTTTCTCTGTCCTGCAGACCACATTTATCAGGTTCATGGTCGATGTGAATGGAATGTGGGGACTAAGAACTATATATCGCCAGGTAGCCATGCTTATGATGGTAAGGACTTTTGATGTTAAATCCAGGACATGGGTTGCAGCAGTACCTGAAGCAGTGTTCTATAAAACAAAGAGACAAGAAAATATGTTGGATGTACAGCGACTAATTTACCACTATGAAATTCAATGCATTCACTAGCTGAAGAAGCTTGTAGATTTCAGCAAGAAAGAACGGAAAGAGAAAGGTAAAGAATTGACCAGTCGAATCAAATGTTGATTAGGACTACACTCATACTTAGCCTAGCTAACACTCATAATTGACAAAAGTGACATTGCTCCCCTCTGCAGTTCCAGATGTCAAGCTGATTGAAAACTGGTCTTCTGGTTCCTATGACAAAGTAGTCACATGTCATGTGACTGGATTTTACCCTCGAGAGGTGCAGGTGGAGTGGCTGGATGAAAAGGGCCAGCCATTACTGAATAGAGTGATACCAGGGGAGGTGCTGCTCAATGGTGATGGCACGTACCAGGTTAGACAGGCTCTGAAAGTTCCAGGTGAAACCCCATGGTCCCAAGTCTACAGGTGTTTGGTCGGACACAGCAGCGTGACGGGAAATGTCACAATGATCTGGGGTAAGAGGGGTTACAACAAAGCTGTGTCCTGATTGGTTATGATTACAACCATGGGAGTAAGGACGTAGACACAGACATTACCCTGATGTATTGTAGGTTACTCTAATGTACCGTATAATGTCTAGTTCATTAGCTTTGAAAATTGTTTGGTTTGTGACTTTTATCTGTCATCAAGTGAGTTATACATGACAAAAGGTAATTATGACATATGAACAGGGGTGAGAATAGTTTCATATTCATACTGGTGCCATTCTATAGGTAGAAGGGTGCACTCACAGAAAGATTTTCATCATACTTTAGCTTATGCTAGTAGCTCTGTAGAGCACTCATCAGGGTCTGTTATCTGAACCATTCCTGCTACCCCCATTGCCTTTCAACACTCAAGGCCAGGAGTTAGCAACCTTTTTGACATGTTGGGCCAAAAAGAAATGGTCTTGCAAAGCAACATTTTAGGGTCAAGTTGATCTCATTTTCAAAAAAAATTGAGGAATCATTAAAAATGAATCATTCTAAATTTCATACATAAAAATGTGCGTTACAGGCTGACTCACATAACTGGAAGCGCCTTCACTCATATCAGCTAACAACATTCTCACTGCACTTTAATCATGCTTCTCTCATTTAACAGTTAGGAATTGGGTACCCTGAGCTTTAGTAGGCCTATGGCTACCTTTCTCTGTCCTTAAAAAATATTGCAAACGGTAAACTTACTGATAGGAAACATCATATTTTAACAGGTGATGGTGGTTCTGTCTGTAGCTTCATTTAAAAAAAAAAGTTCCTGGCAAAATTTGTTTTTGTCATTTGTTTCGTTTTTGTTACGTGAACTGGTTCCATGCCTTGAATTCTGAACACTCCTACATTTGACTGACTTATTTCGTGCTCTGTCTCATACGGACAACGGCGGTTGGACAAATTCAAACAAAACTTTCAAAATACAACAAGCACACTGCACTTCTACCCATAATAGTGCGCAGCACTGGACTGCACCGGCCTACTGTCACCCCTGCATATAAACATATACTATGCTCAAACATGATTTCTGAAAGTATGGCTCACTTTGTCAAAGCATGACACACTGCTTGAAAAAGGAATATCCCTTCTGAAACTGTTTTTACTTGTCAAAATGCTATTTAATAACAAATGTTCCCTTTTCAAGTTGACAAGTTGTATGCTTTAAATCATGTGTCTAGTCCAGATGTGCAATAGAGCATATGTCACTGTACTGATTACTCTTCTATCCTCTATCATGTATCTAGTCCAGAAGTAGAGCATTTATGGTTCAACAGACTAACCTGAATCGATCAGTTACATGATTAAAGTTTTGGTGACAAGTGCCATTTTTTGTGTCTTACAAATGGTTTAGTGGATCTAATGATATACTATTTCTTTCAGCCTTTTCAGAGCCTAAAAGGACCTTTCTCATCCTTGCCATACCAGGAGGTCTTCTTATCGTCGTCATAGTAACACTGATTGTAATATCATGCATAAGAAAAAAAAACATCAAATTCCTGAGGTTTTGTACAGGTAGGGGAAAGTTGCACACAGTTACACTAATGCAGTGACAGTTATAATGGACTTTTAAAAAAGAGGCCAAAACACAGGAGGTAGTTGGAAACAGAAAATGAACTCAAAACTGCACAGTGCTTGACTGTCATATCTAGTAGAATCAACCAGTACATGCAGACTCAAATTATTTGTTTGGTGGTTAAAGGCACATTAAGCAACATTTTATGCTGGTTGTAAGTTTATCAGCTTTGTAGTCACTTTGATGGTTAAATAGCTCATTATGGGGTGAATGAATGAAGGCTCTCTCGGCTTCCCCTGCTGCTTCTTCGCACAGTTACAACACTTGCAGTTTGGCGATGGTGCCTTTATGTCAAAACGAAATTGGATGAAACTGAAATCACGTGTATTACCTTGTCAGTCGACTTAACTCTTCAACAACTTATCATTGCTGGTTCCTATTCTTTGGTTTGCAGTCAAATCCACAAGGATTGGTGAGAATTTAAGACCTTTCAGTTTAGTTTAAATAAATAAATAAACGGTGACTGTAGGGGGATTCCATTAGTAACAAATTGAAGGCTTTCCTGGTATGCCTTTTACTTTCAGTCTGTATGAAGTATATATATAGTACATATATACTATAAGAGTAAAGATTATTCAAACAAGATATTGCCCAGTTAGTCAATCACTGTGGTTAAGGTCTGGCCTGATGGTCAGTTAAAGTTGCCCAGATAATAATTAACAGCTCTTGTGACAGTTTCAGGATACCAAAGAACTTTAACTTGCCACCTCAACAGAGCATGAACAGAACAGAACAGGACACATTCATTCTATCAACCTCTCCACATATTAAACAGTGAAAATAACCTTACCACTGGAAGAATCAGCAAGTACAGGAACCCGTTAACAGCTAGTTGTCTTCTGTTCAAGCACTTTTGGATATGTTCCTATTCTGCCATTGTACCACTACACCCCTCTAGCCTTCCTCGTATTTTCTTAATTTCAGAATACTGTTTTATAGTCATATTGTATTTATTCCATTGATATTGTAACTGTTGTGATTTATTTGGGGGAAAATAAATCTCTTTTTGAATTAAAAGTATTTTGGAGACATGGCTTTTGAATTTTCTCCATAGCACACTTTGAAGAACATCTTGAGGAACATCCAACAATATTTACAAGGAATTAAAAGGAAACCCTATTCCCTATATCCCTAATCATCATAATTCAAACAAAACAAATAGAACATGTCAGTTGTTGAGTCCAATTTAAAAAATATTTAAAAAATATTATATTTTTATATAATATATATATAAAAATATATAAACATATTTTAAGACTCACTCAAGTTGTGGGACCATCCAAAACATTTATAAACTACAAAGTCACCTCTGAGTAAGTACATGATGTAGTGCATTGCCATTCACATTGCTCTCAGATCTCACACTGGACTAGAAGCAGCACTGAAAAATGGGATATGGGAGTTATCTGGTACTATGCCTTCCCACGCCTCTTTGCTAAACATTTTTGGTAAGAGTTTAATGCCTCAATTTAAATTTCCAATCTCATACTGATCATTCAGGATCAACAGGATGATCAGTGCCAAATCCTACATACATTAATTCATGTGGGTCTGGTTTCCTAGGCATATGTCACAGCACACAACCTAGTCATAGAGAAAAGGTTCAATGGTCATCAGGACTTAATTCATGTACAGTAAGTCGGCCTTTAGAGCAGAGATGCATGTCATATCTTTCCCAACTGGGCCAAAGGAGTTATATGAGACTTTAACGCCATCTTCTGGCAAATATGCATTTTTGATATACGCTACTTTATGTGCTGGTCGCCCACCTCACCTGGTCCCTCGCCGCAATCTTGTGTCGCATGTCAAGGTATCATCAGAGAATGGTTAAAGGGATGCACGAGCTCTGCTACCATCAAATTTAGTGGTGTTAAGTAAGGCAGACAAGAACAAAACAATTAACAATCACCAGCAGGGGGCGGAGAAAGACCGCAACTTGCAATGACAAAATAAGAGAGATGTGGCTTTATAAAAGTGAACGGTCCAGGAGAGGGACCTGAAACTGATGGCAGGCACATGTTCAGTTAGACCCATGTTGCAACTCAGCTTGTGAAAAGAAGGACGTACATGATCAACTTAACTCTCGTGGGTAGAGAGCAGCCTTGGTTTTCCCAACTGAGGTAGTTCCAACGTTAGTTTGGACCCATCTGTCAAGAAAACTAATTTGATGATGGAAATTGTCATCAGGGGACGTTCGTTTATCGGTAGGCAGAGCCATGGACAATAAAAGAAGGGAAAAGCTAAGAGATTGGAAGTAGTCAGAAGTAGTCGTTCTTTTCGGTGGTCTCACCACAATGTAATCAAGCGTTGGTGGTATAGTGGTTAGCATAGCTGCCTTCCAAGCAGTTGACCCGGGTTCGATTCCCGGCCAACGCAATCCCTTTTGTTCGAAAAAAGACCGAAAGAATACATGCACCCAAATGGATATACACTAATATTAAGAGAACATTGCGGACAATACATACAACTATTATTAGTACCTTATGCAACTGTATGATAGACCATGTCACAGGAGTAACATTATTTGATTACCTCTGTCCTGTGAATAAATCCTGATGGTAATTTGTATGCAGGCGTAGGCACAGGCGAAGGCTATGATGGGTTAATGTGGCCTAGATGGAGATAGTTTTTTTTATCCAAAAGGAAATAGATGTAGGCTTAGCCAGGCATTGTTGGTTTATTGCTTCGGCAGAGTATCCCAAATAACTTAAAGCAGACTGGCATGTGTTCCAGTGCGCTAATTGTTGCGATGATGTGATCTTACAATTATGTGATCTTAAAAAGGTACCGTTCAAACGGGATGAGAGTGCATGAAACCGTGGACTATGCTACGCAGTAGTACTTTCTCCAGAACAGTGAGGGCGCTATAGCCCGCTGCGGCCATGTTTTCAAACCAAAGAACGGTCATTGTCTTCTTGCTCGAGCATGTTGTTTAAGTGCGTGGTGTGAAGGCCTCGTCGATTTAGGTCAGATTTGGAGTCTGTGTATTCTGTTCATTAAATTCAAGGTGCTGTCTACGTTCTTGCGGTTGCGTGGTATCTTTGAATATTTTAGCAGGCAATACTATGTCGTCTGGCGGCAACCAAGGACCAGTTGGTGACGTTGAAGAGGATGCTTCCCAGCTTATCTTCCCTAAAGGTAATGTTAACGTTAAGCTAAACCCAGTTATTAGTGGGCAGCTTGGAAGTTGTATCAGTTTGTTTCTCGTTCTCGTAGACCTTTGCTAGGTTACATATGTTTACCCAGCTGAAAAAAACATTCAGCTTGACCAGCATAGGCCTTTGTAAACTGACTTAGAATGGTTTTAGCTGGTTTGAACAGCTAGGTTTCTCGAGTTTTCATGGAGTTTTCATTCTGGCTTCTTTTAGCTGTCCACATACCAGCCATTTCCAACTTCTACTCCAGTTTAACCAGCCTAACTTTCCCAGCAATGTCCAGTTTGGTAGACTGGACATGCTGGTGTGTGCTGGACATCTAGCATAAACCAGTCAAAACCATTCTAGCATTAGCTGATTTTCGCTGGATGTTTCAGCAGGGTATAGTGTTTCCATCAGTAGAATTTTCATTAAAATTCTCAATTTCCCCATAGAATTTGAGAATGCCGAGACACTACTTAATTCAGAGGTTCACATGCTGTTGGAACATCGAAAGCAGCAGAATGAAAGTGCGGAGGATGAGCAAGAGCTTTCTGAAGTGTTCATGAAGACTCTTAATTACACGGCACGATTCAGCAGATATAAAAACCGGGAAACCATTGCTAGCGTTCGAAGGTGAGTGATGGAACTAAATGTAAAAGTAATGAGAACATAAATATACACTGCCATTCAGAAGTTGTTTGGGGATATTTAGAAATGTCTAAATGTCTCCAACTTATTATTCCCCAAGTTTTACACTTTTTGCATAGTTTGGGTCAGTGCTGTGTGACATTCATTTAAAAAGAAAAAAAATCAAATCAAATGCTTTACAGTATGCGATGCTATATGGAAAAACAGCCTTCCCTTTGCAATATCAATTTTACGTGGCATAAATCTGCCTTGACACTGCATCCGTCATCCTTGACAGATGCAGGTAAGCTCACAATTATCTGTCCATAACACTACCTCAGTATCCCTCTGTCCACTGACTATGTTAGCATCTTAATATTTTTGTCTATTTTTCTGAAGATGGCTTTTTTTTCACTGCCAGCAATGAATGTTGCAAATGAATTGATTTGTCATTTATCATAATGAACACTTAGGTTAATATTGATGTATGTCATCATTTTTAAACAGCTTGCTATTGCAAAAGAAGCTGCACAAATTTGAGCTTGCGTGCCTTGCTAATCTGTGCCCAGAGCCAGCCGAGGAGGCCAAAGCCCTGATTCCCAGGTAGGTTGCATCCTTCCAGAGTGACTTGTGGCACTAGCTTGCCACAGTTAAGGTGACCATGTACAGGAGAGATTTCACATGTAGCTCTGCAGCAAAACAAACTGATGCAAACCAAATCCATTGGACACAGAACTTGCCTCAATCCCTGTATGCCCGCCCTTCACTATATGTCCAGATCACTCACTCCTGTGGATTTTTTACTTTCATACCTACTTTCATACCGTAGCTGGTAGACTTGAGCGGGGGTACTCAAATGTTATTGGACTGGGACCCTCATGGAGCAGAAAAAATTCCAAGGATCCCTCGTAATCGCAGCATACATTTAACCATACAGGCATTTATCCATTAGTTCAGTTAGATGCTAGATGCTATTTTGTAGCAAAGTTTTCTTCATGGAACCCCTGGCAATGCACTACGGACCACAGAGGGTACCCAGACACCAGTTTGAGAACCGATGGACTGGAGCATACCCAGGCCACATATTGTGTTTACAGCACAAAAGTGTATACTGTATTTATTGTACTGTATACTGTCTACCGAGGTAGTATATGTGAGGTAGTGGTAGTGAATAGGGGTGGGAATGGAGAACTGGGAATCGTAGAATCGAATGCTTCAGTTTACTGCTATTGTGCCCCTTTGAGATCAGTTCCTCTTATCAGTACCAACATGTTTTTCAGACCATTGTCAACAATATTGAATAGGAAAACACAGGTCAACATCGTTTTCCTCACTCCATTAAGCTGCTGTTGTCATGTTAGTGGTATAGACTGTATAATTGGCCTATGTGCTGATGATACTGCTATTTGTGTAGAATTCCTTTTAAACAGTATGGAATCGAAGAGAAGTGATGAAGAATTGAACCGATACGCAGAATCGAAAATGGCAGTGATATTGATCAAATCCTATCAGTTTCCACCCCTAGTGGTGATCCAGTTAAGGAACCTAGCTTGCATGCTAGTAGCCTGGAAATTGTGGGTTTGAATCCCAGCTGCCACTGTTGTGCCCTTGAGCAAGGCAGTTAGCCCTAAGTTGCTCTAGGGGAGGCTGGCCCTGAACTAATTGCTTATTGGCAAATTTAAGTAACTTAGGATAAAAGTGTCTGCTAAATGCATAAATGTAAATGTAATTTGTGATAAATTCATTCTTGTCATTTCTCAAGTCTATGGAAGTAACTTGGCTGCGTAATGCGAGCAAAAGGATGTCTGTGGCATTTTTAGCTTTCAGCTAATGTAATAGTAACTTTGCAGCTTTCTTGTTAACAACAGTTTACTGCTATGGGGTGAAAATGAATCTGCGAAATGTAACTCTTGGCCAGTTGAACTGGCCTCTTACCTGGGCCATTTCAGGCCATCTCACTTAGTCACAATATCCATCTACTCGACTACTCGCTGCAGGCTCATTAGAGAGAAGGTCTAGTGCAGTCCTTGACAAACATCAGAAGGGAGGGGGAGGAGGGATTTTTCCTGAACTGCCGTAAACACTGGACATCAAAATAAGTTTACAAAAAGGCACCCCCCCAGGAAAACTCTCTCCACTAGACTTTATAGACATCCTTACACCTCTTGTTCTGTACAAGATTTTTTTTTTTCCTGGAACCTGGAACCTTTTCCTTGATTGCACATAGCCCCTTAAACCACACTGCACTGCTTTTGTTTATTGTGACAGAACACCATGCATCACTGGATCAGTAGCTTTTTGTATTAACCAGTTAGCTAAACTAAACTACTAAGAATTCATGTCAAATTAAATAATACATCATTATAAAATCAGACCTAAACTCACTAAGGACCTTTGATGAACCGTGGATTTGTAGTTTCTGAACAGTTCATGTCCTGAAACCACCTCCAAACCAGTTTGAAGATAATTCAACATTTTTTTTAATTGAACATATGCTGATGTGAAAATATTCTGTAAAGTAATCAGAATATTGCCTTATTTGGAATGCAACTGGAACTGGAATGAGGGGTTTACATGACTCGCAATCCAAATATGGCAATATTCCCGTTAGAACAGGAACGTGCTGTGCATGTAAATGTAGTCATTACTCAGTCTCACAGCTGCATAGCAAACAGTGTTAGTATCGGTTTTCAGTTTGGTTTACATTCACACGATTCTCACATCAGTTTTTTTATTTTTTTTGCAGGCGTTCAGCTTTTCAGTGTAGACTGATCTCTCTTGTTTCATTTTCAGTTTGGAGGGTCGCTTTGAAGATGAAGAGCTACAGCAGATACTGGATGACATTCATGTTAAAATGAGCTTCCAGTATTGAGCTCTTGTGGAGGATCCAATGCAGGCGTTATCACTCTCAGACTCTGTAAGACCTTTGGAGCATAAGCTTGTGGATGGACTAGTTTGGGAATAATTTTAAAAAGGCCCTCGCTGTTCCTCTCTCTCTTATAAACTTACCTGCTAAAGGCATCATGTCATCTGCCAATCAGAGAGTGTGTGGCTTGTGTTCCTGAAGCATGTGTCTGATTTTTAGTTCCATTTTTGTATCTCATCTTTTCTCTAGTTTTGTGTAAATAAAAAGTAGAAAATATTGATGGTGTTGTTTAATTCTTACAGTTTAGCATAACTTCATTTACACATTGAGGCAGTACTCTGAGCCCTCATTCACATCTGTTGCCTCTGGTAAAACCCCAAGGGAAGTGGCAACCATCCTGACAGAGTTTCTCCCATAAAGCTTCCGCTCGTACTCCAGCAACTGTCGCCAGAACCCCGCATTGGGCCGAATGAATGGCCTGACCTCCAGCACCCAGTGATGAGCCTGCAGTAGCGTGACCCCTTTGA
Source organism: Tenualosa ilisha (assembly GCA_015244755.2). Classification (NCBI taxonomy): domain Eukaryota; kingdom Metazoa; phylum Chordata; class Actinopteri; order Clupeiformes; family Clupeidae; genus Tenualosa; species Tenualosa ilisha. The sequence goes on from PYXC01000452.1 coordinate 5,720,226, forward strand.
ATTTCATCAGGTAAGCCATGACGAGAGAAGCTGATCGACTCCTGCCGGCTGTGCAGTGCACCAGAGTGCTGCCCGCCTGGTTGTTGTGGATGCGCTCCGCCACCGGATCAAAGTGTTCTGACAGCGATGCGTGAGGTTGGTCGAGGACTGGCACACGTACGCACTCCACGCCAGTGTACTCGGGGCATGTGTGTTCCACAGTGGCATTCACGATGAGGGTGATGTGCCGGCTGGTGATTGCTGCCTGGTTCAATGCAGTGTCCACGCCACTGAGATAAAGAGTGGGAGTGATTTGAGAGACTGCCATATAGCATCAGCAACTATGAAGGAAAAAATAACAATGTCCATAGCTAATCATGTGTTGAATAACAGTGGTATGACCTAATAAACGAAATATCACATGTTGGAAAGTACACTAAAAGCCATTTGTAGCATGTATGAGTAAGCAAATCTGCAGAAACGTACCTTAAATCTCGATAATGCCACTTTCAAAGGTACCCAGCCTGGAGTCATTATGTAGTGTGTTCATTCGCCGCACTGAGGTCGTAGACCCGGGACATCAAAATACATAAGTTTACAAATAAAATGCATTTTGTACCTTTGAAACGGAACGCGAAAATTAACAAGTTAAGTTGTCCTGCGGTGTCGCCTAATGATTTGAAACCTCAACGTACGACCCCTAGCAGTTGTTGGATAATACTAGAGTGACGTCACTTTTGCCCCCCATGTGACTATCCGACTGGAGAAAATGTTGCAATCATACGGTGAGGAGATAACCTGCTTAGATGGGGCTAAACCTGCGAACCTATATTTGCACTTCTGCACTGTAGTTCCTTTCCATAAATAAAGGCCTAGGGTATTCCCCGTCAAGTTGCCCGCCAATGCGAGACAGGACATTACAGAAGCGGTCATCCTACTGGTCTGATTAAAAAGTGTCTTCGTATTTGCTACATTGTTTACAGTGTGTTTATTTCTGTTACCATGCGGCGCGACGGGAAAATTACTCGGCAGGGCATGTTTGGGGCATGTCTATGAAGTTAGTGACTGTACAGTTGGGAAATGACGTTCAGCTATCATGTGGTAATGACTCACTTTTGCTCCAAACAAGACTGAGGTTTCATTTCTCCTGAACTGTCAACCAGCCTGACAGCGAAATCTGAAAGTGAAGCATATCAGGTAAGGTTCTTCATTACAAGTTTAGTACCTACTAAAGGCTATTGTAGCAGGCTATTGTATCGCTTTTATTTTGATTTCCAAACTGTATTCGTGAATGATTAGGGCGGCGGGTTTACTAGCAGTGTTGATCGAAGGTATGCAGCATACCCGGTACATTGCAGAAGCATTTAGTAGGCTATTATAACGATCAAATGCTTTAATAAGTCTGGGATGGGTGAAATTGAAAGATAGATATCTAAATCAATGCCATTCTGACAAAGCAATAGATTAATCTACTGATTAATAAGCTATTAAATAATACGTTTCAGTCGATAGACGTAATCTTTCAGGGATCGCACCTGTCAAAACAACAAGGACCTGTAAGTAGTCAACTTGTGGCAGACTGTGTTCACCAGATGTAGACATGGGATGGCGCCAAAGATGATGTAGGCAACCTACAACCGTAGGCCTACAACTGTCAGCCAAATCATGCCAACAAATCATGTTGCGTTTCTCTTCTACAGATTCAGCCACTGAATGAGTAGTGAATGATACTTACCATATTATTGTTAAACTAATTTGAACTGCATGACACTGTCTTTGGGAACACTAGACAGACCACAAATTAATTAGTTGCTGGGCATCAACGTGCAGTCTACAGAATTAACCTACAATGAATTTGATACCAAATACCAAATACGACACATACAACAACGACAATACTGCCGAGCAGTCAAAGACAGAGCTAAAAGTAGGCTACACACCTGTGTATGTGAGCAGAAAGCACGAACCAATACGGCGGGTAAGAAATGACCTGAAGATTGTGACAGTGTTCCCTCTGTCTAGCCACAGCGCATTGCCACAAACGTGCAGCGCAGTCCTTAATGGGTTATTTATAGTGCCACACACATGGCTGTTCACAAGCTCCTATGGATGGACGCTGTGTGTGTGTGTGTCTTGATCCTAGACAGACATGTTTCCTCCCGTACCCAGCAACTAATCTCCCAGGGAAGTAACATGCATGGGTGAGAGTGTGCAGTTCCTCTAGCTGCCAAAGACTTTAGTTCAGTTTTACTGGGTATAAGCTAATGAACATGTAAGAGGATCTGTTGGGGTAGTCTGTTGAATGACCATGGAAATAGAGTTAAAAAATCAAATAGTTAGACCTCAGCATAACTTGAGATCAAGTCATTTTCTCCCTGTATTTACCAATGCTTGGCTATTAATCGGTGAAACACAACAATTGCAAAACATGGTAGTGGAAGTGTTAGGGAGAAAAAGGTTTGCTCAACAGAACAGATCAATCAACTTTGTCATCAACACAACTACCTAATCACTCAGGGCAGGGTCCATCTCTGTCATGAGTGAAACAGAGGTATCTTATCAGCAACCTGATCTACCCGTGTGTCTGCATTAACTCTCTTGATCTCCATGCTGGCCGTTTGGGGTTTGTTCTTGAGTCTGAATTAGCAAAGGGACGGTGTGTATTGACAGACCCCCACTCTCGGGTGGTTGGAGGGCTGGCCAACTGTCGTAAGACACAAACTTGTGGAAACAGCAAGATAGAGCCTCTTATTTACAACCTCCCCCGTCTCCCTCACACACCCAAGCATACACAAAGTGCACACACACACATTGCAACCCCCCCAAACCTCCCTGACCACCACCTGCTGGGGGCCATTATAGACTGGGACAGGGGATACATCGAAGAGACTTTAGGGAGGGGCTTGACTGTAAGGAGCTCACCAGCTCTGGTGCTGAAAGGATTATCCACTCAAGAGCAGAAAGACAGCGAAAGGAAGAGAAAGAGAGGGAGGAGACACAAGTGAGAGAGAGAGAAAGAGAGCGCAAGACTTCCAGGGTTGTGTGTGGTGACTGGTGAGAGAGGGATTGAATGGGTGGATCGTTTAAACTGATCCCTGCTGGAAGGCAGACAGTGACTGACGTTAAGACCTTATTCACACCTGTTTCTCCCCGTGCAGCACTGTACTACTTGCCAAACAGATCTCAACGTCACAGTCTGTTTATGCAGCTCACAGCCTGAAATTTGTCACCGATTTATGTCATAAAGGCATGTTGCAGTGAACTGTTTTTTGGATTTGAGTTTTGACTTCAATGGCTTTATGCTTATTTTGTATGTAATATTTGTATTTTTGCTCCACTTCCAGATTCTTCACACCTGACTATACGTTTAACTTGAGCGATGTCTACCACTAACGCAGAAGACAAAAGTCAAGTGACAAGCAATGCTCCACCAAAGACCCTGAAAGTGCAGAAGGTCAACAAGACTGTCACAACACCATCTAAAAGCAATGGGTCAGGGACTTTCCCCCCCAGGGCCAAGTCGGCCCCTGTGAAAACTTGTGCACCACGCAGTGAAAAAACAGCCCCAGAAGACACAAACAGAAGAGTGTTCACCCAGTCTGCAAGAAGATATACGCCCAATAGTCAGTTCTCTCAGACATCAGGACAAAGAGGCACAAAAATACAGGCAGTACAGACCTTAACCAAGAGCATGGGAAATAGTGGGGATGGTGAAGCATCTCATCCCAAGCCTGAGGCAGTGCCCCTGGGCCTCGATATCAAAGTGGACAGGGCCACTGTCCAGGCTGTGGAGATTCAGACACGTGGCCAGAGTGTGAACCCAAGCTGGTTCTCCTGGCGTCAAAACCGCATTACTGCCTCCACTGCTCACCGCGTCTCTCACAGCCGCTTTGTTAATGGCAGGAGCAGGACTCCCCCGGAGTCCTACGTGACCGCCATCTTGGGAGAAGGTCAGAATGTCAAGACGCGGGCTATGACCTGGGGCATTGAGCATGAGGTTCAGGCAGCGCAGATCTACCAGAGGCTGAAGAGCAAGTCACTGGGCCGTGCCGTGAAAGTTCGGGATTGCGGCCTCTTCATCGACCCACAGCGCGCGTGGCTGGCAGCGAGTCCCGACGGAATTGTGGAGGACAAGCAGACAGGTGAGCCTCTTCTCTGCCTAGAGGTCAAGTGTCCTTACAAACACAGGGAAAACACTGTAAGAGACGCCTGCCTCCAGGATTCAGCCTTCTGTCTGGAGCTGAGTGACGAAGAGGACCAGGAGTACCGACTCAAAACCAAGCACAGCTACTACACCCAGGTGCAATGCCAGATGGCAGTTACTGGCATCCACAAGGCTGACCTGGTGGTTTTCACCCTGCGCGAGACCGCAGTTGTCCCCGTAACCTTTGACCCAGAGTTCTGGGATGACACCGTGGCAAAGCTGGAGAAGTTCTACAGAGACGGGGTCCTTCCACGCCTGCGAGAGAAAGGCCATATCATACCATCAGCATTGCCTGAGGTGTGAAGGCATCTACTGCCTATTTTTATTTATTATTTTTCTCCTTGCATGAAACCTTACAGAACCAACAGTTCAGCACAAAGGATATAGAGGAATTGGTGATTGAGCTGTCAGGAGCTGCTGTGCTCAATCTAGAATGGGTTAATGGTGTCACTGGCCACTGTGCAATTGTAACAGTGATAAGCCTCTAACAATAGTGGAGGTATGCATGTGTGACCAATGTGTTATGTTCCAGTGACCTCACGCTGGAAATGTTTTGGTGTTTTAGCCTGTAATGCCTCAACTGAGGTTATAACATGATCACAAAAAAAGATTTGCTGATAAAAAAATTACTCAAGGTTAGGGTCTTTGCAACCTGACTGTTATTCAAAAAAACTCCTGACAACACTGGAATCCATGCCTGCCAACAGTCTAGCATTTACACAGCACATTTAAGAGCAATAGGGTTTTCTCCAATGATTACCAAAGCTGTAGTTTAAGTAAAAGTAGCCAGATTTGATAGGCTAATCTGAGATAATTCTTATTTGCCTTCATAGAACTTTGCCTTTAAGCGACTGACTGTTCTCAGTGGTACAGAGGCTGCTCTGAGTGTACTGAACGCACTTTAACAATTCAAATGGCTACACATGAGAGAGTTCAGTTCCACTGTTCAGAGTATGGGTGGAAAATATGTTTGACTTCAAAACATTTGTTGTCAGCGCCTTTGAAATGTTGGTTTAAACTTGATTTTGCTTTCAAACTTTATTTCAGAAATTAAAAAAGTGCTTTGAAATACCGGTATGTGTGTTCTCTTTATTTTCAGTCTGAATAGAAAGAATGAAAAAAGTAAACTCCACATATCTGATATCTGCCTTTATTACTGAAATAGCAATATATATATATATATATTCATACTCTAGAAAACAGAGCAATATTTACAGTGTTTGAAGATTCTTATTTTTTATATTCTTAGAGCAAGATTTCCTTTCAATATTAAGCAGACAAGTCAACTGAAAAAAGCATTTGTGCCATCCTTTACATCTCAACCAAACTGCATTATAAACAAACAAAATGTTACAATCTATGGATATTTAATACAGTTTCTGTCACACATTTTAAGGGTCCAAGTTCATGGTAATGGACGGGTAGCCCTTGGGAACGTTGTCTGTGTTGGTGATAGTGGTCAGACAAAAGGAGTAGAATTAGAATCACATGACAGGGTTGTGCATGGGCAACGAGTATAAACTCCCGTAAAACGTCCTCATGGGGTCCATGACATGAAATGCACTTCCCTTCCCTATGTATTTAAATTTGCCCTGTCCCACAATTGGCAGTTCAATCTTTGTCTTTCTCAATCTCATTTGTCAGCATGTCCAGATCAAGAGAAACCGTCCAACAAGTCCAACATTTTAAAAATGTTTGTCCTTCTTAGCAAAGTCCATACGTTAAAAAATGTGATAAAGTGTTTGAGATTGTCAGGTCTGAAGAAACAAAACAGCAACACCTATCCAGTCATTGGTGCAGGTGCTAAATTAACCGTTTTAGTCACTGAAGCGCTTTCGGGGTACAGTGCGTGCCCGGTTTGATCTGCGGATGTTCTGTTTGGAGTCGCGGCAGGGCTGGCACACAAAGATATCGGGCACGTGGGTGCGGCGGATCTTGGCGCAGGAGAGGTGCACCCAGGTGCCACACTCATTGCACTCGATCATGGGGCGTCCGGCAAAGGGCTTCATGCAGAAGCATGTGATCAAGTCCCATGAGTCTTCATCTGAGGGAGAGGGAAGAAACAGAGACAGAAAGAGAATTATAATCATATGCTATTTAACCACTGACCCACTGATACCCAAAAATGTAACTTATTGTTTTGTTTTTTATTTGAATGTACTTGCATAATATGCACTAAGGTGTAAATATCTTATTATTATGTTATTACTTGTATATTATTACATAATATGCATTATAAGATATAATTACCTTCTGCTTTGGTGTTGCCATGGTCAGCATCCTCTATGCCAGAAGCTACTAAATTAACAACAATACAACAGTTAAACAAGTTTGAACCAAAATTAGTAATGAACAACAACACAGTTCATCTCATATGAATACCAGTAATAAAGACCCAAGATTTAACAAAACTCACTGCAGAACGAACTGACAAACAGACAGACAAACCTGAGCTGACTGTAGTATTTCCTTCTTCAGTGCGTGTGTCTTGTTCATTATCACTAGCGCTCCTGTCGGGGGTGCTGTCTGTGTGGTACCCCGTCTCCTGGTCCTCTGGCAGCCGACTACCTAGTCGCCTCTCTATGACCAAGCGCAGAATGTCTGTGCCTCCCAATCCGGCCTCGCTGCCTTCCCAGCTGTCGCTCTCTTCCTCCTTGGCTGCTTCGGCTTGGCTCCCCTCGCTCGTCTGCTGTACTTTGGATTCTGCTTTTGTGATGTTTTCCATGGAACTCACTCTGGTCAAATCCACCGGCTTCTCCTTGACTTCCTCTGCCCCACTTCCTCTTTTCTCGTCAGTGTCAAAGCTGGTATCCATCTTTGTCTGCTCGTGGCTGTGTAATGGAGTGTGCTGGGGGCTCAGCTCAGGACCTGCATAGAGTGCACTGCTGGGAGAAGGTGAAGAATCTCCACTGGGAGGTCTTGGCATGGGCAAAGCCTTCTCATCTGCACTGCTGACACAAGCTCCAGCTGTGGTAAAGCTGGTGGAGAATAAGCCTCCACTGGGCCACTCTGGTGGCTGTGATGGTGAAGAGCTTTTGCTAGGCTTCTTAGACTTGGGAGATTTCTTGATGGTGGCATCATCACTCCTACGTTTGGCCTTGCCTTCACTTTGTGTGGCACCCTTCTTGTCTTGCTTTCTTTTTTTAGCCTTCTCTTTGCCGGTCCCTTTCTTATTTTGCGGCAGAGTGCCATCACTGTGAAGAGGGCTACAAGTGGCATTGTCTCTGGGAACGTTGTTGTTACACCACCATTCCTGTAGGAGGCCATGCATTACAATGATCCAAACAATTCATTAAAAGCTGTACACTTGCCTTAACATACAAATTTCATTTAAAGCTAACATTTAAGCTTTATATGTTACTTTGCTGATTGGTTGTTGGTGAAAGTGTTCCATTAAGTTTTGTCAAAATGTGAGATCTGCATATAATTTAATGTTACTACTACTACTACTAAATAAAGCATTTAACGTGCTACTTTGTACAGTAATCGACTAATCTATAGAGAAATCTACACAAGCATGGATTCCTAGAAAAACGCCAGAATAAAAACTATGTAAACAAATAACTATGGTGTGTAAACATATGTAACGTTAATGTTAATACAACGTATAAGAGTTAGCCAATAGTTACCATATAGTTAATAGCCATCATTTGTCAAACTAAAATCAGTTCAGTTCAAATATAGACCCTCGGTTTACGTACCTCTGACGGATACGGGATGTATCCTGCATATGCCAACACGAAAGTGCAGAACTGATTAAAGTCTTCCACCGTTCGTTTTCTCTTTTTCTGTGGAAACACAAAGCAGTTCTTAATAAGCGCATTTTCTGGCAGGAATCTCGACATTTTGTCACGGCAGGTAACGTGAAACAACTCGTAAGTGATCTCGTCTCGGGGCATGTCCCAAATAACCAGCTCCTGTTTGGCTACGGCGTTTAGCGGGCTGATGAAGCCATTGTCTACGATCGTCACAGAAGCGAAGCGCGGGAGGCGCTGTCAGATCTTGCACTTTACTCGACAACACCGTGGGGAAAGTGAACCCGTTATATAATAGACAAATCCGGCATGTTCGCACATCGTTAAAATCACACACAATGAGTGGTCTGCCGTCGACTTGGTTTTACCAAGTGTCACCACACTCAGGTGGTCTACACTGAAAATGAAATAATGTTCGAACGACGAGGTTAACTGGGTCTCTAGACTTCCCATACGACCAGATTTAGCTTGTTTCAATTGTAGGCTACATTCCCACAAGATGAATGGATGGAGGAGTTCATTATATCTGTCATTTGGGACGCATCTTTCTACCACACTGTCCTTTATTCGAGACAGCATACTTAAACAGTATATTATGAGCAGAATCCCCGAGCAAGGGCACAGACGAGCCAACTGCATCCTCGTTCATCAAATTCACTAAACGGGGAAATTGCGACACAAAAGAGTCGACGTTTTCAAAGTCTCCATTACAACCTATTTAGACTAAGGCACGACCGACTTGCACAGACAGCCAAATGAATGTGTCCTCGTGAGGTAGACGCGACTTTTATCCCTAATTTAACAATCTGTACTCGATTCCTGATAGTGAAGAGCCTTGAGAACATACGACATATTCGATGCTCTTTAAAGGTAGCCTATTGAAACACGCGAGGTATATGTCGCTATGTGCACTGTAAGTTAGCGTTGAGAATTCTGAGAAAGGGTCCAACTCTACCGGTACTTTACATCGTCCTTTGCAACAGTTAAGAAAAACAGCAACATTGTAGCTGGCGTGTTAGATAGCCTATCGTCGCAAAGTCGGCAAAACTCTAAAGTGGAACTGATTTACTTGGTTACACTGGCTAAACATTCCAACGTCAAAGAGCTGTAGTGATGGTTTGTGTGACACCCAAAATGGACAAAAACGCACGTCGCACAAAACTGATTAAGAAGACAGACATTTAACAAAGCCCAACTTTTCGACGAAGAGGCTGTGCTTCTTTATCATAACGCCGATCATTCAGGTTATTGACTCCTTCATTACTATGGTCTGGTTTTATTCTTGGATAAACTTCTAAGCGCTACAATCATAACAACGCTGGCATTAAAACTCGCCTTTTTTCTGACATCTTAAAACACAATTCCGCCTCTTATCTAAAGATGGCGACGGTGGCACTTGGTGGTAACCTGTCGTTACTGGGGCGGTCACCGGAGAATGACAAATAACGTTAGTTAAATAACTAGTAAATAGAGGGTGTACCGATGCGTTCTTAGTGCTGTAATATTTAACAATTACAAGAGACTGTCCCATAAAACGTCTTCATAGACTTTTACGAATAATCACAGGGCAATAAAAGTCGACCCGATACATGGCACGAAGAAGAACAAAATTTACGTTAACGTTAGCTAAATTCCTAGTAACACTGACCATCAGGTCTCTCGATGCACCAAGCCTGAAATAAGTTAGCACTGTATGCCATACTGAGACGAAAGCAACCCATCAACCCACGTAACAGGAAAATCATATTATAATACCAAGGAACTGTCACATTCGGGTTGTCCTCAACGCATAAGATGCATCATATGGCTTTATTTCGATGTATGAAAAGAACACAGAGTACAAGTCCGAGACCGCGCGAACACACACAGACGCGCACACACACACACACACACACGTAGCTAGCATACACACAAACAGTTTTGGCTCGATATCATGCCACAAATTAACCCTCTCTGATTCGGGATTGATCAATAAAGTAACTTTACCTGAGTTAGCATCCTTGTAGCAGACCAGTTGTCAGTAAAACAATGCAAAATATCACTCTTGGTTGTCAGTGACTCGTTTGCGTCGTGGTTATCCTCAATCGACGATTAGGGCAGGTCCTCCCGTTCGACTAGATGTCTGCTGCATGAATGACAAGCCAGAACCGAGATGCTTCGGACACAAACAATTGAAAGCTATCCGGTTTGGTACATCAATTTCGAAGAAAGTGGATTATGTTCTCATGTCCTTCAAGCAAAAGAGTGAAACGCAATCCCCAAAGACTTCGTGCCTCGTCCGACGACTGTCTTCACCATTGTCCAGTCCCGTCCAGTATCTGCCGCGTTTCGCTTGACAACAGAAATACTCAAAAGCGATTGAAAACAACCGATGTGATGCCGACAGACTTGTTCGACGAACCCTTAGGGCTTTGTATAATATACTGTGCACATTTCCCCAATGTCAGCAACTCTTAAAAGCCAACTATTAAAACAATGCCGAGTCCTCCTTTCCTGTAACGTTACTTTGTAAAGTGCACACCTAACGTTGAAGCTATAAGCTGGACACGAGTCAGTTCAGACTTGACGACAGTTGCTCACAGTATCGCCATCGTCATATTAATCCTCTACACACAACTGCGACGAACCGTCCTGTAAAAAGGGGAAAATAAGCGGCAAAAAAGTACACTACGACCTGAGAGACCCACCAAATGATCACATTCTATCACTGACATCACTCCGGCGAGCTTTATGGAACAGTTCATATTTATTTGGGGTGTGCTTGAAACAAACGAGAGTCAAATTTAACTTAAACAGATGGGAAACGAACATTTTTGCATAATGCAATATAAACGACAACGAGTACTACTTAATATAGGTAAATTAAAAAACAAATAAGTATGAATCTGACATATTAAAGGTACAAGTAATTTCACAACACCCCTATACTGAAGTGATGTTAAAGAGTCCATCAGCTGGCGTAATGGCTCAATATACAGAGTAGACCGAAGTAAGGTCGACACCGCTTAATGACCATCGACAATGCGTCGTTGAAATACTTCTATCGCTTCCATCACACTGCTTAATACTATGATTTTTTTTTCAGTTACACATCGTATTGATTGCAGTGGTCCTGTTTTTTACGCGCACGATTGACTGGAACTCCTCTTCCACGAGGCAATTCCTGGTGTTGGGTGTAATTATCTACCTTCTTATGGTCTGTAAGTTTTCCCGTCTTGCGTGATTCCAATTTCACTCCTTGTATTTAATATGTACTATGAAAATGCAGGCTGTTGCTTTGCTTGCGAAGGCAAAAGTTAGGCAAAATTGGGTTTCGATTTGAGTGCAACTGCTACGTCACTTGTTAATAGAGCTGGCTGCTCAGCTGGGTTGGGGAGTAAATGGGGTAGGCCTATGTTTTAACGTTAGCGGAAGACAGACAGATGATGACAAATAACGAAGCTTCAGAAACCCAGCAGGGCGGTTTGTTGTGTTTGCTCCAACTGAATTAGTTGTCGTGGCATACCCATACACAGTTTATTGTGAACCAGTGACACGCAAATGCAGAAAACGCTCTCAGTAACCATTTCAGTAACCATTACACCCAATTTACTTATCAAGTCCTAGACTTTTGCAATAAACAATTATGACGATAGTGTGCATTATGTAAGGTACTAAGCCTAATCTACTGTAGTCAGTTTAAGCACTAAAATCCGTGCATTTTGTTAGCATTACACAGCACTAAGTTCACTTGTCACGTAGGCTGTTTTGTTTTGCATGCTTTAGGTAAGAATCCTAATGTGTAAAAATAAAAACAACAGGTTGCAGTCGATATATGGTTATGGTTTTATTAGCATTGGACTTATGAGTATTTTAAAACACCTATTTATAAGTTAAGTACATCATTGAAACATGGGGAGCATCTGGATTTATTCAGATAATATTCTTTCACAAGTATGTGTAATTATAAGTATATACTTATTTTATATGGTTTACCCCATGGGGTATCAGAAAAATGATTGTGATTTAGTTTTGCATTTGATCAGGGAGTTACCCTACCTCACTGGTAAAAACACCTATTGTCTTCCCTCCCAAATCCCATCCTCCATCTCACAAACATCAAAAGACTCTGAACAAAGATGAGGCGTCAATATAAATGGTCTTTTTAAACAAGATTTTCATAAGCTGATGTTGTGGGCTCAGAGTATCAACACTGACTTAAGCCCTCCATATGATGTGACCAAGGTGGACTAGCAATGAGTGCCAAGTGAGGCAGAGTTGTACAGGCTTGATCTTAACATGAGCCACCAGAGAGCGAAGCTGGGGAAAAAAAAACAAAAAAACAACCAAACAAAAAGAGGCCTGGAAGGAGAGCCGTGTCGGTGCAAAGCCTCAGGAACTCCCCTCCTGGGATTCCTTTGGGTGCTCCTTGGCAGTGGGACGAACATACGTCAAGGTGTGGGTAGATCTGTACTTGATTGGCAGTTTAGCATGTCTGATGTAAAGAGAGTCTTGTTTTGTTGGCATGTTGAGTGATGGGTGTTTTCGGCGACAGTAGCGGTCAACAGCTGGCCAGCTGGTGACAGGACGAGGCCTCACAAATAGCCCTCCTTGCGAAACTGTTCATGCAGGATGTCCCTGTACTCATCGAAGCCACCATCAATGCGTCTCACCTTGCCGCCCTCACACACCCACAGTTCTTTACACACTTCCCGGATCAGGCGCTCGTCGTGGGAGACTAGCACAACGCCACCCTGAGAGAGACAGAGAGAGAGACATGTTAACCATTTAAAGCAAATTTAAATCAACGTAATCATCAAACAAGCAAGTTGCTAATCTAGTGAAGAACTGATTTTGTACTGACTTTAAATTTGTTGAGTGCTTTTGCCAGAGCCTCTATAGTCTCCATATCCAGATGATTTGTCGGCTCATCAAGTATGTAGAAGTTTGGACTTAGAAAAGAGAAGACAGGAAACAAAGGTGTTTTTAAAAAGACAAAAAAAAAATGAGCAGGCCAACAACAAAAACATTAATCTCTCACCTCACTACACACATGTGCGCACACACACACACACACACACACACACACAGAGCAGATCCTCACCAAGGCATGGTCATCTGAGCGAAGGCCACTCGACTCTTCTGCCCTCCTGACAGGCTGGCCACTGGCCGTGTGGCTAGCTCTCCTGTTATCCCGTACCGTCCCAGCTGGTGCCGGTACTCTTCCTCGTTTCGACCTATAGGAACAGAGATAATAAATAACTTAACTGGGGCATGTTGTATAGCGAAACTGGCAGTCGTTAGCTGCATCATTTACATCATACTTATACAGAAATCATATGCAAATTGATATGGCTGTATACTAACTGTCTTGGGCGTTGTGATTGTTAGTGTCTCTAAAGCGGCACAAGACAATTCTATTGTAAATGGTGCGGAGTAAATATAATGTAATGGAATTCATTTGTTACCAGGGAATTTGTTGAGGAGAAGTTCCACTGAGCAAACATTCAGGTCTAATTGGTCCACATGGTGCTGACTGAAATAGCCGATTTTTAAATTTCTGTTGAAGGGAACCCAAAATAGAAAGGATTAATTAACAGTATTAATCTACACAACTCAGAAGAGCAATACTCCACCAGTTCTCATGTAACAAGCCTCTGCATCTCTCAATCACAAGACATTACCCCTGAGTTCATAAAGGGTTTTGTGATATTGTGCTTTCTCACACCAAACTAACCACAACAGATTTTTTGATCATTGGTTTACATGCAAAGATTTCTGGCAGACACAGAAACACCAAAGCAGCCCTGACAGCCCTATCGAGCCAAGCCCACTTACAGTATAAGTGTAAATTCAGAGAACCATACTTCTCAAATGTTCAATTTAGAAAATGAATGATGAAATGTATTAAATCCTCATTTAAGCACTGAAGTGCTACAAGAATCTTCCCTACAATAGTTCTATGCCATAAGAAGCACAACTGTGTAAGATACTCCAGTCACACAGTGTTCGTTGGCCTTACCGGTGAGCGTGTCTGACACCACTGACTGGCGTTAGTTCACCCATCAGCAACTTCAGTGCTGTGGATTTCCCTGCTCCGTTCTCTCCGACCTGTGAGACACATACCAATCCAATATTTAACATACACAGGAACGGAGGTATAAATATGTATGTCTGTCTATACACACATATATATATGTGTGTGTGTGTGTGTTGCTAGACACACAAGTAGCCATTATTCTTGTACAAATCAACTCTTGTTTTGGTGACTCGTAATCACTTTCATCTATTCCCAGAATGCAAATGGAGACGTTGGGATGTGATAAATGAAGTAACTTCTTCAAATAAACTTGTCCCAATTGAATACCATGGTGATTTAATCTAGGGGGGGGGGGGGGGGGGGGAGTGGAGTTAGAATTCACAGGCAAACAAACTAAAACGGCGTCTCTTTCTGGAGAGGCTCAGAGGTATGTAAAAGCATTTAATGTACGGACTCTGACCTCACTACATGAGCCCTTTTTACCTTTTTTCCAACATGACAAATCAGAAACCTGAGACAGTGCCAGGATTTTGATCGGGACTTGACCGATCTTGCAGTAAAAGGTTAATTTATAATTCACACTGAGCTGACAAATGTCAAAAACCTGTAGCTGTTGGAGATTTTTGGGTCAAACCATGATATGCTCACAACCAAATGTCACATGATTCATAACACTTAGTGAAATTAGAGATGTACAACTTGAGTTGGACTGTTCATTTATCTATTTAATTTCTCTTCCAAAAGCCTCTTTTTTTTACAGTAAGTCAAGACTGATTTGTTACGTACGATGCAGATGCGAGACTCCAGGTCTGCAGACACACAGAGCCCATTGAAAAGCTTCTGATCTGACGAATAGTAGAACTCCACCTCGTCCAGCTGTAGAATGGGGGGAGACAGCTTCTCAAAGTTATCTGGAAACCTGTTGATCAACACAAAAACAAAAATACGCTCACTAACAAGCCCAATACACAGGAACAGCCAGTGCATCCATTCCCATGCAAGTCAAGGGTTCTTACCGTAATGCAACTTCAGATTCCTTCTCTATAGGCTTTAGTTCAGGCCTATGAATTACAAAACAAAGAGACAAGAAGAATGTCAAAATACAAAGAAGATAAAAGCAGAGGCACCTTCTTCTCTTCTTTAAGGCTGTTAGAGCAGCGAGGCTTAAGCCCTCCTGAGAGTCATGCCTCCGGTCTGCAGTTAAATACCAGTTTATTAAACACCTGCCTGGGGCCAAGAACAGGCAAAGACAAAAGCTCAGCAAGTTACAGTCGTTGCTCGGTACTGACATGATCCAAGTTGTTGAGAGTGCTGCTTGGTTTGGATCAGTTCTGGTAACAATTTTTTGGCACAAGTTTTAAGACTCAGTGCCACATCACAGCCAGACGTGTTTCAGAGAGTCAGAGCTGTGCATGAACCCAGGCAATTAAAGTACGTTAAACCTGTCTGAAAACCGGCAGCTAATTCAAGAACAGAAGTCCAAGGGTGAGGAGGAGGAAGATGGGAACTCACAGTTTCTCCAGCAGTTTGAGTTTGCTTTGCACCTGTGCCGCTCTGTTTGCATTGTATCGGAATCTGTCTATGAACACCTGTATGACAGAGAGAGGGAGAGTTAGCTTGAGGGTTTGGTGTCTGATCACCATGTCAAACCAGCTCATTACGCTTGTATGCAAGAATGTCTAAGCATTTTCTCAGACAAAGTGACATATCTGGGATGTCTGCTCTGCCTCCCATCTCCATGGAAATTGTCTTGAGCAGTGTGGAGCAAAATCACACTAGAAGCTACTAGAGGCTAGTAGATGGAAACACTTATGAATTTTTTTTTCTGTATAGGTTCTGCTTGTGTGAGTGTCGTTCGTTCTTCTTGAAAGAAACATTTGGGGGAAAAGAGCAAGTGCTCAGTTGAACTAATGTGGGAGTGCCCTAAAAAACCAAAGCACTTCTGAGTTGGTTAATATTTGACCATATCAGAGATGGTTTACCTGTATGTGTTCCCTGTACTGGAGCTGCGCTTCATACTCTCTCTGCTGGTTCTTCAAACGGTCCTCCTTGGTTTTAATGAAGTTCTCGTAGTCGCCACGGTAACTGTCCAGCCGCTGGGACTGCAGGTGGATGATGTCCGTGACCACGGCGTTAAGGAAATTTCGGTCGTGAGACACTACAAGAATCGTGGACTGCCACGTCTGCAAAGAGAAGGCAATGTAAGACAAAAGCCATGATTGGATTCTATACAACTTTTAAGCGAAACTCTGAACTAAGGTCAAATCTACAATACCTGCAAGTAGTTCTCCAGCCACAGAATGGCTCTGACATCCAACATGTTAGTAGGCTCTGTGAACAGTATACACGGGTGTTTAATTTTTAGTTAGATGGAATGAGTGGTGAAATGCAAATATTTAACCAACTAAACCACCAGTTATTTGTTCAACTCACCATCAAGTAATAAAAGATCCGGCCTAAAGAAGAAAAAAAATTGTTAACATGATCATTCTACAAAAGGTCTCCATCATATTTACATGTTTATGTAGGTAACAGGGTCAGTCAGTTACAGTGCAGTATGAGGTTTTCGGGGGGAGAGGAATGATAATAGGTAGATGCTCACCTGGCAAACAGAGCTCTGGCTAAGGCTAACCTCATCCTCCAGCCTCCTGAGAACTCCCTAAGCAAAAAGCATTTGGTTAAGAGTTTCACACAAACCCTCAATACTTGTGCATGTCTGTTCACACGCATATGCATGGACACACACAAAACACACACTCCCTCTTTCTCACAAACTCTCTCTCTCACACACACCAACAAACAAACCAGAAGTATCACTCACTTGGTTGTCTGTTGTTGCATTCTTGGAGTAAATCCTAGACCTGCCAGAATAACAGAGGCTCTAAAAAGGAGAGAAAATTTTGATATTTTTAAGGGTAAAATAGAGTGAACACAACATAGATTGCATGTGTTCAAGGGATATCAGCAATGTTTGCTGATGCAGTAAATATAGGCCTCATTCACCAATTTTCTTAATTTTGTTCTGGAGGGCCCATTTAGAAAAGATATAAATCCTGTAATATATTACAACTGATGAAAATGCAAAAACCAATGATTTTCCACAAACAAGGTCCTGTTAAAAGGCTCAGTGTTCCTCAAAGGTCAAAGGTTCCTCTAGGGTCTTACAGTTTTTACTGATGAACAACATTTATGCCAGATAGGAAAAAATGAGTGGATGTAAAATGTTCTTAAAAACTGCGCAAGTGCAGTTTAAGAACAAATTTCTTTTTAAGAATGGTTGGTGAATGAGGTCCATTATGTATTTCATGACTGACAAATAGTACAGCTAATCTGAACTGAGACACAGGTTTTTTAAGGACTTTGAGGTGTTTTTTTGATAGCAATTTTTAAACCCTTCATCTCAAGACCAGGCCTCTGACTATCTGGGGCCAGAGAGACTATATTAACAGCTCTAGATTCTAAATAAAACATGTTGTTATTTTGGTGCTGCAGTATGCCTTTAAGAGTGTTACCGTGCTGGAGCCTTGTCTGCTTCGATCTCCTCCAGCCGGGCGTAGATCTCGGACAGACGCACACTCTCCATCCCATCTGCCCTGTTTCAAGCAAACAGAAGGCAAAGCCCTGCGTTACAAGTCTGTTGAATGGCACACTTCAAAATCAAATTCTGATGTTAGCATTTGTTAATTGGGCTGTCCTACCCAATGGCCAATTGTAATAACCTGAACACACCACATTCACAAAAATGTAACAGTGCAGTGTTCAGATCCTAACAATGGTTTAATGATACAATATGTCTGCCGTGATTCTGCACACCCCTCTCAGTGTGACCCAATTAGGGAGAGCAGAGATTTTAGAGGAGCTGCTGCCTATGGTCTATGCATAAAAAACACTGACAATGACACCAGATCCTATCATGGTCTCATACAAGAGAATGGCATGGCATTGGCATTGTGTAAGGTGAGGTATGAGAGAATAGAAACTGCTGATAACAGAACCAAATGGATGTACCTCCGCAGGCAAATCACCTGCTAGACACCAGGTGGCGTTAACTCTGATAGATGGGCATCTGGCACCCTCTAGTGTACAATGTTTAGATTTTCCTCTCCTCTACTTGAACACATGGGGTCTTCAAAACAACAAAAGGTAACTATAACTGTAAAGCGCAACAGGAAATGCGCTCAACGCAAATATCTGTGTGAGAAAACTATGCATGCATATTCACAACCACTTCAGGCACACGGTCAAAGGTGACTGAAAATGGACAGGAGGTAGGTGGACAAAGCCAGGTTTATTAACATAGGGGGTTGTTTGGGTTCAGACCTGTCTGAATTAAGAGTTCTGGCTACTTGTTTGCATTTATACAGAACTGCACAGTACACATTTAGAAATAAAACTTCAGACATTTTGCGTAGAATTTCTAAACTGTTTTCTAACCATATTTTAGTATGGTGACTTAACCTGGTAGTTTGTCTTGACAGTGGCTGACATAAAACTGATTTCTCTAACCCAACAACTAATTGCTTTACAGAGTTGTGTGACTTGACTCACGTTCCGTTGGCGATGCGTGCGTTTAGCGTCCTCTCCTCTGTCAGCAGGCCCTCGCGGACCGTGTCGCTCTCAAGGACGCTCTGGAGCGCGGGTGTGT
Source organism: Tenualosa ilisha (assembly GCA_015244755.2). Taxonomy (NCBI): domain Eukaryota; kingdom Metazoa; phylum Chordata; class Actinopteri; order Clupeiformes; family Clupeidae; genus Tenualosa; species Tenualosa ilisha. The sequence continues at coordinate 5,738,828 of PYXC01000452.1, forward strand.
CGTCGCCAGCCACTTCTTGCTCCACGTGTAGGATGGAGATGTGCGGCGGCACGCGCAGGTTACGGCTGGCCAGCATCTTCAGCAGAGTGGTCTTGCCCAGGCCGTTGCGCCCCACCAGACCATAGCGCCGACCTGCGGCCATAGACAGCTCTGCCCCCTGCAGCAGCGACCTGACACAAAGCCAGCAGAACACTGTTTAAAAGGCCCATGTCATCCACAATACATGCAACTCAAATCAGCTCAAATAGCAAATCATTCTTCTGAAGCAAAGGGATTGTGTGGCTAGTTCAGCACAAAGACAATAAGCATGGGAAAGCTCAGGTACAATAACTTAGGAAGAGTACTTAAGTCAGTACAAATCCACTCATGCATAACTGATGAATTAGAACCTATATACTTACCTATATAAGTACATACATAATAAGTATCATCAAGTATACAGTATATACTTTATTGCTACAACAGATTAGCAATCTATCACACCATCAGTTAAGTAGTGTATACACAAAGCTGCAATGATAAATGAGGCTGGATGGACACAAGGATGAAACAAAATGCTAAATCACTCAAAGTGAACTAAGAACCAGTCAATAAATAAGTGATGTTAAGACAAAGGGTTAATGGTATCAGAATAAGGGTACAAGCAGAGCACAGCCAACGCAGAAATAAATTGCATTTCGGCTGTCAGCACCTTGGACAAATGTTTGCAATTTATATGTGAGCTCACCTTTCCCCGAAGGACACATCAAAGTTCTCGATACGAATGTCGTAGCTGCGATTCTTGCCGGACATGTCCACGCGACTGTCCTTCTTACTGCTTGCCTGACTAGCAGACGCTTCCTCCAGCACACTGAAACAAAGGGCCAAATGGCAATCAGAGACACCAGGGCCTCACACAGTGGGACTGGCAACAAACTTTCACATTCCTCCTGTAATTTAAACAAATGTCTTCTCAAAATGTCTCTTTATCGAAAGGGTGTATCTGAGTTCCAGCCCTGAATTCAGTCGAATGGGAGGGGGGCCTTTGGCTTACTCACACTGGGCTGGAAGTTTTCTGGGAGTCTTTCTCATTCCTCTTCTCATGTTTGGCCTTCAGTTTGGCCTCAGCCTTCTCCAGCTTTTTGGCATCCACCGTCTGCGGGGACAGAAATCATGGGAAAAAAGAAAAAAAACAACAAAACACAAAACCACAAAAAATGACAGAGCTACAGACTAATGACAGCAAGGAACTGCACTGTGTGGTCAGGACACAATCCTTGAAAACTAGCAGAGCATTGTCTATACCTAACCTTGGGTTGTTGTGAACTACTGAATTAAATGTTTTGTCTGCACAACCCAGACTTAACATACCGTGGCCTGACTGCGTTTGGTCATCCAGATGCCTTGGACATCATTGGTAGCAGACACTGCTGCAATACAATGCAAGTGAAAGACATATGGATTTAATTCATATGAACAACAGGGTTATAACTGCCAAATACTGTACAACAGGTTAATACTGCCAACTCTACATTATAACAGCAACTAAGGGCAATTCAAAGTTTCTGTGCCAACACGAGGACAGGAACAGTAAGATGGTAACAATATAGTTAGTAGGGGTGGGAACAGATACGATTTTATCATTACTGATGCCAATGTCAGTAGAGAAGGTAGTCTACACAGGTTTTCAGTATCAACACATGAACCTACAATGTATACTATGTTACTACGGTGATCATAACATTAGAGCGAGGTTGACCATGGAGAAATCTGCTGTCTAATTCAATTCTACTTTTCAGACAGACCAATTGCCCAAGATCTCAAAGACATGTCGGCACTGATAAGAGGAATGAATAAGGTCAGAGGTGTACGATTCCAGCAGATTGAAGCATTTCCACCTAAAGTTCATCAGCTGTGCCAAATGAGTGCTTACCACTGTCTACATTGATCTGAGACAACTGCACCGGAGCATCTAGAAGCACCTGCTTCTGAGCAGAGTGGCAATTATTCCTAGGAGGAAAGACAGCACACAGTTCACTATGAGCAAAACAAGATCTCTGATAACACAAACGAACATAATTTTTTGTCAGTTTCAGCAAACGTCCTCTAGCTATGCATTCTGAGTGCCTATACAAGGTCATACCTCTGCAGATGAGCAATAGTGTTGCTATGTAGTAAACTGATTGGTAGCTGAAATACAATATCACTAAACTTGCACTATAATTGAGAACTATATATATTTTGGCACCCTAACAGAATATCCATATACTATACATTTCCATCTTCCATTTTGATGTGATGATAAATGACCTCTTAAGTCATAAGCAGCCTGCAGTTCGCTAATGCAATCGTTCTAAAACTTGTCCTGCAGGGCCTCCCTTATAAGAATATGGTCAAGCCCCCCCAGTCCCCCAGCCCAACACAAATCACTTTAGGATCCTGAGCTTGGTAGATATTTCAGTAAACATTTTGGAAGGGATGTGAGCTTTCATGTACTGGATCATGGAGGTTGGAGGTTCAATTGAAGATTGAATGACGATTGATCAAATGAATCTATATTTCCGTTGTTGCCTACTTTGCCCGCTACACAAGCAGGACCCTGCTTTGCTCTACCTTGGCATGTGCAGATTTTGTGCAACCTAAGAGAAGAACTCACAGTTTGAGCGTATTGAACATTTGCAAACAGATATCACGTATGTCATCCTCATTCTTGCAGTCAGCTGAAACCTCTTGTAACACTCCACCGATGGCGTCAAACACTTCCTCTCCATCCTCAAAGTCTGCACCTCCACTGTCCAGTACACCTGAAACACACACACACACAACATTACCATATATAACGTTATAAATTCTGTAATGGATATGTGGATTTGGAAAGATAAAGTTACAACATTCATTCACACATTTGCACAAACAGTAATGAATGTGAAAGGACTGACTCTTACATTGTCAGAAGTGTTAACTTGTCTTAACATGTGTTTACCTGGCAATGTCAACCTTGACTTACCATTATGTAAAAACACCTACCACTCCAATGTTGCTAAAAGTAGCTATTGTTGTACAGGTTAACTGAGAACCTGTCACAGAAATGGACACACTGGTTTATGTAAGTTACTGGTTTTCTCTTGAAAGACAGTAACAGTCAGTAACTATCATGTCCCAAACCATGTCTAAGTCTTATGAAATGGTCCGCAAAGGATTACCTGCCAACAAGGATCATACCACTACATAATACGCGACAATTCATTCTTGACTAAAGTTATGAGTGTAGTTCAACTAAATGGAAGCCTGCCTTCTTTATAGCCTAACTGAATGACTGCTGGCATGCCTCCTCGATTGACTGCCCACAGCACGTTAGCAATCCTAGCTAACATTGCCTGAGAGGCAGCTAGTCTCCCAGGCTAAAACAGGTCCTTTCCTGTGACTCATCAAAGAAATAGATGCCACTGTCCTGGCGTAAAAGCCTTATAATCCCAAGAATCACAAGGTCCTTCTTTACCAACCCGAATCACTCACCAGTAATATAATCGAAGACTTCAGTGTCGATTTCGGGAAACTCGCTCTTCAGGATATCCACGTATGTCGCCATGATAGACCGGCCCCGTCAAGAGGACCGCGCATGTGCTCACATGCTACAAAGAACAACTGTCCACAAAGCATTATGGGAAAGGAAGTAAATTTGAAAGGAATGCATTCCTTTGGAGTTTTCAGTCAGACAGTGAGAAAGTCATGGCAGAATCATTGTAATAATTCAAAACGTTGGATGTTTTCACCTTCTCATTTTAAATGAAGTTAGGCAAACTTAAAAACGAATTCATAGCCTAGCCGGGTCTTGTAGTTTTTATTTTTATCCATGACGACAGAAGCTGCTAAACTAGTGGTGGTCACAGCTGCTTCCCTAAAAGGGAGGGGTGTAATATAGGCTAACCATAACTACTCTGGTGGAAATGGCATCTCCACAACAGAAAAACAAATCCTAGTAGCCTGTGTTATAATAATAACCGGCATCATCATCATCATCATCATCGCAATTACATAATAATAATAATAATAATATGGTGATTTAAGAAAGGTTATGTTTATGACCAATACTTCTCATATCAAGACAGCATTTGAACATCAGGCCTGTGTCTCATAAATGAAGTACTATATTGTTGCATTAAGCATGATTGAAACCTAGATTAGTGTTTATCTCATTACAAAATATTATGTAACAATAACATTGATTAAGTATTTATCCAGTATTGTCCAGTGCCCTAAAGAGTTAGGGTCTGAAATTATTTTAAATAGAAAATATTACAGATGCTTAAAAACAGACAATCCTTGTTATATATGTATACACTGTGAGGGAACAAAGGAATAATATGAGTGAACACAAAAAGAAATCTAAAAAATCATTACCACCCTGAAAATATGTCCATTATCAAGGGCTCTTTATAATTGCCTAGAAAGTGGCAGTAATCATGGGCCTGTCATAACATGATTAGGCTATTGATTTATATATATATATATATATATATTAATACATATAATATTTTATAATATTGTATTATTATTATAAGCATCGTCATCATCGCCATCATTATTATCATTATTATTGCTGTTGATTAAGTAATAATAATTTGTTTATTTTTTTTATTGTATTATTGCAATTGTTAACTATTGTCTTCATAAAACAGCTAGCAAAGTGCAGGCAAAGTGCAAGCTAGCAAGTGAATCATGCAAAACATTATGGTAACCTAATTAAGCGATGAAGCAGGTAGGGTAGGGTTTGCTTTTTTAAATGTTGAGACACAGGTGTCAGCTATACTGTAGACTAGGTGTCAGCACAACATGCTCATTGCTCACTCCTAGAAATTCTCTGCCACTGACCATGCCAGTGTTTTGCTGTTGCTGCCGTACCCCTTCTTGCGCACGCTCTATGCCCACAGTAGCCTCTCCCATGTCTGTCCCTTCCTGCTGCCCTTAGCTGCTGCGCTTGCGTACAGCCTAACCTAATGCCTGTCGGACAGACAGATTCAGTGGGAGTTAGCTGTGTAATGGCGGCCTCGGTGTTGCTGTCTGCGGAGAACACCGTACCCACTTTTGCGGTCGGCAATCCCGGAGCGGCAGGGGCCTCCGGTAATGGATTAGGGGCAGTTTGCCCCGCATCTTGGAACCGTTCGTTGGACCGGGCGTTAGACGAAGCAGCGGCTACTGGTTGCCTGAATCTCAGTGGCAGGAAACTGAAGGAGTTCCCGAGGAGCGCCGCCAACCACGACCTCACAGACACAACTCGGGCCGGTAGGTGGCTATCCTAGCTCATAGCTAGTTGTCGGGAGCTTAGGAGAAGCTGGAAACTACGTTAAAACCTACGAAACTACCTCATTCATTGTTCATATCCCTCTCAGCTCTACTTCACGAGCCTCGCATAACTTGAAACGAACAGTGAAATGCTGGTTAATGCTGACCGCTCTTACCAAACAGGCGAGGCTAGACAGATCGGGAAAGATTTGGCAGAACACTGACCAACGGTACACTAGCGTGCTAGGGACCACCAGGCTAGTTAGCAGTCTAGCCCTGGAAGTAACGTTAGCTAGTAAACACGGGGGTGTGGAAGTGAAGAAGTGACACATTCTGTGAAGAAATCTGTAGTATTAGCTGGAGTTTTTTAGACATGTGCGTTAAAGGCGGCCTTGTGTTTTCCGAAGTAATAAACTAATCGTTACATACTCTAAACTTTGTGTACTCCAAATGACGTTTCTCTATCGCATGTAACATTAGCCTGCTAACATTAGCAAGCTAGTTTATCCCATGTTTTTATCAGCGTAGTCTGTCAAATCGTTTGTTTTGGGAGGGACGGGTTAACCTTTATTAATGTCTCAGAACATCCCTCACACTTGGAGGTTCGTCTTCGCCGATAGGCATGTGTTACCTTCGGAATTCACATTATGCCAATGTTTGGAATTTAATGTGAATTTAACGGTGACAAAAGTCCAAATCACGTATGTAGATTAAAATGCTGAACCTCATATTGCAGGGAATAGAAATGTGTAGTTCAATTTACCGCAACGCGCCTTTAAAAAAATCTTTGCTTTGGAATGGCCGATGTGCACACAATTTCGCCATCAAACAAAAGTGATAGCACTCTTTTGTTTTTAATTGAGTTGTCGTGTGTAGCGTGTGGCTTTTGTGAGTGCCAGAAGCCATTATTGTCACTTCCAACAAATTAGAGTGTATGGGAGGGCTCTGATGTATGCAAACCCATTTCTTCAGGATAACGGAAGATGTAGGCCTATCTTCACCGTATAAGGTCTTTTATATTGCACAAAGGGTGAGCGACATTGGAAAACCTTGTCCTCTTGCTTCGTTTAGATTTTTTTCTTTTCTGGGTGTCGTGTGGCAGGGAACACCGAGGGATTGGGGTAGTGCAGATGTTGAGAAAAGGTAGCGAGCCAAATACTGACTTCTGACACTCAGTCGTGCATTCCTGTTGTGTGCTCCAGACTGTCATCTAGTGCCACCACACACACACATACAGAGTATGTGTTTGCTCTTCCTGTTTGGCTGTCTCATTCCTTTGTAGGATATTTCGGGCACGTCAACTTTTTTCCCCTTTTCTTGCTCCGGCTCTCTCTATTCGAACGGCAGTTTTTACTGAAGGCATCTGGTCTCTCTTCCTTCACATGAGAATTACAGCTTTGGTGTAGCCTCAGTTTAAGGGTTCTGGCAAACTGATCCCCAGTCAGGGCAGTTGTGCTGCCCTTGTGTCCCCTTGAATGTGGGCAGCATTGATCGTGTGAGAGCTTCGCTGACCTCTGTGGGGTCAGTAACTCTGTCTCACACGCGGGTGACAGACACAGGGGGAGTCTGGGCCCCTGAGTTGGAGAGAGAGGAGGAGGAGGGAGACAATGTGATGAGTGGGGCCAAGATATTCCTATTATGGCTTTTCTATAGATGCTTGGACATCACTTGTATGTGTGGTGATCTAAAAGATTGAAGAGTATTGTGAATTTCGAAATTGTAACAGTTGGAAGAGGTATCTGTATAGCATTTGAATTAGTATGGTGGGGGAATAGGAACTACAGAGAACAGAGAGAGAGAGAGAGCAAGGGAGGAAGGGGAAGAGAGGAGAGAGGAACAGCGGTGGGAAAGAGGGCGGGAGAGTAAGCGTGATGTTCCTCCTTGCACACAGGGACACCCTTGTGTGTTGATGTCTGCTGCGTGTCACATGAAGCAACTGATTAATCCTATCAATTCTGGGCCAAACAAGAGGTAGAAGAGCTGGGTGTGCAGCTGGGCACTAAAGTCAAAATTTCATCAGGTCTGTGAACACAAAAAAAGGAAATCTTACAACAAAAAAATGGACAGCATTTGGAATGATTTGTCTTTTCTTGTTGTTTGTGCCAGGGTTGTTTGTTCATATTGTTTGTGTGTGTGTGTTTGTTTTTGTGTTTGTGTTTATTATGGGGAATGACTCTCACATCCACTCCTGGAATCTCTGCCGCAGGGAGGAGCAAAAAAAAGCTTGGTTTGTGTGTGTACCCTATTTGTGTCTGTGCGCCTGTGTATATTTGTTTGTGATAAGACAGATAGAATGTGTGTATCTTTTTGAGAAACGGGATAGGGTATCCTAATCCTGTGTATGTGTGTGTGTTGCTCTTGCCTTGGGCACCACACTGATCACTCTTGTCTGTGTGCACTGAGGAATTGGAGCGCATGCTTATTGGTGTGTGTGTGTGTGTGTGTGTGTGTGTGTGTGTGTGTGTGTGTGTGTGTGTGTGTGTGTGTGTGTGTGTGTGTGTGTTGAGGCCCGCACAGTGCAGTGTTCTCCCCTTGTTGCTCTGGGGCAGTTCCAGTGCTCACTGAGCTCCAGTGCTCACAAAAGAAAGCAAGGAACAGGAAATAGGGAGGGCATCTCAGGCAGAAGAGAAGAGAGGCCTAGCTCGCTCTCCCGCTCCCTAGCTCCCACCAATTGGCTCTGTAAGTTTAAACTCGCAAGCAGGAGTAGAGGAGGCCAACTCTGTCCCTGTCGGAGCTGTTTTTCCCCTGAGGTTTGATCAGCTGGGCAGAAACCTGCAAACAGCAGCTTTGTTTACCCACCAGCAGCCAAACGCCTGAGGCCAGCCCTAACTGTTTATCGCAGGGAGGAGCTCGCCGGAGAAATTACACAATTACCCGATTAGGGAGAACAAGTGAAGAAGCCAAGTGATGGAGAGAGAGCGAGGAGAAATAGACACGGAGGGAGGGGATGAAGGAAAAGAGAGTGACAGAGAGATAGCAAGAGAGAGAAAGAGCAAGAAGGAGGAGAGCTAGATCTGGAAGAAGGAGAGTGTGTGTGACAGAGAGAGAGAGAGGCCGAGGGGACATTAACCACGGGCTGGTGGATCTCTTGGCCTCCCCATGCTGGAGTAGGGCCACTGAAAACATAGCACTGATGGCCGGACATGGTCACCAAATTGTTCTCCTGACAGCTCATGCTGCCTTGCTGGAATGATGCCTATCAGCATCACAGGTCTGTCTCAGCCTCGCTGATTTCTTTACATGAAGGACAAATTAATTAACTAATTTTGCATGTGAGGCCTTGCTTGCACAGCTCCCTACACCAGTAGGCCTACAACTGATAATGTCCAATGCCAAAATGCCATTCGGAATGTATATTTTTTCTGGACCCGGATTATGCATTTCATCTGAATGTTTTACAGCTATAGAGCTGAACAATAAACCTGTCAATAAAAAATTAAATTTAGAAATGTCACTTCTGTTTCTTGGCTGTGTTGTATTTGAAAGCTGCATGGATCCTTTGGTTGTTTCTTGGTAATGTTTAGCTGTCTCTACTGATTTCAAGTTGTGAGAGTAGTTTTCTCTATGTATTTCATTAATAAAACAATAATAATTTCAGAGATAAGTGATTACTATGAGAATAAATGAAACTGATCTGTATCAGAGCACAGTTAATATACAGGGGATATTTGAGATAGTTGAACAGGGAGATCATCTCCGAGTAAGGTTAGTAAGTTTGGAACCTGCAGAAGGTGTTTTTGTTCTAATGGCTCATGTAGATTAGATGAATGAAAGACACGGGCAAGAATGTCACAGAGAGAAAGAGAAGAGGAAAGAGTGGCTGTTTTGAATAGTGAGCACCAGCCCTATGCGAGCGCTTGTGGTTTCTGCCGGAGATCTTTTCCTGATCTTTCTGCAGAGACTGTTGGAGTTAAAGTGCAAGTGCACAGGGAATGATATAACGCCTTCATGTCTCATTATGCCTTAACCACCCCTGGAACAAGGGGGGGGGGCAGCCATGCATGCACTTGCCGCTGCTATCATTGGCTCTGTAATGAGGGAATGCAGAAGACATATAGCCACCCAAACCTCAGCCTTTTTCCTTTTGGTTTGGCTGTGTGTTTCTGTTAGCAGCCTAAATGCTACAGAAACTACTGCGTAACCACTTAGGGAGGAGACAATGTGTTTTCTTACCCTGGAGAAGTTTGCGCATGCCATGCAGAATGTGTTTGGCTCAAGTCTAGTAATATGCTCAGTGTGGATGTTCTCTGATGCCACCTGAACTGAAGTGTTGTGGCAAATACCAACTAGTCACAACAGAAAGATAGATACATACTTTGTTATCCCTCAGGAAAAGCAGGGCTGCGCAGGTCACGTTGACTCACTGGGTTGATCAGGTATGCTCGTGATTAGATGAAGTTGTAACTTGTGTGAGGGGGGGTTGTGGTTTGGTATATATTTAGTTTAATGGCAGGTAATGACTAGTAGAAGGCCCTTCGCCGTTCAGAGCTGCAAAAGTTTACCTGTACTTCAATGTCAGGATGAATGCATCTCACTGAAAAACATGACCAACAAGGTGTCGTGGTGGATGACGCCATGGCTCATTAGCACACAGGCTCAGGCACGCTTGGCTCCAGCATAAACAAATCACATTCACGCGGATACACACACACAGACGCACACACCTAAACACACCAAGACTGCAGTCCTAGTAGGCTTATATAAGTCAGTCTCAGAGATCTGATTATGGAGTAACTGACTCTCAGTGTGTGTGTGTGTGTGTGTGTGTGTGTGTGTGTGTGTGTGTGTGTGTGTGTGTGTGTGTGTGTGTGTGTGTGTGTGTGTGTGTGTGTGTGTGTGTGTGTGTGTCAGTTGTATGTTGATAATGTAAGTGTGTGTGTGACACACACAAGGGGGATCCCAGAGTAGGAAGCAGACGTTGCTGACCACAGAGCTTCCTGTATCCCAAACCCGGATTCTGGACACAGCTGCACAGATAAATATAGACTGCTGCAAGCAGGGAAATGCATTAGTGGGCATACTAACACCTCTGAATTGTACCGGCATACCTTCAGCAACAATAGACCATCACATAAAGAGAGAGTACCAACATGCATCTGCAGGTGCCTCTTGCTGGCTCCTCACTCAAGACTGTGGTACAGCTAAAAGAGAACATACTAATGACTTAAATGGTGTGAAAAGTAGGCCTAACTAATTGAACCAAGGATCTGTTTCCCAGGAGAAATACAGCATTGTTCAAAATCAGCTGAATCCCAGCATCTCCTCTCAGCACTAAGCCCTGAGCTTTCAGTGACTTAACTGGCATGAATTGGCTTCGTGATCAGCTGATTTATGCCAATTAAGTCTTTAAAGAATCAGTGCTTATGGTAAGGGATGCCATTGGGATTCGGCCATAGTCAGTTCTCTGGCCCCTCCACTTTACTACGATCGAGTGAGATCACTTGCCGGGTCAGTTGCTACACAGCTTGGAGGAAGCGCGGCTAGGCTATCTCCCCAGTAATATCCTCCTTATTTTTGTTTTGACTCTGGAGGCACGCTCAACCAGTGTCAGACTCCCACACTCTCCACAGCGCTAAGCGCTCTTGGAACGGCCGTCTGGAGAATTGCTCCAAAGTGCATATAATTTGACTATTTTGGGAAGCAGAAGGAATTGGGCATTTGAGAGCAGCGCGATTCCCGTGGCAGATAATGGAGAAGGGAGCGCAGAGGCCCTGCTAAGATCAAAGCCCCAAGCTGAGGGTTTGGGAACGTTCCCTTCGGAGAGGAACGTAAATAAAGTCGAGCTCTTGTGTCGTTTCCATCCCCCTTCTTGCTCCAGCGACACTACAATCGACCCCTTTGAGCGTTTTCCGGGCCCTGGTCGCTCCAAACCTCCACAGAGACAACCAGACAGAACTCGGACAGACATTAACAGTTCTGATGGGCCTATTCTGATGGGCCTACAGAAGCCCAGTAAATACAGGACAAAGAAATCCCCCCCCTTCCACCTCCTCTCTTGTTTTTTTTAAACGATACTCTTAGCATGTGTCGCAATAAAGAATGACGCCACACCGCATAAACACATGAACTCAGGCACGGACATGCACCAAGCAAGCACTCTAGGCCATGGTGTCGTAAAAGCACACACACACACACACACACACACACACGAATACGAATACTTACACACACACGCATGCACGCATGCGTGCACACACACAGACAGACACGTACACACACAGACACATACACACACAGTCACGTTGAGCGCTGTGGCCAGGACCAAGGAGGCTGATTATTTAGCTATGTAGTGTTCTGCTATTATTAGGCCCGGCCCCACACTGCCGCCTGCTCCTCCGATGAGCAGACAAAGCGCTACTCAGCCCCCTCAGTGCTTTGATATGGCCCAGTGCGACAGAAAACTTGCCACTTTTATCTGCCTGTCAAGTTGACTCTATTTTCAGCCATCATGGGGCTTGTGTGTGTGTGTGTGTGTGTGTCTGTGTGCGTGTGTGTGTGTGTGCACACTTGCGTGTGAGCAAGTGAGAGCAAAGGACAGTGTGTTATGCTTTTAGTAGTGTTTTTTGTGTGCATGTGTTTTGCCAATGGTTGATTGCTTTTTCCCCATCTGTGGCCTATAGACATAAGTTGCCATCAGCGCCATTAAAAGTTGAAACTACAAAGACAAAGCCTCAATAGCACACCACCACTGCAGGGCTGTGAACTTCTCTTGCCCTCCATGTCATTCAACAGGCCCTTTGCAAAGCCATTGGAAGCTTTATCTTAGATCCTGGTGTACACAATTCAGTCTTTCACTTACTCCCTTTCTGTCTCTTGCTCACCCATCTCTCTCTCTCTCTCTCTCTCCCTCTCTCCCCCCTTCTCTCTCTTTCTTTCACCTCTCCCACACTCTCCCTCTCTCTGCAACTCTCTCTCTCTCTGCTTCTGACTGGCTCTCAGTATGTCTATGTACAGTATATGGTGGCTCATTCCATGTTAACCCGGCAAGATCAGGAGAGGTTGGTTGCTGGACCACCACAGAATCTCTCGAAACTTTGTGAGAATGATGACTTTGGCATCTGAAATGGACATCTGCCGTTTTATTTTAGCTGAAATTCCAACATTTTCATAAATCATCCTGGCTGCCACCGTTGTGCCCTTGAGCAAGGCACTTAACCCTAAGTTGCTCTAGGGGAGACTGGCCCTGATGTAATTGATAGTTGACAAGTCACTTTGGATAAAAGCATCTGTTAAATGCATAAATGCAAATGCAAATACATGTTAATGACTCACAAGTTGGAAATTAAACGAGGTGCCACTTTCAGATGTCTGTATCGCTTGAAATATATGTCTTCAGATTTTTAGGAAATGTGCAAATGGTTTCCGGTGAATGGAGAGAATGTGGCACATGCTGACAAACAAGCATCAGTTTTTTGTCTAAGAGCTCTAAAATGCAGGATTTGTTAAAAAATTGCAAATGAGGTGGATTTTCAAAAAATGAAGAAAAATATTTTTCTAATGCATAAGATCTATTTGATCAATTTAGTTGTGAGACTAATCTGAACTTATCTGAATGACATTACTGATGTTAAAAACTTAGATGTTATTAGTTTGGAGTTATGCAATCAGTTGATCTGGGTAAATGAATAGTGTTGGTTGAGTGGTTGATAAATTTTGTTATTTTTGTAAATTTTGTGTATGTTGACACAGAATACCTGGTGTGATGTGAATCTCGTGAAACAAGGACAGGGTGATAGTCTGTGTGTTGTATTCTGCGGGGGTTGCACTGATGCACACGGCAAGCAGACGGCTGGTGAGCGCTAGGCCTTCTGCTGCCGCGGTGCTGCTGTCTGATGGGAACATGTGGAACATGTGTGGGGCATCTGTGGGCTCAGCTGTGGAGATGAGAGAGAAGGAGATGGAGAGTCAGAAAATGAAAGGAGGAATGGTTGGGGGGGGGGGGGGGGAGGGGAGGAGAAAGATGGGAGCAACTGAAACGAAATTGAAGGAAATGAGTGAGAGTGCGCAGTAGAGAGATCGAAAGAAAGAGAGAATGGGAAAACGAAATAGAGGATTCAGCTGGGCTGTGAGGAATGAACCGCGTTACCATGGCAACTCGCTCTGGGCTGAGGATCAGAGGCGGCGAGGCCAGCGGCGCAGTCTTCAGGCCTCCCGGCTCAGGAATGGCGTGCTCACACGTGCACGCACATGCATGCACACACACACACACATTTTGGGCTGTTTTTCAGCTAATTTTAGCCCCTCATTTGTCTTCTCTCTCCACTTGTGTTTGTTTCCGCCTCTCTTCTCTTTGTCCTCTTCTTTTTTTCTCTCTTTCCCTTTTTCTATCTTTCTCTTTCTCTCACACTTTCGCTTTCCCTCTGCTTCTACTCCTGTCTCTCTCCAGATCTGTCTCGGAACAGGCTGCCTGAGTTGCCAGTGGAGGTGTGTATGTTTGTGTCCCTGGAGAATCTGAACCTCTATCAGAACTGCCTACGCTCTCTTCCTGACAGCCTAGTCAACCTACAGGCCCTCACCTACCTAAACATCAGGTAATCTTCCACATGCAAAGTCTGCACACATAACCCTAATGTGTTTTACAAATAATATGTTCACACTGTAAATATAAATTATGACGCTGAAATTTGTTGAGTCAAAAGAACTCTGCTCAGGTTGACCTAATGCATACATCACTGGCTCACAGGACAGATAAAATCGTTTTGTGTGTGTGGGTGTGTCTTTTTCTCACCCATGTGGTGCACCATCTGAACCTATTTATCAGTTCTAGTTCCTCTTTTGAGGATTGTGCAACTGAACAGATCCACATGGTTGGCCCACTTAGTAGGACTGAAGTTTCCCTTCCACTCTCAACAATACACCTACGCTGCTAATGATGCTTCTCTCTCCCACCCCACCCCTCATCTATCTGTCTATATCTTTGTCTTCCCAACTGTTATCTGTGAATCTGTCTTTCCTCTTCTATCTCTCTCTTTTGTTCTCTCTCTCTCTTTCTTTCTCTCTCTCTCTCTCCTCTCCTGTCCAGTCGGAACCAGTTGTCCACGTTACCCGCCCCAGTGTGCAGCCTGCCACTGAAGGTCCTGATTGCTTGCAACAACAAGCTTGTGTCCCTGCCCGAGGAACTGGGCCAGCTTCGACAGCTAACTGAACTGGTGGGCATTAGAGTCACTGACATTTACAGACCACATGCAGATGATTAAGTTAAAACTTGGCAACATCGCTGAATCAACAGGCCTGTTTATTATGGAGCTGTGATACACTCAGCCATTATTGCTTCACTGAACATGGCTGTACACACTACAAGACTGCACTGCATTGTGGGAATAGACATTATTGTTAGTGAAACAAATGATAAATACCTTGAGATGATGACCTGCCTTTTGATTAAATCTAATCCTAGATTAAAAGAGAACTTGCATACATATCTCCATTGGAAAAGAGAACTTTTAGGTTTTAGATAGTGGGATTAATTAGGTGCATGAAACTGACTACTTATGTAAAGCGTCTTTCCGTGTTGGCATTTTGAGTCAGGTTTGTTAAGGTACTACATGAGTCAACGCTGAGGTACCTGTGGAATGATGTTTCATAGTGTTCCTGTCCTGTCGTGTCTGACACTTTGCATGTTTTCATTGGGAGCAGGACGTGAGCTGCAATGAGATCCAGACTTTGCCTTCCCAAGTGGGACAGCTGGAGGCTCTGCGGGACCTTAACATCCGCAGAAACCACCTGGCACGTCTGCCCCCAGGTAAAACACACTGTCTGCATGTGTGCGCATGCGCGCGTGGGTTGACATCTGGTGGTGGTTGCACATTGTCATGATATGATGTTGTAGAAGTTATGTGTTTCATGTTTGGGCCGTCTTTGTTATGGATCTGAATTGTTGATGCTGCTGGCGTAAGGATATGTATTTATTACTGTGTTGTGTTAGTGCTTTGGATTTGCTCTGTGCCTTTATTTTCATGTCTCTTGACTGCTTAATAAGATGCCCATTTTGTTCTGTAATCGCTTAATCCAGGATTAAGGGGCAGAAAGTCAGTGCAGTTAAGTATTGATTGTTGGGAGTTCTTGAAATGCATTAGATACCAATCGGTTTGTCTTAATTATTAGTATTTTAAACCTGCTTTGAATCTAGTCTTTGGCCAGTAGTGTATCAAAATTAGTTGCTGCCATATCGAGTCCGCTTAATGGTGTTGACAACTCCCTAACTTTCTGTTGTTTTTTTTTTTTTCTTTACTTTTTGCTAATTCTGAAGTAAATCCTAGTAAGAAATTCACACCACAGTAAGAAATCATTTTATTTAGGAATTCAAATCTTTTAACTTTTTTTGGAAATCCAATGAATCATTGATGCTTCTCACCAATGTAAAATGTAAAAAGGTTGTTTTCTTAATTATCAAGTGGTCACCTGCACATTAACCACTGCCATAGGCACCCACTCTTTTGCATTGCAAGCTATGAAGTTATAATGGACTACACAGAAGCTTGTTAACTAGGCTTAGTTAATAAATTGTAGTAGCAGTGTTTTAAATTGATATCTATTATGGAGTATAGTCATTATCACACTATGAATCCTCTCATGACAACACAATGGAGAGTCGGAATTATTTGAAAAAAATATTGATGACCCGGCTGTGTGTTCTTCCCCACCGAGCTCTGTTGGGCTGATGCTTGTGGCCTGTGCTTGTGCGGTTTTGTTGACTTGTATTGCATCCTGGGTTGCTGCCCAGAGCTGGCAGAGCTGCCTCTGGTCCGGCTGGATTTCTCCTGCAACAAGGTGACGTCCATCCCAGTCTGCTACCGCAACCTGCGACACTTGCAGAGCATTGTGCTGGACAACAACCCCCTACAGAGCCCCCCTGCACAGGTAAAACACACACACACACACACACAAATGCATGCTTGGTTTGCAAACACATTTACACTAGTTTGTCTTTTCACACACTCACACCCACAAAACCACATGCACTCAGACAACTTTAGCTGTCCTGTTTTTACAGTCTTAACAATGTTCTGGTTGATTCAAAGGAAGTCCGATACGTTATTAAAAAAAAACGATTCACTACATAGTTCTATATATATAACTACATATATATAACTATACCAATCTATGTTCTTAAACATGACAAATGTTTGTGTGTTTGTGTGTTTGTGTGTGTGTGTGTGTGTGTGTGTGTGTGTGTGTGCGCGTGTGCGTGCGCGCATACGCTTGCATGCAGACACGACATCCAGAGTCCACAGTGGAAAAATTGATGTTGAAGAGACGTTGGTGTGGTTGAGTTGTGTTGGGGCATGTTAGTCATGTGTTCCATCCTCCTATCTTTTGGCAGATCTGTATAAAGGGGAAGATCCACATATTTAAATATCTAAAGATGGAGGCGTGCAAGACGGCACCTGACCTTCCAGACTACGACAGAAGACCACTAACGTATAACAACTGGTAAGGGACACACACACACACACACACACACACAAACACACACACACACACACACACACACACACACACACTCACAGTCACAGTCACACATGTGCACGATGGTGGACTATATATTTGACCTGCATCGAGTGACCCGATATGGGTGTACTCAATGCCAAGTTATGCAGACAGGTTGAGCGAGATCCTGGATAAGAGATAATGCACACATTTAACATACTGAGACATTCACTCTTTTTTCACTCTTAAACACTCAGTCACACATTCTCAAGCAGTGTGTGCTCTGTCACTTGCTCCATTCTGCCTCCTGCCTGTGTAAAGAGACACTCTGTCTGTGTTTAACACACACACGCACACACACACACAGGCATGTCGAATGCCAACACCAAAGCAGAAGGGGCAGCCATGGCAACAGCTGTTTACTAAGAGACAGCTGTAGAACACCAGAGGAGTGGGCACTATGCCCCCATCCCTCTCTCTTACTCATTTAACCCAGTAATCCTATTCTTTTTCTTTTTTTTAACGCTTTATTTATGGATATAAATTCTTGCCTACTGATAGTAGGATAGTAGAGAGCTGCCAGGAAGTGAGTGGGAGAGAGAGAGAGAGAGATGGGATGGGATTGGGAAATTACGCCGGCCTCGAACCTGCGTCCCCATGGATACTTGAGCCTGTATGTGAGACAAGCACTCTGGCCAGTTGCACTACACTGCCCCTCCCACCCCACACCCCTAACACACACCCTTTTCCTTTGTCCTCTTTTCAATGTGCTGGCCAGTGTCATTGTCATCATCATGTCATCTTTCAATCCTATCTTCCTTCTCCGTACTTTTCCAGTTTTCTTGCACACACACACACACACACACACACACACACACACACACACACACACACACACACACACACACACACACACACACACATATACACATAGACACACACACAGCTCACAGTGCCATCGCTTGTCCTGGCCCCCTTTGTCAGAGGCTGTCCAAAGGAAGTACTCCAGAGGACCGGATGTCAGAGTGAGAGAAAGAGAGAGACTGAGAGAGGGAGAGAGAGATCATGAAGGGTGGGGAGGAGGGCAAAGAAGAAGGGAGGGACGAGAGGGCCCGGCTGGGCAGGATGCCAGAGACCTGGGCTGGACATCCACCAGCTGCACCTTATGGCAGATGATGATCTTCTGCACCACACATGTGCCTGTGCTTAATCCACACCCTCTAAAGGGCCCCTGCACTGCCTGACCTCTCTCTCTCTCTCTCTCTCTCTCCAACCATGCGTATACGCTTGCTCAAACACAGCCTCTCATAAACACACATACAGCCACACAGTGCCCAACCATGTGTATACACTCGCTCAAACACAACCCCACACAGATATACTGCAGAGAGATGTGTGACGGGCTTGTACCTGGTGTGCATGTGTGTCTACAGTGTAGAGGAACTGTATCCAGGCCGGCCTTATGGTGCTCTGGACTCTGGCTTCAACAGTGTGGACAGTGGAGACAAAAGATGGTCAGGCAACGAGGTAAGATTCGCTCACACACACATACACACACACACACACACACACACACACACACACACACACACACACACACACACTAGTACGAGCAGTAGCTCCGTTCCACTGATTTGTCAGTCATAAGTTCTGTTTGTTTACCCGTTTAGCCAACAAACCAATGTTGTTCATGGCTTTTCAAGAGAAACCTTTGACTGACTGAGAGTACTCATATCCATGCATGGAGAAAAGGATTTTGAGCTTTTGGTCAAACCTTGATCTGATTAGGTCTATTAGATCACAGACAGACAGACACACACACACACACACACACACCACACACACACACACACACACACACACACACAGACAATAACACAGCTGTTCCCAAAGGGCAGACAGCCACGTGCGACCCCTGAACCTGTGTGACGTATTTCACACATGTTGACCTATGCGAGCTCATCGCCCTTCCGGTCTCTGTGTCTCTTCTTTTGTCTTCTCATCTCTCTCTCTCTCTCTCTCTCTCTCTCTCTCTCTCTCTCTCTCTCTCTCTCTCTCCTCTGTTTCCTCTTCTGCTCCTCTCCTCCCTGGGTTTTTCCTGTCTGCTCTCATTCCACCTCATTCCTCCCTCTATCCCCCCATCCCTCCCTCCCTTTGTCCCCTGTAGCCGACGGACGAGCTGTCAGACCTCCCCCTGAGAGTGGCGGAGATCACCAAAGAGCAGAGGCAACGGAGGGAGAGGGAGAGAGAGCGTGCCGAGGAAGGCAAGCACAGTTCAGTCGTAGCCAATGGCACATGTGAGGGAAACTTCCTCTTTCTGTGTGTGTGTGTATGTGTGTGTGTTTGCTACATATTTGTTCATGATTATTTGTGTGTATGTGTATCTGTGGTCTGATGTGTATGCATGCAAGAGGGATGCCAACGATTTCCTCCCAAAGTTGACGTTTACATGATAACATGTTCTTGTAGAGTTGCATGAGAATAGAAGTGCTTTCAACACAGTCAACATTTGACCACTGAAATTATAGTCATTACAGTCTCTTACTTCATAGTGTGACAATGAGTGTGGTCTGTGTGGTCTCTGTATGTGCGTTATCTTGGTCTTGGTGTGTTATCTTCGTCTAACCCAAACCGTGCGTGTGTGTGCGTGTCCCTCCCTTCTTCTCTCTCCCAGTGGAGTCTGAGATTGAGCAGATAGACTTCATTGACAGCTGTACAGGTGAGGAGGAGGAGGATGAGGGCCGGAGCCGGAGCCGGACGTCAGACGCCATCAGCCTCAGCTCCCAGTTTATGGCCTACATAGAGCGGCGGATCACCAGAGAGGTGCGTGTGTGTGCCACGCTGTAACTGTCTGAGTGTGTGTGTGTGTCACTGTGTGTGCGCATATGATTGGTTTGGTCAACTGGTAAAAAGAAAGAAAATTCTCCAGATCAGGGTTTCCCCAAAGCACAGGATAATATCCTCAAATGCCACAACATATTTAGTATTTAATAAGATTGAAATACTTCACTTTTTTCCAAGTCCAAGAAGCGGCAGTCAGAGGCCTTTTGAGATATTTTTCTTGGCAGGGAATTGTAGAAACTCATTGGTCGATTCCCTAAATTGTTGTTGATTGATTAATAGCTGACAACTAATTGATCAATTGATTAGTCACCGCAGCCTTGCATGAAACTAAACTTGTGCTTTGACACCTAGGGTTCTCCTGTGAAGTCCGGATCCTCCAGAGACCCGAGGACAGATGACCCAAGGCGACACAGTTCCCTCCACAACAGGTAGAAGATGAAATATACTTTATGTCCCCTAGGGAAAGAATGTCTTGGACATCAATGCTGGCAGCTCACATAGAGAACAAACAATCATTAACACCCACACAGACACATGGAAAGCCACAAGCTGCATATTGCACATTTTGCACCATAGCTTGGGAAGTGATTTACATGTAGTCCTGTATGAACATACAGTAATCTCTAAACTATAATATAAACATGTACACACGCACACATACACACACACACACACACACACACACACACACACACACACACACACACACACACACACACAGGTACAGACATGACAACCAACACATTGTGTTGATCAGCACACAGTGGAAATGTCACCTCACGTAAACACCTTCCCACACACACACCCACATGTTCCTTGTAATTTTATTATACCGCTGATGCTAGGTTATTTTTACTTTACTTTTAACCTGGTAGTTTTTTTGAAGGAAGCAAATGAAGTAAACAAATTGAGGTAAAATACAAGAAGATAATCTACTGCTTATAAAGGCTGTTGTTAAGTACAAAATGCTTGTGTGCTTGCACAAAACTATAATGGATGAAAATGCAATGGTTAAAGGTCTACATGCCGAGGGTGTTTAGATCTTTGTGTCACTTTTCCATGTGCCCCTGTAGAAGTGTTCCAGACGGCGCAAGTCCCACATCCTCTACGGCACAGGTAAAGAACCTCTGCACCCTCTTCTGCGTGTGTTTGTGTTTGTATACATGCTTTTGGGAATCACTGTGGGTGCCTGTTTATGGCATATACCAGTCTATTTGTGTGTATGTGTGTGGTCTCCATATCTTTTGTGGTCTTCATATCTTGTGTGTCATATCTTTTGTGAAAATCTCTTGTAGTCTTTGAATGCTGTGGTGTTCTGTAGTGATAAACCCTCTGATTCATCTCATCATGTCTATCCCACCCCTCCCTGTCCCCCCTCCCATCTCTCAGAGGTCAGGGGTCGGTGTGGAACGCATGCGGCGGGAAGCCCAGCTGGCAGCGCTGCGGTACGAAGAGGAGCGGCAGAAAACGCGCTCTGTCCAGAGGGACACAGTCGTGAGCTATGTCAAGGTACAAAACACACACAGACACACACACACACACACACACGCAACACAACGCAACACACATTGCATGACAAATGAACATATTCTTAATTCCGCAAAGAAGCTGTGACATGTTATGTCAGTGTGTACGCACACACACAGAATAAGGAAATGATCTGTGTCATGCTATAAACTCCCTCTGACACATCGCATACACTTCTCAGAAAAGCACCCAGTGCAGGTGGACTTTATTAAAGACCTCTGGCTAAGCTAAAAAGATTCCCACGTGTGGGCCCCTACAGACAGAGAAAATAATTAACATCCTGTCACACTTGTGGTCCTGTTCAGACATGTCTGATTGCAAGATTATATTGAGAACGTACACAGTCATAAAAAAGCTGGCACGCACTCATGCCAAAGGTGCTTTTGCACGCTGCCCCAACAAACACTAATAAATCCCAGTCGGCAGTTGGTGCTCGCAGTCTGTAGTATTATCAAAGACCAGCTTCCAGTTCCACACTGCCAAGGCAGTAATTGAAAAGAATGAACTTCAGAACACTCAGACTCCAATTCCACCCAACCAACACAACAGACAGTGCATACTCACTCAGCTGTGGGTGTTTGTTAGAGTTGGCCAGAGTTTGTTGGCTTTTGTTGGGGCAATTTGCAAGCTTCAGGTGGCAGTTGATAAAGCAATTGTGACTGACCAATAATTTTGTACTCTATTGTCTCTGTGTATGCATGTGACTTGTGCATGCACATGTGTGTGTGTACTTGGTTGTTTGTGTGTGTGTGTGTGTGTGTTTCCAGCACAAAGCCACCCAGAGCCCTACCAAACTTAGCCCCACGGACAGCGAGGTGAGTTTGCAACTCTCAACAGCAGTCAAAGCCCTAACCAGCGGTGACCAGTTACTAATGTTCTCCACAAGGCCTGCATACTGACTCATGTGTCTGAGATCACTACTGCAGTATTTCCTGGGCTATTTCCCTCCTGTTGGCTTTTTGTCTTGTTCTTGACAGTAGGGTAGTATTTTTCTGTGTGTGCTCTTGGCTCTCCTTGTCCCATTGATACGCTGCTTTTTACTTTTTCTCTTCTTTACTTGAGTGTTCTCCCCTCCCTCCTTTGTTCTATTCCCCTTTTTCATCATTCTGTCCATCCTCCACTATCATGCTTTAAAGCCAGACCATATGTCGTAGATGCCTTTCTTGTACCCCTTGTTTGTATGTGTGCGTGCATGTCTCTGTGTGTGTGTGTGTGTGTGTGTGTGTGTGTGTGTGTGTGTGTTTGTTTCTGTCTGACAGTGTGTTTGTGGACATCTGCTCGTGCACATGTCTGTCCATACCTGTGAGTCTATGTATGTGTGCTTTTGTGTGTGCGTGTTCGTGTGTGTGCAAGTGTGCGTGTCTGTCTGCGTTGTAAGTGTGTGAGTCCATAGTTGCACCCATGCATGTGCGTGCGTGCGTGTGTGTGTGTGTGTCCGTCCGTCTGTCCTCACTCCCTCTCTCCCCGTCCCACTCAGACTGTGTACCCCTCCAGACGCTCTACCCACACGGACGACTCCGCCCTTTTCATGGTAAGAGTCTGACTGCACAGTGTGGCTCCTCCCCCTTCCCCTCCTCCCTGCTTATCCCCCACCCCTTTTCCCCCTTCACACCCAATCACATCATCTCCCGTACACTTCCCCCTCCACACACTTCCTCCTCTTAATCCCCCGTTTGTGGATGTTAGGCTACACAAGATTCCATCACCAATCATAACTCACTTCCAGTCATTGAGTCACCAAGTTAATCTTGATTTGCTCGGTCTGTTAACCTTATCTGCCTGTTTGATCGTATAAATGTGTTTCTCATCAAAGTAGTATTGCCTTTTGTATTCGTATATTGATATGTTATCCTATTTTATGAGATTGGTAATGGTTATATTGACTTGAGTGAAAAGCAGAGTGAAAAGCAGTGTGTAAAGTGTGCTGGCGAGTGTTTATCGTGCAGGTGTGGGGTTGTGCTGTACTGTTTTCTGTTGTACCGTGCTGTGCTGCTGGGGGTGTGTCCCTCCTCTGTGTCCCTGCTCCCTGTCCTCAGCTGTGTCTGGACTAACATGAGCTCCCTCTCCCTGCTGCGCAGTAACCTACCTACCTACCTACCTACCTACCTACCCTGGCTCAAAGCTTCTGCTCTCTTCTGCTGTCCTTTCTCTCTCTCTCCCTCTCTTTCCCTCTGTCTATCTGTCACACCATCTCTCTCTCTCATGCTCTCTATCTGTCTTTCCCTGACTTTCTTTTGACACCCCTTCCTTTCTATCTCTGTCCCACCATTTCTATCTCTCTCTCCCTCTCTCTCTCTCTCTCTCCCTCCCTCCCTCTCTCTCTCTCTCCCTCCCTCCCTCCCTCTCTCTCTCCCCCCCCTCCTCCCTCTCTCTCTCTCTCTCTCTTTTTCTCTCTCTCTCTCGCTCTCTCTCTCTCTGCTGTCTCTCTCTCGGCCTGGCTGTCTTTGCCAGAGCGAGTACCAGCCTCTCAGGGTGTTTGAGATAGACACTGACACCAACACTATAAAGAGGAGGCCAGGCACTCACAAGCAGGTGAAAGAATCACACACACTTAAAATATTTACAAACACACACACACACACACACACTCCCTCCCTCTCTCTCTCTGACACACACACACACGCCCACATACACACACGCGCACACTTAATGCCTACATACACTGAAAATGTTTCTTTTGACCGTAACCAGTAAATTCACACACACACACATGCACACACAGTGTTGTCTTGTGGCCTATATCTGTGCTGCATGCTGTGTGTTTTTACTTCAATACATCAGCAGAAGTATTTTCACTGTGCTTGCAGTAAGAGCTAACTTTTAATAAACATTCTCCCTCCTCCCTCTGGATCTTCCTTTCCTGTTCATTTCATTCTTTCATTGTAATTTTCCGTTTCATTCTTATCTTCTCTCATTTTTTTTTCTCATGTTTCTTTCTCCTTTTGCTTTTAACCCTTGCTAATTCCATGTTTCATCATTTTTATCACGTAAACCCATTTCTTCCAATGTTTTTTTTTATCTATCTGCACTTTTTTCCTCCTTTTTTTATGTTCTTCCTTTAAATGCTTATTTCTCTTCCTTTATTTTCTTTCCTGCTTTTTCCCTCCTCCTTTGTCTGTTTTTCCCCTCTGCTGCGCTCATAGTCTCTGTCTGGGATGTCCATGGATGGGTGTGTCTCTCATGGCTCAGACACCGCCCCCTCCTGTCCGCTGCAGGTACTGCTGCTTGAACAGGGAAGTTCAAGCTTCCACTGCCAGGAACCTTATAATGGCTCCATAGGGGTGGTCTAATTTTAGAGTTGGTATTGATGTAGCATTTGGAGATGTCAGGAGGCTACACAGCTGGTAAAATGCTTAAAATGTGATAAGGCAGGATTGGTTATGTTGTTAAGTTCAAAACATTTTCCTCTACTGTTCTAAAGTGTCTGTCTTTTTCCGTCTAATATTGCCACTGCTCTTCTCTGGTTGCTCATCTCTGCACAGCAAGGGGAAGACCGCTCAACTTTGTCCCCTGCAGGTGAGTGTGTGAGTCATTGGCTTTTGCGACGTATAGCTTAGCATCTGCTACCGTCACTGTTTGCAGTTCCCCATGAGTCCATTTGATGAAATCTGGATTTGTGTCGGCTCTGGGAATATTATGTTTGTCTTGCATTACAAGCTTGTTCCATGCAGTTTCTCAGTGCTAAGCCTTCCTCATCCACCACTCCCCTCATAGCACACTTATACACACTTACACACACTCACACACACTCACACACACACACATACGCACCACTACCAGCATACACAAAGCTACCCATCCTATCTGTTCACCTGCCAGTGCTTTCTCCATTCACTGTCCACCTCTCACCAAACTCCCCCTACCCTCCCCTCCCCTCCCTGCCCTTTTTTCCGTCTTCAATTGGCCCACGCCCCCATCTCTCGCCTGCAGCCCTCCAATCACCCTCTTTCCCTGGCTCCGCTGCACTGCCCTCCTGCCGTGGCCCTGCCCCAAGACCCGACAGCTTCCTGTACCGCCTCAGCCAGAGAGAGGAGAAGAAGCGAGGTGGGTGGTGGTGATGATGATTACGGATCAAGAGGGGTTGGACCCCCTTGGAGCTGGCGGGGTGGGGGTCCCCTCTGGGGCATGTTGTTAGGAGCTCTTTTAGCTGGCGACCATGTGGGCTTTCTTGTGTTAGCAGTTGGGATGCTCTCTGCAAGGCCTTGGCTGTTTCTGTCACACTGACCTCACTGATTGCTTTCTGCTTCGCTTGCCATTGGTGTGGCCCATGTGGCGTTGTGCTAATCTGTGTTTGTGTGTGTGTGTGTGTGTGTGTGTGTGTGTGTGTGAGAGAGAGAGAGAGAGTGTGCCTGCCTCTCTGTTTGATAGAGAGGGATGGAGTGAGTGTGTGCGTGCGTGTGTGTTTGTGTGTGTGTCAGGGTGTTTATGTGTGGAGTTGACCCTTTTCCATTCACCAGGATTAATCAGCAAGGCTGTTAATTAACACCAATAGACTTCCAGCTGTCACAGGAGATTAATGTTCTAACCCATTCTGTGTGTGTATGTGCATATGAATGACCATGGAAGTGTGTGTGTGTGTGTGTGTGTGTGTGTGTCAGAGAGAGAGAGCATGTGTCTGTGAGGGATTTCTGTCCTTTTTTACGTCTAAGGGTGTTTTGTGTGTGCGTGGGTGGCTATGTGTGTGTGTGTGTGTTGTAGCTGTGTGTGTGTGTGTGTGTGTATGCAAGATTTTTTTAGCTCAAGGAATTTTGGAAAAGGAAAATACAATGTTGGCCTGCCTAAGCAGAAAAAAGGTGTTGCCTGTTTTAGTATAATTAAATTTGATGTCCTCATCCTGCATTTTTGGGCCTGTCGCTAAAAGCGCACTAGCGTCCGTGCGCTTACCACACTATTCGATCAGTCCAAAGTGCCTCTCTCTTCTCCTGGCACTTTGTGGAGCAAGCCATGGCTAAGGCTAGAAGAAAACGACCAGAGAGGATGTTTCTGTCGGGTGTTTGTGCTGTCAGATGTAGAGCTGATATTTCATCTGTCCAAATGTGATCAGTTGCTGTAAATTGTAAGCGAAAAAAAGACTGGGGCGCCAAAGACACATCCAGCTTGTTTTCCTAAATCAATTTAAGCCAGTATCTCTCAGTATCATCACAAGGAGCGTTTGTGAAATCGACAGACAAGCAAATAGCTGTTTGATAAGCTGTAAGGCTGCAGGCTGTCAAGTGTTTACGTTCCAACAGTCCCACTCATTTCCCCTGACTGCATATGAACGGGGGTGGAGAAACTTGCTGTGTGGGTGTGCTCGTGCCTGTGTGCGAGCATGAAGTTTGTGGTGTGTGTGTGTGTGTGTGTGTGTGTGTGTGTGTGTGTGTGTGTGTGTGTGTGTGTGTGTGTTTATGTGTGTCATGAGGCCCTACAGGGTTAAGAAATGATCTCTCTCTCTCTCTCTCTCTCTCCTCTCTCTCTCTCTCTCTCTCCTCTCTCGCTCTCTCCTCTCGCTCTCTCTCTCGCCGCTCTCTCTCTCTCTCGCGCTCTCGTCTCTCTCTCTCTCTCCCCAGGTGATTCGACAGCACCCCGGTCAGAGCCCGAGGAAGTCACACCCATCCCAGCCCAAGTGCTTGTGGGAGAGGAGGCAGAGCTTGTTGATCAGCTGCGAAAGGTAAAAGCACTCAAAGGGAACTCAAAGGTTTCCTTCAACAAACTTTTGGCCGACAATCAGTGAGCAAAGGGTCTGACATAGTTTTGATGTTGACGGAAAGTGTCTACCCACGAGGAATTAAACGTATACCAATTGAGGGATCCCAGACGCTTTGCACAAAGTTATATATGGAACATATGAGCTTGATTTGTACTTGCCAGCACACCTGGTCAGATTTAATAATCAAAAAGACTTCCATTCAGCTAATAATAAATACCCTAAGAGATGAATACATACCCGCTGTGTGTGTGAGACTGTGTGTGTCATCTCTGCCGCATTGTCATGACATTGACTAGTGTGCAGCAGATATGTCTTTATTGTTGCAGAACGTCCTGACTGTGTGTGGTGTGGCCGTCTCTCTCTCTCTCTCTCTCTCTCTCTCTCTCTCTCTCTCTTCTCTCTCTCTCTCTCTCTCTCTCTCTCTCTCTGCAGAATATCGAGAGCCGGTTGAAAGTGTCCTTGCCCAGCGACCTGGGCGCGGCGCTGACGGACGGGGTGGTGCTGTGCCACCTGGCCAACCACGTGCGGCCCAGATCTGTGCCCAGCATCCACGTCCCCTCACCTGCTGTGGTGCGTCCCAGGGGGAAAAGCCCAGGGGAAAGGGAACCTTCTTAGCATGTTTTTGTCTTTCACTTTGACCTCTCAGATACAGTAGCTTTACTGATTGTGTAGCAGCCACGAGCCATACACCTGGGCTCATGAAACTGATGGGGTATCAAGCAACTAAGATATTTTGGATACAGCGTACTTACTGAAGGTTATTGTATTTAAAAAGAGAGGTTTACGTCAAATGAGAAAATGAGAAAGAAATGTTACAGTTGATAAAACAGTTTAATTGATTGAATTTCACACTGCTGGTTACATTTACCTGTTTTGATTTTAGCAGCAGGCTGTTTGTATTTTGCCTGGTGTACTGTTTAGTGCTGTGTTTATTAGGAGTACTCATGGCAGGGAGAACTACTGTTTACACACAGTATGTGTGACCCACTTGATCACAGGTATACTTGTGTAGTTGTACCTTGGCGAGCCTCTCCGTGAACAGCAGTGGTTTTGCCCTGTGGTTGCCGGTGCTTGGTGGTGGCCACTAGCTAACCTAAGCTGACATTGCTCTTGGGTCTCCCCCTCCAGCCCAAACTGACGATGGCCAAGTGTCGACGGAATGTGGAGAACTTCCTGGAGGCGTGTCGCAGAATCGGGGTCCCTCAGGTAGGGCAAGGGGGAGTTCTTGCTCCTGCCGTCTGTGTTATTGATGTTACTGTTGGCTAACTCGACTGATGACATGCGCCTGTGTGTTTATGTGCTCTTACGTCTTCAGTTTTTTAATACTGACCTCGTCTGCCACTAACCATTCCTCTCTGCTTTTTTCCTTCTTCACCCTCTTTCTTCCTCTCTCTCTGTTTTTCTCTCTCTTTCTCTTTCTTTTTCTCTCTCTCTCTCTCTCTCTCTCTCTCTGTCTCCCCCTCTCCCGCCCTCTTCCTCCCTCTCCCTCTTTCTCTCACTCCCCCTCCAACCATGACTTGTTCTCCTTTGATCACTTCCCTCTTCTCTCCTTTCTGATGACGTAACCTGTTACCCCCTCATTCTTACCCCATGACTCCCTCTACCCTTTGTCCTCTGTCTGTGTTTCTGCGTGTGTGTGTATGCGCGTGTGGGTGTGGGTGTGGGTGTGTGTGTGGTCTGGTGGGTGGTGCTGCACACAGGAGAGCCTGTGCTCGGTGGGGGAAGTGTTGCGCGGGGACGGCCGGGGGACACTGCGGACGTTGGCGGCGCTGCTCTCTCGGGCGCCCCCGCCCCTGGCCTCCCCTCCGGCGCAGCTGGCCGGCTTCGCCCTCTTCTATCTCTCCATCATGTCCCTGCTCTGCGCGCTCTACTGCCACCTGCTGCCCCGCTTGTGAACTGAAATGAAACGCCTTTTTCCGCCCGCCCGCCTGCCCACCTGCACCACACATACCCCAAAGCTCCGTGTGGAACTCTCGGGAGTCCTTCTAAACACGTCTCCCAACCATGTGCCGGTCGTCACATCACTCATCACATGTATAAGATCATACACTAGCAAAACATAACGCCCTCCATCCCTACTGGAGTAGCACCTCTTATTCCAAAATATCTAAAAGCAGACTACCAAGCCCTCTTTTCCACCCCCACCTCCTCCTTTTTAGCAACCTGTTTCCATGGCAGCAGTCAGATTGACGACAAGCTGAACCTGTAGAAAAAAAAAAAAGGTCGAAGCACAAGAGTGGGCGGAACTCTTACAGCCTTAAGAATGAGGAGCAGGCCTGCCTGTTGATGCTTCCTGTCACTCAGACCCAGTCTGCGCTGTGTCACCTTTGGCCTTTTCTCCCCATCGTCTCGTTGCGACTCGTCTTTTTTTATCCAATGGAATGGTTTCAAATGGGACTTGTGAAGCAAATTAATCACCGGAGCAATTTTTTTTTATGAGTTATGTCAAATCCTTTGCTAAAATGAACCCCCCAAACCCTCCTTGTTGTGCCTTATTGTGTGTGTGTATCTGTATGTGTGCATGTGTCTGTCTGCGTGTTTGTATTTAGTGTGCATCTTGATCTTTACATCCTAAATGAGGGAGGCACCTACATTGCCCATTCATTTACAAAAAGGAGGGTAAGCCCATCAACCAGTAGGTGTAATGGAGGACACAGGTCTTGGCTGGTTTGGCCACACATTTTTACTCCGGCTGAGCAGAAACAACCCTGTCTGTCCTGTCATGTGGCCACCATTAAATGGTGACTTCAGCTTGACCATAACTCTTCAGATCCCTCAGCCCTCAGCTGGTTAGACCAGGCAACCCCCTCTCCTCTCTAGTCGTCTGTGTCCCACTGTATGACGTGTGTTGTTAGCCGGACGAGTGACGGCTTGCAGTACCATAGCACAGGTTTGAGTCAAGCACACGAGCTGTTGCTTTCTGGAAGCACATGACTTTTGCTGCCTTGTCTTTGTGAGCGTCCCTGAGCTCCCGTTAGCTGCCACTGCTTGCCGATGGCCTCGGTTGTTGTTTTGTTTTTTTTAAAGACCAATCCTGTGACGAGAGCGTGAACCATTTATTTGTTCATTTATTTTTACATTTTATTTTATTATTATTAATCAAGGCTCATTCTTTCCTTAGCCCCCACCCTGCCTCTGAGCCTATGATATCTGATGCACAATCACCCGTGCCTAGAGGGCCACTTATCCAGTCCCCTGCTAGTTTTTGAACGGGCTCCTGTCTATGGAGGGTTTCAGCAGGGCTCCTTGTCCTACTGCGGCAACTGCTGGGCTGTGTCTTTTTTTTTTTTGTACTGTGTTTTGTAGGAAAAGAAAAAGAAGGGGGGAAAAATGGGGGGTGAAGCGTTCAAGACAAATCCTTGTTCCCAAAAATTGAGCAAGTTGGTTTGAAAAAAGTGGCTTGTTTACAAAACCCATCGCCCACCGTGACCGTTTCCCTTTGACAAATTAGGCCTCGAAATGTCCACCTGAAACTTTACAGGTAGCTGTTGAAGACGTGGCTGGTCAGATGCGGTGGTAACACACACCCATGAGGGCTGTCTCTCTGGGTGTACCATTTCAAGCTATTACAGACTCCTGGTGTCATATGGCTGGGGGCAAATAGTGGAAGTGAACATATGTTCTGGGCTTCCTAGTCTGACAAAGGACTGTATGGTGTTATTAGCCACTGAGTCTGTTTGTGTGTGTGTGTGTGTGCGCGCGTGTGTGTGCGTGTTTTGTGTGAGTGCCATATTCCTGTTACTCCTTCTGTTTACCTGACAATTCCTCCTTGAACGCTTTCACTAATAAACTCGTCGGAAAGATCTGCTGTGAAGTTTCTCTTTTCTCTCTCTGTCTCTACTTCTTCTCACGTGCTGCAGTCACACAAACACACCTCAAACACGCGTTCCCCAGCCCGATGCACATGGCTCACACACCACCACACACTCAGACCCTGTCCTCTTTCAATGGAGGTCTTTGATATCGGATCCCTGTCCCCCGTTGCTTGTAGCCTGTAGGCTAATCACCACGGTCATTCAGCTCTGGTGAATGACTTCCCATGACGTCGCTTGCGCTTGAGTTTCTTCTGTGCGCGTGTGTGTGTGTGTGTGTGTGTGTGTTTGATCTTTTGATTCTCTGCCATCCCACCTCTGTGTGCGTAATTCCTGCACATTTCTCCCCTCTCTCACTCTCCTTGGTTTATCCTCCCCCTCCTCTCCATTTTCTCACTTGGATTTTTCCATAAGGTCATGGCTTTGGGTTTTCTCTCATTCTTTCTTTCTGTTTATTCATTCTTGCGTTGCCTTTTGAGTTACGCCTGGACGTTTGACATGTTTTCCATTTGAATGTTTCGAGTTGCAATCTCGGCTCCATGATTTTGACTTTTTGAGTTACTGTGGATTTTTTATGATTTATTTATCCATTGACATGCCCTTTTTTTTGCTCTCCTGCCCTCACCCCCACCCCTTTTGTTATTTCTGTTCATTCTTTTTGTCCTGTCCCCCATCTGTGTGTGTTTGCTGTACGCCTGCCTGTTTGTGCATATTTGTGTGTGTGCGAATGCATTTGTGTGTGTGTGTCTACGGTGTGTGTGTGTATGTGTGTGTGTGTGTGTGTGTTTGTCCTGTGTTGTGACGTCAAGTCCCAGCTGTGCCTCCCCCTCCACATCCTGGAGGAGCGGGGTCTTCCACAGGTGGCTGGGACGGTGCGGGCACTGCTGGACCTGGCTCCTCCAAAACACACCGCCTCCACCCCCAGCACCCCCTCTGCTCCCCCACCCACTGCCACCGCCTCCCTGGCCATGTAGGCATGCAAGCGCACACCCAACCCGACCCGACTCCACCCGACTGACCCCCTGCACGGATACAGACCAGATCTGCCCCAATGCAAAATGTTACACTGACAGACAAGACAGTCACAGAGACTGACTCACAAACCCAAATACACCACACTTACTCTCTTCTCTGGCATGGGAGCGGTCATCCCTCAATGGTCCAGCCCTCTAGTCAACACCATTCATTCCCCATCCAACACCATTCAACCATTCATAAATACACACACACACACCAATAGACACAAACACACACAAACACACAAGGAGAAGAACCAGACCAGGCCACAAGCCTTTCCCCCAGATCTGGAGAGCTTCCGATGGAAAGAGGAGTGTGAAGTGGCGCCTCATTCTGGAGCGGCGCTATGACTCCACAGATGGATGACTGACTCACTGACTCTTACCTGGACAGCAGGACACTACATACACACTCACAGACGAACACAGGAAGAGATTTTGTTTTCTGAAATAGTGATTGTTTTTTTTTTTTTTTTTCCTATCACTTTTTCTGTTCCTCTTGTGTCACCCGTTGTGGGGTTATTTTATTTTGCACCATATTAATATAACTTTATCATGATGACAATAAGAAATATTATTATATTATTATTTCATTAGTTTAACACTTGGGACTGTTGTTTGTCAGATCCCTGCTTGCACAGGGTCATCAGAAGGGTAGCCACAGTAACCCAGAGGGGTGACTTGAAAACAGGGTGATTGGCCAGATGTAGTCCCCTTTGCCCAACAGGCACCTGTTGGTTAATAAGTTAGCCAATAGCTCTAAGCCATTAGCAGAGGGAAAACCTTGTCTTCTTAAGCATGTGAAAGCGTTGCTGTGTGTGGACACAGCCCTCTAAAAGTAGTTTGATGTTTGTAGTTTGGACCACAAGGTGGCAGTAGTTTGCTGCAGCTGCCTGGACGTTGCAGTCAAGGTTGGAGTTAAGTTAATATGGCGGCATGGCTTCAGCTAGAATGCTGTATCAACTGCAATGAATCCTTGATGCCTTCCCATTCAAAAAACGCATCAAAGTCAGCAGCAGGTAGTGTAATGTGAAATTGGGTTGGACTACTTATTTTGTGGTAGCTTTCACATCAGTGACGAAGGCCTTTGAGATGAAATTGACTCTGTGCTTTGGGATGAATAATTTAAGGAGTGCAATTCGTAGAGGGAAGCCTCTGAAAGCCTATAACCCCTAGTGACAGACAAGGTTAGCCAAGTCCACATAGCAGCAGAATCTCTGGCCTGGCCCATTTCCTGCTGCCAGTTCAGTAGGTCCAGCAGCAGCAGCAGCAGCTGAAGCGGCCCAGTAAGGTTCTGATGAGCCACAGAATCAGACACTACATTTTTAAAAACATTAAAACTCTGACAGGTTTTTGTGTAATGGTTGTATGACTGAGCTCACTATAGCAGAAATATATGTGGCCTAAGGTTACTGAATGAAATGTAAAGAAAAAAATATATACAAAAAAGAAAAACAGAAAAAAAGTTGTGTTTTAGGGACAGGTAACAGTGGAGGATGTAACTGAGGGTTGTTCCTCAATAGAATCTGTCTCCTGTGTGTAACATGTAGCCAAGCATGCAAAAGACACAGTTGGGGAGGGGGTGGGAGAGGTTGGGGACTTCATATTTAAAATCTAAATTAAAAAGCAGGAAAAAAAGGAGAAAAAAAAGGTCTTGTCTGACATTAAAGGCAACATGACTGGTGACTGCTGTAGTCGAGAATATTTTCTTAGTCCTCCTGAAGCAGGTCGTTGTGTCTCAAGCGAGGTGCGTGCCCTGGCCTTCAGCCTTTTATACTGCTCTAGTCACTGCTGCATGGCTTCTCTTTCTGAGCCTGCTGACTGCCAGGCTACGTATCCTTCTTAGAGCAGATTTGTCATGTGTGTCGATACACATAAAATTACACACATACACAAACACACACACACTCTTTTTAAAATGCTGTACACAGGATTCACTCAGTGATGTTCAAGTCAACTGAGTGTCCATGCCCAGTTGTGCACAGATGTATGTATCAAATCGAAATAAAAACACTTAAGAGTAATGAGGCAGCCAGTTGAGGGAGAGGACACTCTTTGCACACAGACAGTGAGTGGGGTGTACACTGAGCATACACGGTCAGTGGAGGGGTTGTTTTTAAAAGAGGCCATTTTGTGTTTTTACAGTTTTCTATTCAGCCTTGTTATAGGACTGATAGGACGGGGCCCTGCATAAAACTTTCACCACTTCAGTAAAAAAAAAAAAGACTCAGTTTTTAAAAAAGATAGCATAAAGATACAGAGTAAAAGTATTTTTTTTTTCTATTTTAACTTGCTTTTTTATAGACCTATGAGTTATGAAAAGGGAAGTTAAAAGCAATCAAATTATAATTATTATATTATTATTGTTGTTTTTTTGTATAGATATTTTTAGTGTAATTGTTTTTATTTTTATTTTTAACTCTGACTTGGGTGTTTCCCCAGCAGCGATGATCATGTGACCCTTGTGCAGGACCCTCCCCTGCGTGCCACTGTACAGTACATTAATACATTCCATACGTTTACAAGTATGTACCACTTCCCACGTGCACCAGAGGACCCTTCTTCGCTTACTACAGCCTTAGACTTGCCCTTTATTTTTTACATTTTTACTTTGCATTTTTACTTCTTTTTTTTCTCAGCAGATGTCCCGCAAAATATACTGTATTGGATTCTAAGTAAATGGTAAAAATACGATTTTTTTTTTTTTTTTGGAATGGATATTTGATGTTATTTTTAAATGCAATAATAAAAGATTACCATTTCGGCTTTGTGTGCATTTGTGATTTTGTTTTGCCCCTTTTTTTTCTCCGAAAAAGTTTGTCAATGAATGTTTTTTAGAAGTATCCTGGAGAATATAAGCTGCTGATCAACAGACCTTTATCCGACCTAACTGTGTGCTCAAGTTCATTGTGAATTAGATCAAGTGAACAACTCAGTTTGGACTGTAATTGCACGTGTTGACTGAAGGAGTACAGAGGTATCCAGATAAAAATGATCTGGAATAAATTCCGGTCAAAGTATCTTGGCCCTGGGCAGTTCATTAAAGACTTGTTGACAGCTGCACAATGAAAGGAATGACCAGGGGAGCAGTTCCTATAAGCAAACACACTGTAAAGGGACCAGATTTTCCACAAAATATTTAATAATAGGCAGCTGGAATGTTTCTTCCTTTTTTCCTGAGATGTACTCTACTTCTTTTTCTTCTTCCCCTTCTTGCCATCTTTGGCCTTCTTGCCCTTCTTATACTGGCCCAGTCCTTTGCGCACCATCGTACCTCTCCACCAGGACTGGATCTAATGGCAAGACATGCAAATATGAAGAAAATGTTGGCTAGTAATACAATAATATTAGGGTTTAGTACATCAGTTTTAAAATGGATCAGTATACACTGTATACATCAGCATGTCATTATTAATAGTACTATTGATAAATAAACCCTCCAGAGCAACAGTAGGAACACACATCAAGTTACAGGACATCATATGAAACAGTGTTCTTAGTGTACACTATGGTGGGCTTCCTACTGGAGAGAAAAGGCTGGACAGGTGGTGCCATTACCTTGGTTGCTGCATCACGCTGCATCTGTTGTTGTTCCAGCATCTTCCGGAGGTTCTCCTTCTCAATCCTGTTCTCTATGACCACCTGCTCACTCTCCCGATACTGAGGAAGATTTGAATGGTAAGTAATGTGCTACAACAATGACATGAGTGTGCAAAGAAACTACTTTGATTCAACAACACATCCCACAACAAAACAGTTCAAACAGTGACAGAGTGTTGCTTAGTATTCGAAAGGAAAATGAAGCGCTAAATGAATTTCACAACTGTACCTGGGTTTGCTTTGAATGTGAAATGTAAAAATGAGAATCACAAATCCCAGAGATCTGAACATGAACCATTGCAGTACGTTATTCTGTAATGGTCATGTCATGCTCACCTTCTTTGCCAAGTCCTGCAACTGTATAAGGTTGCTGGCTTTGGTATTTTTCAGGGCATTGAGTTCCTGTTGCTTGTCCTCCATGTCTTTTTCATAGCGCTCCATCCAGTACTCCAACTTCTCCCCAAGCCTCTGGAAATCACATAAAACGTTCATTACACTGTAACGAACAGTAGTTGCTTAGAACTTTTCAGTGCACCATTTAGTCTTCTGCACTCACAGACTGGTTTCCTTTGAGGAAGATCTCCATCTCCATGTGAGCGCGCTCTTCCAACTCTATTTTGCTCCTGAGGAACTGCACACAGGAATGAATGACTCAAAGATAATATATAGAAGACTACACACTGCCGTGATTGTAAGACTACGTGACTGTAACGCTACATGATTGACATCCTGAAAGACAAATGTGGACCATGTGACAGAACAAAGATGATTTACTACAGAAGAAGAGTGTCAGTGTCAGTCTGTCCTAGTAGCGCCCACACATACCTTTATTTCATTGTCCAACAATTTCTCCTTGTGTGCGTTGAGTTTGTGCCCTTGATAGACCAGTAACTCTGTACTATTTTTGACATACTTTCTCTCCAAGCTCGTCTTCACTTTCATTCCCTGCAGCTGATCCTTTAGGTGGGCTGTCATCTCATCACGCTTCTATAGGAGTCAGCAACAGAACTACTCAGAAAATCTTTGGCCTGAATTTCTAGCAAGCACTATAGAAAAAGTTATTTCATGCCCCTCCTACACATGATCAGCTTGTTTATGACCGTACCGTTATAAAGGCTTCCAGCATTTATGTTACAAAGCTATCATAACCATAATATAACCCTATGTTAGAAATGTCAATGCTAAATGAGAACATTTTGCTACCTGAAGATCCACTGTTTTTTCCTTGCGGATGTCTTGAAGCTGTCTCTGCAAGGCTTTGGTGCGTCGTCTGCCCTCCTCCTCCCTGCAGAACATCTACACTGTCACTGTGGGCCAAAATGTCCACAAACACTCCACAGACTTCAAATTCAGCAGTTGCTTTCAGTGTAATGAGCCAATGCATGTAATGAGCAAGACAGACCTCTATGAGAACCCTTTAGTAATGGAATACCGGCGAAATGCTATGAAAAAGCTCAGCCTACAGATGTTATATGGAGACCTTTTCAGAGTATTCAAGCACCAACAATAAACATGTAGTGTTTACATTAAATAAATAATAATAATCTATACTCTTTCTGTGAGGGAAATTTGGTCTCTGCATTCAACCCAATCGTGAATTAGTGAGACACAGAAAAGTGAAGCACACACAATAACCCATAGCAGTCGACTGCCTGCTACAATGGTGCCCGGGGAGCAGTGAGGGGTTAGGTGCCTTGCTCAAGGGCATTTCAGCCATGGCTCCACTGGTCGGGGATCGACCTGGCGACCTTTCGGTTACAAGCCTGAAGACCAAACCAGTAGACCACGGCTACCCCAAGTAAGCAAGCATAACTAAGTAATTATATAGTTATTCAAGAAAAATTCTAAATGTTAAATCCTTCAACGTAAACATAATCTGGTATGCTAAAGTGATTCTCCTTAGTGACGGGTGGGTAAATGAAGTACACAGTGAGATGGGTAAATGAAGGTTGATCCCAAACTCTAGGACCATTACCTTATTATGATATCCAGAAGGTGGGCTTTTTTCTTCTTTTCCTCTTCAACAGCCAAGAACAAGCTTTCAAATGTTCCTTTTTCTTCTAGCTCTGCTAACACATCTGAGATCACTTGGGCTAAAAACTGCCTAGGCCACATTAAATGAGTTGAAAAGTGATGACATGTTATGTTCAGTATCTCATAAAAGTGAGTACACCCCTCACATTTTTGCAAATATTTTCTTAAATCTTTTCATGGGACAACATTACAGAAATTAAAGTTCTACCACCACCATGCTTGACTTTAGGCAAAGGACAGTCGTCTTGGTGCTGCTCACCAGGAAGACAAGCAGTTCAAGAACTTAGATTACTGGAACCATGTCTTGTTGTCTGATGAGACCAAGATATACTTACTCAGATGGTGTCCACTGTGTATGGCGGCACCCTGGTAAGCATAAAGATTCGGAAACTGGGCCGCATGCATGGCATGGCAGTTTACAGCATGATAATGACCCTAAACACAGTGTTGTCAATGACAACAGAAGCTGAAGATAAAGGTGATAGACTGGCCAAGTATCTAAACCCATTTGAGCACTGGTGGCGCATCCTTAAGCGGAAGGTGGAGGAAAGCAAGATGTCTAACATTCACCAGCTCTGTGATGATCATGAAGGAGTGGGAGAGGATTCCAGTAGAAACTTATGCAGCTCTGGTGAATTTCAAGCCCATAGGAGTTAAGGCAGTGCATAATAACTGTCAAAATATTGACAGTTTGGGCACAATTAGAACATGTTCGCTGTGAGGTGTACTCACTTTTGCTGCCAGCTGTTTAGACATTAATGGCTGTATGTTGAGTTATTTATAGAGAATAGTAAATCTGTACTGCAATAGAAGCTGTACACTGTCTACTTTAAGTTCTATCAAAGTTTCATTTCTATAGTGTCCCATGAAAAGATATAACAAGATATTTGCAAAAACATGAGGGGTGTACTCACTTTTGTGAAATACTGTATGACAAATGTAATGCAATGTAATGCATGAGTAAGAATGTATTCCATGTAGCATACCTGTCCCTCTCGACTTTAGCAAGGTTGTCAGGGGATAGTGGGTTTGTTTCCATAGTACGGTTCAGCTCTTTGTTTGCTTTGTGCAACTCTTGCACAGCCTCTGTTATAGTAGCACCCTCAGCCTGGCTTTGACGAACAGTTTTCCAACTCTGCTCTGCTTCTCTTTGTTGTGAAATAATTCCACTGATGTCTGCTCCCACCACCTAACATGAGAGCAAAGACATAGACTAGTGGAAAGGATAAATTAGGTTTAAAACTACATAGTCAGTCTCTTAGAATACTGGTTTATTTGTTACGTAAAATAAAACGGACTTTTGATGTAACCTACCATGTCA
Source organism: Tenualosa ilisha (assembly GCA_015244755.2). Classification (NCBI taxonomy): domain Eukaryota; kingdom Metazoa; phylum Chordata; class Actinopteri; order Clupeiformes; family Clupeidae; genus Tenualosa; species Tenualosa ilisha. The sequence goes on from PYXC01000452.1 coordinate 5,777,363, forward strand.
GCCTCCGGACGGCCCTGGTAAGTATCAGGCATGATGTTTCCTAAAACTGCAAGCTGGTCTGCACAGTCTTGGAAGACTGTGCACACTCTGACCAGCTGTGCTCCTGAGATTTCCACGGGCATCCTGCTGATCCAAATCCTAATCCAAATAATTGCAAATAAGTGTAGCATTAAGATTTAATCTTCTTGAATGTATGGTTGAGGGCAGTCAGCACAATAACATAATCTAAAAACAAAATAGTAAAAACTGGACCGAAATCATCGCTATCACAGATTACTCAGACATTGAGTTCGCTAAAATAAAGACTTTTTGACTTCACAAAAAAAAAGTTTTGTAATTATTATCCTTATTTCGACAAGGCACACAATAAAGACAAAAAGAGTGATATGTTGCACGCACAATAACTTAAGATTCTCTAAGCAAAACCTCTGAAGATTCACCAGCCGTCTGAAGTATTAGATTCAAAGTTGTTGTCAGCGGTTACTATGGTAGCAAATCCCAGAATTTCAAGTAAAACTGCTGGAATCAATGTCAAAAGGAATTAACGAAATATATCGTATACTGAGTCTTTTTAATTCTATCATAACACATTTATTCCTATAGAAAATTAACAAATTCGAAATAGTATTTTTAGTCAGGCGTCCATGAGGCCACCATCAGTGTTAATTTCCCAGCATTCCTTGCGGACTTCCTTTTCCTCCATTTTTTCTCACAGTGCAGGTACGTGAGAGAAATCGAGATAATTTAAGTATATCTTTTTAAGCCAAGAAAAGCGGTTTTGTCTTCAATAACACGCATAGTTAGTTAATGAATAGTTGTGGGTTATGTGTAAATTACTGTGCACATAGATGGATCAGGGATGGCAAAGATTTTGTATGGATGTTGCCAGGGCTAGTCGAAGCTGAAGTTGTCCTCACGAAGTAGTGTTTGTTGAAAGCAGAATTGACTATAAATTAAAATAAATTGACAAACTAAGATGTGTTCAACCACACAGTTTCACCTGAATTGTTGGGTGTGTGCTCCTGTTTATGTTCCCCCTAATAAGAAGGACTGAAATTAATAGTAACATCTCACGGCTAACGTTACATGCAAAATGCGTTAGCTACCGCTACGTAGCTTGTCAGCTAACCGATTGTAGAAATTAGCTTTTAGACTATGCAATAGCTATATGTAGTTAAATTCATGTTGTGCTTTTGAGAGTAAGACGGTACAGGAGTTTGTGGTCTGAATTAAATGTATTGTTGCAGTGTGGTTCTTCTGCATGTTGGGCTGTTACAGTTTCCGTTAACTTTCATTCAGCCCCACGTTGATTGTATTTTGTGTTGTATGTGTAACAGGTTTGTTAAGCCTGGACGAAAGTCAGTCATAATGCCTGGAAGGTGAGTATCAGACTGGAATTTCTTCTGTCGGTTAACATTTATGTAGTCCTGGGACGCTTGTTTGTCCCAAAAAAATCATGATTTCTCTGTACATTGAGCCAATGTTACTATAAATGTGATGTGGGTCTGTAAAGTGGACATTTAAAAGTATTTTCTCTTGTTTGTTTTGGTGGCACAAATTGCATTATTGAATTTGTTTTTGTCTGCTAGACTGTGGAGCAAAGCCATCTTTACTGGCTACAAGCGTGGCTTGAGGAACCAGCGCGAGCATACAGCCCTTCTGAAGGTAGAGGGAGTTTACACAAGAGAGGAGACAGATTTCTACCTGGGAAAACGCTGTGCATACGTCTACAAGGCCAAAAAGTGAGTTGCTACTCAAGTGTTGTGGATTGTTTGTGTTGCAGTGTGATGTCTGGCATTGTTTGTCTATTGGGAGTTAAATGGACAGTCTGACCATTGTTATAATTCTCATGTCTTGTTTACTGGGCAGGACGCTGCGTAATGTTCTTAAGTTCTAGGGCACTGATGTAGTGCCAGAAAATTAAATGGTACTCATTGTGACAGTGTTCGAAACTGCCTGTCATATTAAGAGCATTTAGCCATCTGTGTCTCACTGCTTTATGATGGCTGCTCGACTGCTGTTTTCAGGACCACAAAGACACCTGGTGGCAAGCCCAACAAAACGAGGGTCATCTGGGGCAAGGTCACTCGTGCTCATGGCAGCAGTGGTATGGTGCGTGCCAAGTTCAGCAGCAACCTTCCCGCAAAAGCAATTGGACACAGGGTGCGAGTGGTAAGTACTGCTCATGAGATCCTCCTCTGTTCCGTCATCCTCAAGTAGCCCAGTCTTGGACTGGGACGGCTCTAGAAGTATTTTTTTGGGAGTTCAAAATAATATTGTGTGGTTATCAAATTTAGAGCTGACTTGGACTATTCAAGTCATTAAAATGACTCTTGACAGTTGTCTTACCTGATGGTTCGACTGTCACCTGCTCTACACATCTACATTTCTGGCATATCAAAGTGTTCTACCTCCACATATGTTGGTTGATACCTGTTTGTCAGTGATTTCTCCTGTTACAGTTGAAGTGTGAAAAGTCCTGTGTAACATTTGAGTTCCTTGAGTTGGTTTTCAGTGTCATGAATTGAAGTAAAAAGAATGGGACCCATGTGTTGGTTTTTTCCAGTTTCAGTTGAATGTCATTAAATGAAGTTTAGAGATGGAGACTCACCGATTGCATTTTTCAGAGCCTATGCTGATTTCCGATTTTTCATAGAGGTTGACTTGTCATATGTAAAACCTCTGATTTTCAGGAGTGCAATATCCTAAATCCCCATAATGTAGATAGGCTAGCAGTCAATCAACATGCATACTGAAACATGTAATTGAATTGTGTGTCTAAAATAATGAATTCCTTTTCTAAAGCACAGTATTTTGGTTATGTATAGAGTTTGTTGAAATTTTGCACATCCATATCTTATCATTGTCTTATTTTTAAAAAAAAAATCTTCTAAACAAAATCGTTCTTCCTGCAGTTTTGCTAGTTTTACTTCCACTGCAATTTCACTCTTGATGTGAAGCTTCAGTAGCCTACCCTACTACACGTAGCCTAATTAAGCTCTCTCAATGCATCAGCTGTTTGGCAAACATCAGTAACATTGGTGAGCGCTGTGACTTAAATAGCTTTACATTGAAGCGCCACTACACAGTCCCAACTAATACCACCAGTGTTCATAACTGTAAGTTTGCTTACAAAGTGAAAGTAAACAGTCAATGCCTAATACATAGCATTCACAGTGTTTTTCGCTCAGGAACACAAGTGACGGAGTATAATGTTCCATCTCACATACTCTAACTCAGCAGGCCTGACAAAATGATCACTGATGTAAGCTAAGGTGCGCATGGCATATCCCACATGCGCATGCATTATTGTGCGACATTGATCATGCTCTGCCTGTGTGCATTTGACCAGAGTAGATTGGCATATTGTCATTTTGACCGGTCAATCACTGGTCATCGCCGATGACGTGAAAACCGTCTGATTCCGGTCACCCACCGGTCAGTTGGTGCATCCCTATTCAGAGTGGATCTCCGAGGCCTGTATTCACAGAGCATTTCATCCAACTGTAGTGTATTTTTGAATTGGACCAAAAAGTCACACCTTTGGGATAAAAGAAAAGTTCTGTTGTAATGCTTAATGTCATCTCATCCATGAGCTAACTTGCTGTTATCTCTGTAATTGGGTGATGAGTCATGTCTGTTCGTGACACTAGGCATGGCCTGCTTGAGGACTGCCAAAGATGGGTGAAATATGACAAATGCAGAAAGGCAACAGGCTAATGAAACAAAGTATTCAACAGATGATGCAGTGTCTCTTAGACATTTCGTAAATGCATTTACGCAGGTATAGTAGTGCATTTGTATAGACAGGAAGCAATATAGACTTGCATGTAGGCCATTTTACTCTTCAGTAATAATTTGTTCGGTGGTGGTTGGTGGTATCGTTGTACCTTAGACCAACTGCAGCCTTGTGGTGAAACTCCTTCAGGGACTTTGTCTTAACCTTGCTGCATGGAATGAGGGACTGCTGTTTTCCCATCTGTGAATTGGTGTTAAAAGTAGTTGAGGACTCCTAAACTCCCCCAGCTCTAACTGTAGTGATGCTTTTAGTGATAAAATGCTTTGTGGATGACACTGAGTCTGAAAGTGGGCTGATGCACCCATTATTTTAGCTTTTCCAAAAGTCCCCAGTCAGTCTTGAAATTCGTTTGAATACGGGAAATGTAGATTGTTGGGGGACTGGGCACCCTGAAAACGCTCATCTTAAATGCCTAGGTCATAGATTTTTCCTCGCTAAAGGGTGTCAAGCGAAATCATGCGAAAGTTTTGTCCGTGGTGAAGTAATTTATTGCCACTGAAGTGTAGGAGCGTGTGTTTTGTTTATGGTTGGTAAAAACCTGATCAAATAGCCAAAACTCATTTCTGTCAATGCTAGTTGTTATACATCAAGTACATTGTATTAGAAGAATTTGGTATGTATAGAGTTTCAAGTCAATTTCTAGCTGATGCAGACAGGATGCATGTAAGAAGTTAGGCACAACCCCGCACAGCCCCAATTCAGCATGTTTTCTCCTTAGACATGCAGTGTATATATTGGGGCTGGGCAATTAATCAAAAACTTTATCGAACCTACAATCGTAAATGTTAATTGACAATGATCAAGCACATGACTACTAATTGTTTTATTACTGTTGTTTCTTTTGTAAACTTTGTCTTTATTCTGTGCATTCCACTGTGTGTGTTCATGTACTGTTTCTTGAAAGCAGACTACCACATGTCATGTGATTTTGCCCAGTCAATTAGATGATTTTGATATGAATTTCTGTTGCCCAGCCCTAATCGTGATGTAAAAAAAAAACGGTATTGGTCAACATGGAAAAATAAATTGTGATGAAATATTTTGCCATATCGCCCTGGCCCTATCTATATTCATAAATATAAATGTGTGCTTATTGCTATAGCCTAAGTGCTTATTGCTATGGCCTATAGTACCCTCCAGTGCCAGTGTGTTTCTGCTGACTCTAGGTCTAGGAGTCTAGCATGCTATGGTTCAGTTCCTTTTATAAGATGCTTGCACAAGCTTAAAACACTGTGAGGATGAGTGAGCATTTGAAAGTAAGAGACTAGTTGGAAATGCCCATGTGTAGGTGCTGCATTTTTTGAATGCAGCTTTATATCTGCCTCTGCAGAAATCTTTTTGTGAAGTGTTCTGTCTGTATTCAGGTTTATATTACAGTAATTTCTTCTAGGACATGTAGTAGCTTTTCACTAAATTGTAGCAAATCAAGATTGTCCTTAAACTTTAATTGTTTATTCGGGAGAGTTCATACTGCAATAATGGACGAATCATTTTGGTCCCACCATTCCTCATTCCTCAGATCCAACCCCTCACTACTGTAGAACCACTTTTCTGATGAGAATTGCCCATTAGTTGTTGCACTCTCTTGAATGTCTGCTTGTTTCTCTGATCCACCCTCAATAATGATCTTTTTAAATGTTGTCTAATCAACCTTTGAGACGGTTGTCTAATTCTCAAACACAGCAATTAGATTCTACTTTTTTTTCAGATGTTTTCCAGATTGTGAATGGTTTCTGAGCAGGGTTACTATTATCAGTGCTACTACTGTTGTCGAGCCACAATTGACCTCGATTCCCCATGATCTTATTGACTTGTCCAGTTAAAAAGAGTCGGGGCGGGGTGGTGTTGAGGGTGGTGGCCCATTTTTGTTGCCTTCTGCCGGTAGCTTTTTACTGGGTCACTGAAAATGGACTCTTCACTAACTGTCCCCTTTCTTTCTGCTTTTGTCTTTCAGATGCTGTACCCATCCCGTGTGTAATGTGCTGTTGTGTACATACAATAAACAAACTTGGTCCAAATCTTTTGTCGTGTTGTGTGTGTTTTTTTTTGTTTTTTTTCCTCCATCCCCCCCCCCCTTACCATCTCTGTTAGGTCTACTGCAGAGTGAAAATTTGTTACAATGCCACATTGAACAGATTGACATGTACTCTGATGACCTGTCAGATGCTTATAATGGTTACATGTATCAGTAATACAACATACTGAAATGTGAACAAGATAAATTGTATTCTGATGTTCATTTCAAACATAAATGTTCCCTCATTGTTGCATTCTGGCATGGGTGATCTTTGTACAGAAGCTCATAACAAAGGGGCAGCATGAAAATGCAATGACTGTTGGATGTGTGTGTGTGTGTGTTTTCTTACATACACAAATCAAAAGTCATTTCCCTGTCATAATCTACAGGTTATTCCTTTCTCATAATGTATTATTACTCCCTCAAATTTGAACATAATAGCCATTTTCTTTAATTTTCAAGATGACATTTATGGTGATGTGTTTAAGAGGTGTGAATAATCGTTTTATATCACCTCTGCATGTCCTGGTTGAGTGTTATTGACGGAAACATTTGCCTTGGATGCAGGTGCCTAAAGTGATTGATTTGAGCACTGTATTTGAGTATTTCTTTTATCAGGACGCATTAGATTTGTTTAGTTTGTTTCGTACTTGGCCTATTCCGCCAGCAAGTTTGCCTGAAGTAGTGATCGATTTGGCGCGGTCCAAGGAATACAGCTATAATAAACTTGGAAGCGTGGAATTGTCAAAGACGTTGAAAGCAATTGAAATTTATATGGGGGACAACTAAGCCTATACAAAACAACATTGGGCTTAACTATTAGTCCAGAAAATAACGAATTACGTTGGATGTTTTACTATGGGACACTAATGTAAGATGAAATGGCTCATCATTTGACCCTGTGGTATGTGTTTTGTAGTGTCATCATGAGTAATAGTCTTGGTTAAGGACCGCTACTCCTTAATTGGATGAAAAAAATCCAAGACCGAACGAGAACAACCTCAGTTACGCGTGATGGGAAGCTAGAGCGTTTTGTGGAAAAGTACTAGAAGCACTGTATGAGAAACCGCAGTCCTCGCCTGTCACCGCCGCATTATGTAAAAGACATGGAACAGAATCCCCAAAAATTACTTGGCCATAGGATCCTTGTATCAGTAACCTTACTAATGGCATTGGAGTTGATTTAAAGCTACATTATCTAGGAAGCAATCAGACTCGGGTAATTGTGTTCCATTAGCAGTGTGTTGAAGCTACCTCCTGTCTGGCAGAATTAAAACTTAACCTCATGTTCGTCTACGTGACAATATCAAGAAGGCACTGTCTTATATTTCAAAACAAAAGATATATCCTGCTTTATTGTATAGCTATATTAATCAGTTCCTCGCAGCAAGGGCGCGCGCGGTAGCTTGAACGCGCATCAGATGATCCTCCCATTTGCTGCGTCTCTTTCTAGAGATTATGGGTATTGCAGTGTTGTTTTGACTGTACAGCGCTGCTGGGGTCCACAATAGTTTGGACCTGAACTACAATTCCCAAATAAGCATAGGCGTTGGGTCCCTCAAAGGACTGCTTTATAAAGAAGTTGTTTTTCCTCAGTGCCCGTTCTGGATCAGTTGGATGACCAAGCGGAGGTAACTGTTGCTAGGGATGAAAATGCTGTTTATTTATCTCAAAACGTTTATTAATTTCAACTTAAAATTTCAGGATCATTGCACAGAACCTGAGCTTAGAGTGGTGTCATGACATTCTGTTATTTTGTAACAGGCCTTTGCCGTAACATAATTGCTATAAGTGCATCAAAACCGTATCCGTCAACTCATTCAGGGTGAGCCACTGCTACTGTGGTGTCATTGTTTATCTATACATCCAAAATGGATGTTGAATTTAAGTTGTAAATGTGGGGACAAATTAGCCTCCCCAGCGGTGGTTATTCTGAACATTTAAGACTGTACGGTTATTCCTTTAACCTAGGCTCTGTAATCAACTTAACGAGTGAGCATTATCTCAGTGATCATTTTGTGTGTTTAGCTAATAATGTCCCAACAAAGTCTAAGTCATGAAATCTTAATGTTCTTTCTTAATACGATCGAGGCTAAGCGACTCAACGTTTTATTGTCTAGTCTTATTATCGACTAGGATGGTGGTGTCCATTTGTCAATCTATGTACAGAATTGGCTATTGTGTTGAATTTATTCCATGTTATAAAATCTCCTGAGATTTACACACGTGTATGTCGTCGGTGCAGGACCACAAATGTTTCTGATGGGCAAAGCTATTGTTTTAATTGATAATCCGGAACCAACTGTACTCACGGATTTATTTCTCCCATAATTCGGGTCTGTGGTTTTTCACTGGCTTTGATATATTTATTGACTTGATGGAATTGATCCCTACATTTTGATCAGAGCAGCTACTTCCGGAACGCTGTGTACGAATTAATTTCATCGAAGCTGTATATGGACAAGAAATGTTGGTGTTGGTTAGATTTGATATGGGCCACAATAGCCTTTTGAAAAACGCATTTCGTCGGAGCAGGTTTGTGATCAATGTAATAGACCCTATCCATACTCTAGATTTTGTTGTCTAAAAGCCCGTTTAAGCATGCGTAATATTTGACAATATTTGACAATGACCTAGGTAAACAACCAGCATTCAAGCCAGCGACAACTGTATTTTTGCAAGTTGTCCACTAAATGCACACACACATAATCAGTGACAACTGGAATGGTGCGTTTTTCTTTTTGATGGTGACAGTGACAAACAAAGCATTCTGAACGCAGCGAAGCCAGTCAGCGCTCCTATGTTGGTGGAAAAAGATGAAAGAACATGATTTAGGAAAGGACTACCTGGCACCTGGCCCTGCGTATCGGGCTGTACCGTCCAGAGAGACCTTGCCTGGCTCAGAAATCGATCCTTATCAGCTCTCCAAGGTTCAGGTGAGTGACAGTTTTTACTGACTTGTTTGTAGTTAGTGCCTGATACAGTTGGCCTACTGCCTGTAATATGTCACCTTTTGTAGGCTACATAAAGGATCTAGTAATTAATTCTCATCCATTTGTTGTTGATATATTTAACCTGTTTATTGTTGTATTATTCAATGTAATGATGTAGTACATCCATTCTTGTTTAGCTTAAATTAACATTCACATGGGTCCACCAGAAAACAACTGATTTGACTGACTGCCATGTGTTACCCCACCTCACGTGTTTGGCTTAATTGGTAACAGACTTCACTTCTTAATGCAACCAGAGATCTGTCTCAGCCCCATGTGTTTGGCAGTCAGTCCAGAAGGGAGAGCCTCTTTGAAGGGTTGGGGAATGGCTTGGTTGATGGGTTGGGAGGGGGAAAAAATGCAAAGAAAGTTTTTGCTGAGTCAGTGTGCTGTCTAGTGTCATTTCTGTCACTTTGATTGTATTTGATCATTTGCGTTGCTCCAAGTTTGTGGGGTGGTAAAAGGGGCTTGTACACAAATGCTTATATTGTGTAGAAAGCATCGTTTTATCGTGGACTTGCAGCCAAAGGTCAGTGGTACTTGCTTTCAGCATGTTTTCTGTTTGTAGATACAATAGCTGCATTTCAAGTCATATGCTTGGATACTGTCTGATAAGCACACATGCTGTTGACAGGACTTTAAAACACACAATGGGACAACAGCTGTTGTTTTGTGTTTAGACAGAACGCTGTGTACTGTTTGTTATTCCTTTGCACTTTTGTTCTCTCTCTCTCTCTCCCTCTCTCTCCCTCCCTCTCCCTTGTCTCTGTCATCATTTGGGCAGCAGGATGTGACAGAAAGTGCCACTTTCCTCTTTTCTCTCCATTTTGTGTGTCTGTCTTTCTGAGCAGGATGAGCACACCCATATTTTATAGTCTCCCCTACATTGTTCATCATTGCTGTCTCGGTTCATTATCATTCAACTCAGTATATTTTTCCGGTTCTTTCCTCAGCCTCTTCCTCTGCAATCCATTTAGAGATCCCTCCTGCATGCTGCTGGGTACTGATAGGATGTTCACCCAGTCCCCCACTGCATGCTTTGCCTTGGTTTGAATTGTTTATGTAACCTTGAGCCCTCCCACCTCCCTCTTTCCTCTGTCAGTTGGAGCCAATCGGGCGGTTTGTTTCCGGTGATGCGGCAGGCGTTCTGGGCTTGTGATTGGCCAGATGGGTCTGAATGGCTGCACAGCTTGGTGTTTGTGCAACGTGAGCGCACGAGAGAAACGTGAAGCTTGGACCCACTAAGTGAAGGGGAGGGGGGCTGGGGCGCTTGGCTGGCACGTGCCAGACAGCACTGCAGAGATATATAGAGACTGAGCGTAGCATCCTCGGCAAAATGCCACACAGATGCTGAAACACTGAAGCAGACTCTCATTATTTCCTGCATCTTTGAGTGAATATGCAGGGCATGAGCTTTGTTACTCCACAACCGTACATGATTTTATCACCACAAAAGTGTTCCCAAGGACAGGGATGATGACGGGACTTTTTTTCCCCCTCAGATTTTCTAATTTGTAATCTTTGATGCCGTTCCCATCCTCCCCTGAAGGTCACCGGTGTCTGAGACTCTCTGGCACCCCCCAGTCCTCATCTGTCTCACTTATCAGCTTTCATAACCAGTGCTTGTCTCACTGGCAGCTCCAGGGGTCCAGGTTTTTTGGCAGGCCATGTTATTTTTCTCCTGTCAGTCCACTTAGTTCTTAATTATTCTTTAACTTCTCCCTGTACCCCTGTGTCCTCTTTCCTCTGAGGATATTGGTAAACATGAGGATATTGCCTGCTTGTGTGTCTGATTTTCAAAAAAACAAACCACAAATTTGACAGCAAAGCAAAAACCTAAAATATGTAAGGTTTTTTTTTTTAATTTTAAACCTACATGTGTCTGCTAGAGATGAAAAAAAGGCTTTCTGTTTCCCTTTGCATGTTTTGATCCAAACCACATGGCCACAACCTCAAAGTTTACCTTTACCTTTTTAGGCCAGTCTCTGATGTTGTGCCTCTTTTAAAACAACAATGCAGCAGTTTGCCAAAATTTTTATTAGGCAACTAGTTCTTGAATCATCTTCAGTTCCATTTTGAGGGTCATGGAAAGAACAGATCGGGTTAAACATGCATACAAATGTACATAGTAATTATGTAATTCCCAGCCCTTATCCACGGGATGTGCTATACGGTTCTGTGGTCTGGCTAGGAACACACTGCAGAAATGAAAGAAAAAATCCCAGCATGACATAGTTGACGCAGAGAAAATCTACACCAGTGCCAGCTCTAATTGTGCTGCTCAGTTTGTCCAGTCCAATGAGCCTTTTGGAACTTGTGTCTTTAAAACTGTTTTCCAGTCCACCACCCGAAAACAGTGTGAGCTGTGGGGCATGATCTTGCACCACCAGTCCACCACCCGAAAACAGTGTGAGCTGTGGGGCATGATCTTGTCCTCTCCTGCATAGTTGGCCCGTAGGCCCGATGTCACCAAGCTATTTGGTCTTTAAAAGCAAGAGACTGATTAGGCCACTATCTGTTTTCCTGTCTCCGCGTTTTCTTCTGTTTGACATTGTCGAATGTCATTGTGACACTCTTGTCTTGTGTGGCCGCTGGATGTGTGTGTGTTTTTTAAATACTTATGTGCTGAGCAAGTCTTTGCTGTTTGGATGGTATGGAGGAGGAAAACAAGATGTTCTTGTTCAACACTCCACTTTGCTGAACCTTCCATCATCCATGCAGAGCAGCTGGCTGTCTTGCCTAATGGGATATCTACATCAAATGCATGCAGTAGTGATTAAATCTACTTAAACTTAGTTTTCAGCTGTTATGCAACATGGAGGCCTTAATTCGATTTAATGTTAGGAGAAATGCACATCTTTAATTAAAAGAATGCACTATGCTCTTAGCACTGTGAGTGCCAGCGCTTGGCCTGGTCCAGTGCTGTTATAAGTAAAGATGCCTGATGCCTAAGACTGGGGTTAAATCCTCTGACTTAGCGGGGTCGACTGCCTCCTCACTGCTCCAGAACACGGTGTTCCCGCCACGCGAGTAATCCTGCGGGCTTTTTATTCCGCCTCTGTGGGTTTTTTAAAACGTGCAGAGGCTGCGGCCCCCTCCACTGTACATGCACACACATGCATAAATAGTACAGACACACACACACACACACACACACACACAAAAATGTACTTTGCCAGCAAAGGGATGTGAACACTTAACATCCAAAAACATAAAGGTTACTCTCAAAGACACACACACTCTATCTCTCTCTGTCTCTCTCTCTCTCACACACATACATACACACACACACACACAGACACCAGTGCTGGAGACAGCAGTAGCATCAGCTGGAAGTTCAACTGCACTGGTGCTAGTGGTAACACACAGTGTGTACATCTGTTGTCTCAGCTGGATTAAATAAAATTTCTATTGTTGTTGCTTAACATGAGCCATTGTTCAACTGTGTGTGTGAGAGAAGGGAGAGAGAGAGGGAGAGAAAGAGAAGGGGAAAGGGAGAAGGAGTGTGTATGTCTATGTGTGTGTCCTTTCCCCCCTCCTGGCCCTCAATGCAAACATTACGAAGGAAGTTTGGCCTGCAAACTCCAGGAACTCGTGATCAGCATGTCCAGACAAGAACAGCTGAGCTGTGTGTGTGTGTGTGTGTGTGTGTGTGTGTGTGTGTGTGTGTGTGGTGTGTGTGTGTGTGTGTGTGTGGTGTGTGTGTGTGTGGTGTGTGTGTGTGTGTGTGTGTGTGTGTGTGTAAGTAAGTGCTTGTGAGAAGGACGTGCGAGGGTCACACATGCTGATTGTGTTTAACACTGATGTGAGGAGGATTGGGGGGGGGGGGGGGGGGGGGGGTCAGTGTGGTGTGTGTGTGTGTGTTTGACTCATGTTTGTTCTTCCCCGCACGAGTGCCTGCACGAGACTGGCTCCTCTTTGATTTCGCTCCTTTAGGCAAACTGTGTGAGGCTCTTTGCGTCTCCGTGTCATACGACCATTGTGTGTTACACATTTGGCCTTTGAGTTGTTTTTTCTCTCATCGTCTCTCTGGACAGAAAGACACTGAGCAGCAAAAGGCTGGCACACATTCTAGCAATTTCCTTCGTTCTTTAAGAGTGAAAATGGGCAACTGAAGTGGCCTCATACAATTTGCAAGCAGTAAGAAGTGTAAGAAGTGATTACGATATGTCTTTAGCTGATTTCTCTCTCTTTCTCTCTCTCTCTCTCTTCCATGCCCCCCCCCCCCCCTCCAGGATGCCTTGGAGACTGCTGCACGTGCAGAGGGGGGCTTGCCCCTGGAGAGGGGCATCTCTCCCCACATTAAGGAGCTGGAGGAGGATAGTGGGCGTAGCAAGTACCACCACAGTGTCAGCATGCTCAAGCCTTTCCGCTCCACCAGCAAGTGAGTTTGTCACTCTGCACTCTACCTTCAACCATGAGACAAAAAGACACACACACACACACACCACACACACACACACACACACACACACACAGTCACACGCACACACACTCAAATATACAGACAAATGTTTATCTCTCCCGCAAGCTGCTGAACATTCCAATCTAGGCCTTTTCCCAAGAGTTTAGACAAGACCTTTTAAGTGAAGAATGATCAAAGCATTGTCTTTCACAGAGAGACGCAAAACACTAAATAGCTCAAGGTTGTTTTAGTCTTATGTTTTACATATTTTTCTTTCTTTCTTTCGCTCTCTCTCTCTCTCTTTCTATCTTTCTCTCTGTCTCTCTTTCACACACACTCTCACTGCTGCAGGCATGAGCACCCGGTGGATAATGCGGGTCTCTTCTCCTTCATGACGTTTAACTGGCTGACGCCCTTGGCCATCCAGGCCCACAGGAAGGGCCAGCTCCTTCTGGAGGATGTGTGGCCTGTGTCACAGTGGGAGAGCTGTGAGACCAACCGCCACAGGTCTGTGTGTGTGTGTGTGTGTGTGTGTGTGTGTGTGTGTGTGAGTGTGTGTCTGTCTGTCTCTGCCTGCCTGCCTGTTTTGCTGTCTGTGTGTCAGTGTAACTGATAGAGTAGAGATATTACAGTTAAAAAAATATGATATATGAGATTTCACATTGTTTTGTTTTTTTGTTTGTTGTTTAGTTTATGTGTTGTGTGATTTGTTCTCATGCCTGACATTCTGGTTCTCTGTTTTTGTCTGATGCTGTCTGTAGTAGGAAGATTGAGTAAATATGGTACAGCACAGGCCGAATTCTTAAACCGAGAGCCAACACTAACTAAATGGGGCGAGGGAAAATCATCCTTATCAGTAAGCCATAGCTGCCGTATTGCTATTCAGTCTATTTTGTACCAAATTCTCTTGTTCTATCTACCAGCAGCATTTGGTTATGGGTTGATTTACCCCGGACATTTTCTTTAGGGTTGACTAAGGACACTCCACACACCAGAGTGATGCATTGGCCATAGACATCTAAATTAGATTAGACAAGATAAATGACATCATCTGTCTTGTAATAGAGGTGAGTGAAGATCAGATATGAATTAGTCTGTATTAGTAGATTTAAGGAAACTATTATTAGAAATACTTCAGTCTAGGTTATTTATGTTTGGCCTCTAATGTTATTAGCAATGCCACTAGTGCATATTCACCCACTGCACTCATTTAGGAAGATAATTAGGAGTGATCACTGCCATAGATAATTGTACAGCCTGTGTCATTAACACTGAACACAATAGTCAGGAGGGGAGTCAAACATGCTGAATCAGTTTTGATGATGCATCACTACATCTATTCTCTTCCAGCATCCCACTCCCTGCCGTACTTATTTTGCATGTTTTCTGATTAAACATGTCTGAATGCACAATGTTATCTGATCTCCTTGACAACAGCCACATTGTCCTTGTCAAATCTGCAAAGAAAGCAGCCTTATTTTGTTGAATGCTTGTTGACTGGCAGAACAAATGCTCTGGTTGTAGAATAGGTCTACGGTCTGGATTTTGATATCTGTTCAGGACTTGATTTGTTGATATCTGTTCAGGACTGCAATCTGCCCAGCAGTAGAGCATGACTAAAGTCTGTTAGGGACACGTATGTTTGATATCACTGTGTCTGTATTTATGTTGAAAAGGCAAGGGTGCAGTGTTTGTGTGTTTATGTGGGTGTCCTAACAGTGTTGTTATGTATGTGCACAAAACTAAAGTGTGTTTATTGTCAGTCTGTGAGCGCGTGTGTTTCTAGAAGACGCATGTTTTTGTGTTTGTGTGTGTGTGTTTGTGAGTGAGTGAGTGTATGAGTGTATCACATGAAGTGCCTCACATGATTGTCTGTGTGTGGTTGTTGACCATTTCCTCTTTGTGTTTGTGTGTATGTGTGTGTGCGTGCGTGTGTGCACCTAGGCTGACGGCCCTGTGGGAAGAGGAGTGTGAGGCACATGGGGATCAGGCCTCTCTGCGGCGTGTGGTCTGGCACTTCTGTCGCACCAGGCTGCTGCTGTCCATCCTATGCCTCATGGTCACCCAGCTGGCTGGCTTCAGCGGCCCAGTAAGTAACACCATCTCAGTGTCCTCTCTCTCTCTTCCACTCTCTTTCTCTCTCTTTCACATTCTCTCTCTCATTTGCCTTAGTCGCTGGGAAAAGGGTGTGTGTGCATTTGTACAATTGCACCAACCCACCCAGCCAGCCTCCCCTGCCCCCCCCTCCCAGCCAAACTGCGTGCCTCCAGCTGAAATGTGTAGGTAAGTCTCTCTCGGATGGGGCAGGGAGGTGTCGTATGCCACTCTTCTCTTACCCTCTCCCAACATGCTTTGCTGCCAGCACAGCTGTCTTACAGTATAATGTTCATGAAAGGCCGATGAGTAGAACTACCTGGTTTGTGCTGCTGGTTAGTGTGCATGTCTTTCTGAGGGCAACAGAACGAATGGTGATATTTTTTTTTGTTTTGTTATATCAGTAGCCATTGTGTTTCAACACCTTATTAGTGCCTTATGAATGAAAAGAATTTTTGTGTCGCCACCTTTGCGTAGTTAGGTGTAGGTTTGTGTCTTCAGTGAGTTTGACCCTCTTAATGTTGGTTCACTTATCTTGTAAGTAGAGGATTTTCAGCCCATGGGAACTGGACTTGGTTTGAAGGTGCCCCACAGTTCTACTTTTAGCGTTGTTTCCCTAATCAGGCACTGTCAACTCCGAAGAGATTTTGCTGTTTGCATTTTAAAAAATGCATCACTCGTAGCATGAATCCAAATGGCATACCAGTTTTTCAGCAAGTTAAAGCTCAACACTGGAGTTGTCTGTTCCTGTTAACCGTGCAGCAGAGCTAAGTTTGGCCCTGTCCCCTGCTCCTGCATCGCTAAAGAACTAGTCAGTAGTACTCCTATCTACCGCCCCCTAGAGGCATTTCACATGTAGTTGTGATCACAGTAGGATTCCGATAGGTCAGTGATACCGCTCTCTTTACCCTACAGTGAAATATTTGCATGTGTGCAGCACGAGATGTAAATTTGCATGGGCTAGTGACAGTCTCTGCTCAGTGCGGGTTGAAATCTCTGCTGCATAAGGCTTCTGCCGTCAAGATTAGATTTTTTTTCCCCTTTCGCCACGTGGCCTTAACAGGCAGACTACTTCCTCTCTCCTCTCTGCATTCTGTCTTTGTTTTCCTATGTCATTCTTCTGACACAGATTTGTTTTTTTCTTGTTGTTTTGTTGTTGTTTTTGATCTACACAATCCATTATCAGTCTGACCGTCCACTGTATCAGACAGAGGCCTTGTGTTTTTGAATTGGATGAAAGTCCATTGGAAAGATGATCCCTGTTTGCATTAGGAGGACTAGGAGGCCCAGTCTTAACCCAGCAGCTTTTATTTCCAAGGAGAGCTTCTGTCACTGTCCCTCCCTGGGTTGAGCAGCGAGCCTCTACTGTCCCGAGTCCCCCCCTCCTTACTTTTTTTTTTTTTTAACAAAAAAGACTTTTATTTTGAAAGAACAATTTTGGCTGCTCCTCAGCCTCCTCTGACAAACATCAATGGCATGTCTGTCATATGTTGCTGTTTTTATGGGCTTTATTGGGCTTAAATAATATATTAATGCACGTTTTATTGACTGATTTTCTGATGAAGTAATGTGGAAAGGAGAGGGTGGGGATGGGGTGGGGTGGGTTGTGCAGAGTTTGGGCGTCTGCAGGGACCGGAGTTCTCTGCCGGCCCAAGCGAGAGACATGTGACAGAGGCTGTTCTTTAGAATCCACAGGGCGTCCGTTTTACCTGCGGAGAGCAATAGAACGCAAGACGGGCTCCAGAGCCTTCCAACAGCGAACAAAAAAAATATGCCTGTGAGGTAAGGGCACGTTTCTTAAGCAGGGCTGGATCAAGAGTTACTCTGTGTCTGCTTTTTCTTTTTCACTCTCTCCTCTCCTATCTTCTATCTTTCTCTGTTTGCCTCTGTCTCTGTGTTCAGTCTAATTCTATGAATTTGTTTTTTGATGCTATAGTACTTCAACAGTTTACCCTAAGAAGAAATGACTTTGATGAACTTGCTTGTGTGTATGTCCTGTTTTGTGTAATGTGGATACTGTTTTTTTTTTTTTTCCTTGTAAGTTTTATGTGCCATCACGTTAACACTACACTCCATGCTCCCAGTTGCCTGGGACAGTTCAGTTAAAAGCTCTAACTAAAATGCCAAGGAAATCGGACTTTTTGACGTGTTACCAATGCACGACCAGTGCCTGGACTGATGTTTCTTAAGTCTGAATTAATTTTTATGGGAGGGCCTATAGAAATCTGGGCCCTCCAAACCCTGTGGATTTTTGCCATGTCGAATGGACACTTGAATGGCAACCCTTAAGTCTGTGTGCCTTGAATAAAAAAAAGCCTGCCTTTGATTGGCCAATGTACATGGTTGCACCTAACAGAAAAAAAGAGAGGGGAGTTGGTTCGCCCTTGGCCCCTCCTCTCAGGAGCTCTTCTTAAATGGACAGTAGATGAAATGACTTAAAATGTGATGTCACAAACCCTTCTGATGGACACACACTGTCTTACAGACATATTCATACAAATGCTTTGAAGGACTGTTCAGTGCTACATTTTTTATCACAATGATATTTTATCACAATGGACAAATATACCCTCAGTGCTTTTTCTGTTTTGTATTCTATTTTGATTTCGGTTGAATCATGACCTGCCACATCATGTTTTCTCATTTATCATGTTCATTGGGACTGTGTAAAAGTTTTGCCGTTTTCAATCAACAAGATTCAGAATTCTTTTTTTTTTTTTTTAACAGTCGCAAATAAACTTTAACTGTTGACTCAAACCTTGTGGGTTTGCTGGGGTTTCCGTGTTTGTTTGAAAATGTCCTTGAATGACAAGATAATATCCATGTGAGCAGAATGAATGTTTTGGTCTGTGTGTGTATGTGAGTATGTATGTATGTATGTATGTATGTATGTATGTATGTATGTATGTATGTATGCGTGTTTTGATACTTTGCATTCAGAGATTCAGTGTTGGCCTCTTCTGTTTTGAACTAGTGGCCTCATTTTGGCTTACCCTCTGTGCTGTGTCCTATTGCGCTCTCCCTCTCTCTCTCTCTCTCTCTCTCTCTCTCTCTCTCTCTCTCTCTCTCTCTCTCTCTCGCTCTGCTTCATCCCTGTCCCCTCTCTCTGTTGTCCTATAATCAAACTGCTGATGTTAATTTTCAGGTGTTAAAAACAAAACCGCGTCCTCGTCCTCTGCCCCAACCCTGGTCTGACTGTAGGTATCCTGTCTTTGAATCCATCTAATGCAAGCAAAGACCTAGAAAGGGAGGGCAAAAAAAGAGAAAACCCATGTTAAAGTCATGTTGTGAAATGCAATGCAATGTCTCCTTTTGTTTTCCGAATTGGCCGTGGTTGGCATTTTTCATTGTTTCTCTTGTTCTTTTCAAAGGATCTTAATAGAAAAAAGGGCCAGCAAAGGTAAATGCTGAGAGCACGTTGTGTAATATCACCAGAACTTAGGTTGCTATCCTCTATCCTTAGTAGACTTTAACAGTTTTCCTATGTTTCTAATGATTAGAAAACCGTCCAGTTATGGAATGATGCTCTTTTAGATTAAACTTGATTGCCTCTCTGTCCCTCTTAAGTGAATGACTATGATTCTGATGACGACGATGATTATTATGATGATGAATGACTACCGTAGTGATGTTGTGCTGTTATTGTGTTGATGTTATTGTTGTTGTTGTTGTCGCTGAGCTGGAGGCTCTTGCCGTTTTCTGTGCTCTCAGTCACGCGCATTGTGTCCTGTCACCTCCCCCTTGCTGCTTCCCCCTCTCCCTCGCAGGCCTTTGTGGTGAAGCGGCTGTTGGAGTACACCCAGCAGGGCGTGCCTGACCTGCCCTATGGCCTGCTGTTGGTGCTGGGCCTGCTGACCACCGAACTGGTGCGGTCCTGGTCCCTGGCCCTCACCTGGGCACTCAACTACCGCACGGGTTCCCGCCTGCGAGGAGCCATCCTTACCATGGCCTTCCACAAGATCCTGCGGCTGCGTAGCATCCGCGAGAAGTCGATGGGAGAGGTGAGGGCGGAAAGATGGAGGGATGGATGGATGGATTTGGAAGTCTGGTAGATCTAGACAACTGATACAGAGGAGAAGTTTAGGAAGTCAGATAGATATGAAAAAAGTGAAGCGAAGCCTAGATAATGGTGCGTAGGCACAGAAGATTATAAGGACATAAGGGACATAAGGGAGAGGGAGGTGTAATCGGGTTAGAAAATGGCTGAAATGGAGAAGTATGAAAATGGAAGTATGAAAAGGCCAAGACTGTGAACTCAACATGGGAAATTCACGTTCAGAGAAATACGTTCTTAGTAAACAGCTGCTGACTAATACAATAACAAAAGCTTGGAAATTACTTCAGGTATTTGTCATTTTCTGGACTGGTCACCTATTGGACAATGAATGTCTGCTAATTCAGTAACTGAATCAGACAGTGTAGTTTTTGGGAACACCACTGACATTACATACACCTAATAACATTCAGCCCGGAATGCATGTCAAGGAAAGTCCCTTCATTCCTCAGTTGGTATTAACCATTTTAAAGTTTCAGGCAAGGAAGTAATTAGAAAGTGGTGATACACATTTTCATGGAAAAGTTCCTCAACTGCTAGAAGGTATTTTCCATTAAAAAAAGTCATTGGATCCTTAAGAATTCAATTTGAAGTGTCATGTGGACATGAACATGTATTTTTTTTACACACTCACTAATACATGCCACACAGATTATAATCTTCCGTTTTTTTTTCCCTGCCTTGGCTCTGCCTCCCAGCTGGTCAACATGTGCTCGAGTGACGGCCAGCGGATGTTTGAGGCAGCGGTGGTGGGCAGCCTCCTGGCCGGAGGGCCGGTTGTTGCCGTGCTGGGCATGGTCTACAACCTTTTCATCCTGGGCCCTACCTCACTGCTAGGCTCCGCTGTCTTCATCCTCTTCTACCCTGCTATGGTGAGTGGCTGGCTATGAATTGACAAATCTGCTCAGGTATACAGTTACACCATAATCCTATTCTTAAGGACTATACAATGTCTTGTCATTTCTAAATATTATGTCAGACCCCATCATTATGTACATACTTACTTGTATATGAGTATGTATGTACTTACTTGTATATGAGTATGTACTTACTTACTTATATACTTACATGTATATTTGAGTATGTACTTTTTTGTATACTTACATGTATATGGTCTAGCAAAATAAGCACAAGCATGTGAGTGTCCTCTCACAGACCTGGCCAAGTGGCCATTCACATAAAAAAGCTTAGAGAGGCACTCCAGCATGGACCACACTTATTAGTTTACATTTGCTTTTGTAGATGGAGTCAAAACAGATGCGTTAATATAATAGATGCTATGCACATGATGAATAAAAGCAGTTCTTCTGACTCTGTTTTCTGCTGATGTAGATGTTTAGCTCTAGGCTGACAGCCTACTTCAGGAGGAGAGGCGTGTCCATTACGGACAGCCGCGTACAGAAGATGAACGAGATCCTCAACTACATCAAGTTCATCAAGATGTATGCCTGGGTCAAGGCTTTCTCGCAAACAGTGCGCCGTAAGTGCCCTGTATTTGCTTCTAGAGGTTTCCTGCGCACTCCCATCTTACCCCACTTACTGGAATTCTGTCTGAAGTCTCATGGGATGAGCCATGCTATATTAAACAGCTCTCTCACTCAAATAAATAGAAATGCCCAGTACTCTCCTTTTAGATCTTTTTCTGGTATGCGTCTCAACTACAAGTTTCTTTCACTGGTGACAGGAATCCGTGAAGAAGAGCGATTGATCCTGGAGCGAGCGGGCTACTTTCAGAGCATCACGGTAGGCGTGGCGCCCATTGTCGTGGTGATCGCCAGTGTGGCCACGTTCTCGACGCACATGTTGCTAGGATACGACCTCAACGCTGCTCAGGTGCGCCTCTAAACAGGAAGCGTTTATTTGTCTAATCTTGTGCAATACTAATCAGAAGATAAAACAGGGTTTAATCTCTCTCCCTCTCTGTGTCTCTTGCTCTCTCTGGCTTTAGGCATTTACTGTTGTAACAGTCTTCAATGCAATGACCTTTGCCCTGAAGGTCACCCCATTCTCTGTGAAGTCACTGTCGGAGGCATCAGTGGCAATGGATAGATTTAAGGTGAGAGCTAATCCACTCCATTTTATTTAATAACACTACGCCATGCCACTCCACTCACTCACCACATCACCTATTTATAATGTATTGCCTGCGATGAGTACCCAAACTCTCTCTTATACTAGTGTAATGAGATGCAAAAAAGAATCTCACAATCTTGAATCTATTCCCTTTCATTCTTCCATCCTCACCCCACCTCTCCTCATCAATGTCTCCCACTCACACTCTCATCTCGCGCTCTAATTCCCATAAGGCCCTTTGTCCCTGTTCTCAGATAGTTTCTGAGAGGCTGGCTGGGCTCTTGTTATGTTGCTAGGAGTGCTAGGGCCTGGCAGTGTTGGCAGGACATCTGTGCATGTCCCACTGGGGCCCTGGGCCCTCCTAATCTGGGGATCTGGGCAGCGCAGCCCCTGCGAGGTGTGTGTTTATTTTGGTCCAGCTGGAAGGACATTAGGAATGTGCTGCGTCAGCCGCACTGGAGGGGACTCTTGCACGAGACAGGGCTTCATTGCTCTGCTCAGCACCCAATTACTGTGCCAGTCTAAAGTACCCTCCCCCCTACCACCACCCTCACCACTGTCCCAACCCTTCCAACACCACTAAACTCTACATGATTCCCCCACCCCAGTGCCTCTCTATAAACCACCCGGAATCTTCCAGAACAAAAGCCTCTGAGGAAAGGAAGGGAGTGATGGGGAGGGGGGTTATGGCCTAGCCTGTGCCCCAGTTTCTGACGACAGCCCTGCATGTTAAGGATTCTTTAGGGATTAAATACTGAACAGGAGAACATAAAGGAAGCAAGGGGGAGGGGAGCTTTTCAGGACATCAGATTGGGACAGGGGGGATGACTGGCTGGTGGGGTGATCAGGTCGACCAAAGCCTAAGGGGTGAGGGGCAGACGCGGGGGGGGTGTCCATTGGGGCACACAGGAATTATGTGAGTGGGGAGAGCTGGCAAATCCCTGGAAAGGCTCAGGGGCTGTACAGTACAGCTGAACTTGCTGAACCTTCCCATCCCTCATGACACACACAGCTGAGTTTCGGCTCGCCTGTGGCCTCTCTATAGCCCCTTCGCAGTGACCTTACCACTAGTCACCCCTAGCCAGAGGGAACATTTGATACTTTAGTTCTCTTTAGCTGGAGGGTCACTTGGTTCTAATAAATATTACCCTTGAGGTTAGTAAATGCCTGGAATTTTCATGACAAAGTCTAAGTTCTCTAAATTCTCATGTGATTATTGCCATAGTGCTTTTGGGGAAAGAATGCAGTGTGGAAATATGGGTGTGATCTTCACAGGAACTACAGACAGAAGATGAGTCGTAGAGTAAATCAGTTTTAGGTGGGATCTTCTGTTGGGTTATCTGAAAGCAAATGAAACTATAAAACTTATGGAAATAATGATTGGATGTATTAGACATTGTAAAACACCTGCAGTCCTGCTAGCTGTAAGAGTGAATCTGTAGATATGTTATATGCTTGTGCATATATAAGCTGTGTGACTCCATCCCGCTATCCACCCCATTAGAGTTTGCTGCTGATGGCTGAGGTGAAAATGATCCGTGACCAACCGCAGGACCCAAAGGTGGCCGTGGAGATGTGTGCAGCGAGCCTGGCGTGGGAGATGGTAGGCCACAGCGCCCAGCCCACCCCACGGGGGACGCCCTACGTGGGCCTTAGTCAGAGAAAGATCCGGCGGAAGCAGCAGCAGCAGCAGTCACAGCCGTCGCCACAGAGCGACGTGGCGGCGGAACAGCAGAGATCTCAATATCTGAGCGATGCTGGAGCCTCCACCCCTGAGCACCAGCCTCACGGCATCTCCACCATCAGTCAGAGGCTACAGAGGACCCTGCACTGCATCGACCTCACTGTAGAACAGGTCTGTGATGGGACACCATGGCTTGTGACTATACTAGACTGTAGCAAAATAAGTCAAACGGAGGTCTGTGCCTGTGTCTGTGTGTGAATCGACGATTCAAAAATAGTAGGACTGTAGAAAAAGTTGTAACTGTTTTTTTTTTTTCATCCATCAGGGGAAGCTGGTTGGCATCTGTGGCAGTGTGGGTAGTGGCAAGACTTCTCTCATATCTGCTATACTGGGACAGGTGAGAGAACTCATCAGCCTGACACTGTATCAAAGCAGCCAAGGTTATTGGTTGGATATCAAGGAATACAGCCACACGTTAAATGCATACACAACATAAATTGGCATGTGCTTTGAAAAATGGAGTCAGTCCAACTATTCCGTATTTGTAGGTTAAGTATTTTAATATAAGTAAAGCATAAACGTTTCAAGCACAGTCGAGGATGTCCTTTTGCATTGCAACCAAGAGCGGGAATACACTTTGTGGCGAGTGTCAGAGTGCATTGAAATTACTTTTCCCAAAGTCAGTTACAACAAAATAAAATAATTCAGTGGCAGTTACATTTACATTTATGCATTTAGCAGACACTTTTATCCAAAGTGACTTACAAAAGAGGATAACATTCAAGCTACAACACAATGAAAAAACTAACAAAGAGTGCATACTGCTAACATCAGATTTGCAGTATTTTAAATTGAAAGTGCAATAGTGTAATAAAAGTGCAGTGGCCAAGTGCAGAGATTAAGTATAAGAGGTTAAGTGCATTCCTGGTATTCAGAATTCAAGCCAGGAGATATTCTTGGAATAGCTGGATCTTCAAGAATTTCTTGAAGGTCTTGAAGACCCAGCTCTTACAAGAATATCTAATTTATCATCACGGCAATATCCAGAAGCATGCTTCTTACATCAGGCAGGTGCCATGTGTCTCTTTCAAGAGCCACTAATGCACTGTTCTCCCTCTGCTTTTCTGCCTCAGTACAGCTTGTGGATGTTAGTCTCTCTGATGTGCTGAATGATTTGTCTGCCCCTGCAGATGACTCTTCTGGAGGGTACGGTGGCGGTAAACGGGGACTTTGCATATGTGGCTCAGCAGGCGTGGATCCTGAACGCCACTCTCCGTGACAACATCCTGTTCGGCAAGGACTACGAGGAGGAAAGGTAAGGACAAAACCAGAGAGGGCTGAAGCAGAGTACTCAACGATTTTTGGATGAACAGAAGAGCTGGGAGAAATCTTGGACTTGGTGATGGGTGGACGGAATCCTCTCTCAACTTGCACAGTGTTTCATGGCAAACTGCAGATGTGTAATCGTGGGAATGATTATTTCACAGACAGCAAATGATACTCATATTTCAGTTTAGGAAAATATACTACCAGTGCAGTTAGTGCAGTTACATGCAAACGAACAAGTCATATTTCGGTCTGACTACACTATTTGCACTAACTTTACTCCAAATGTGAAATTTAATTATGTGGAACTGATTTTAGAACTCCAGCTGATTGCTCATGCTTCAAGAAAATAGGTCTGTCAGCATGTATACATCACACACAATAATTTGGAACACTTCATACATCTGTGCTACATTCAACAGCAAGAAGATGTCAAACATAGAATGCTGTTCTCACATCTGAGGTGATGTTCAATAGCAGTGCATGCCTGTGAGGGATGGGCCAAGCCCATCTGAATCCAGAGCAGGTCAGAAGGCCAGTGCATTCCTGTCAGAGGGTATATCTGTCAGTGGGCTGAGTGCTGCTGATAAGCATGTGAGAGTCACAACCTGCTGAGTAGGGTGACTGCTTAGATGATTGGACAAATGCTGTGTGTGTGTGGTGTGTGTGTGTGGTTTAGTGGTGCATTGTGAAATGTGGCGAGCCTGGCTTCAATGACTCAGCAGTATTCGCACAGTCAGCAGTGTGACACAGCATTTTCTGTCGTCATTTCACACCAACAAGCTGTGCAAAGATCAAGACATTGCTCTATAGTGGTGAAAAAATAACAAACAACCAATAAACTGGAATGCATTGGTTAATATAGGGGGGAAAGACACAGGCCAGCAGTTAAACTGTTTTATTTGTGCCATCAGGAAGTGAAAGACCCTGTATCCACTCTTTGTCCTCAGGTACCAGGCTGTGCTGAGTGCCTGCTGTCTGAGGCCTGATCTGGCCATCTTACCCAACGGTGACCTCACAGAGGTGAGACAGCACAGTGGGATGCTGGTATACTGTAGGTTGTCAAAGTAATAGCACTGAATTGTTTTTAACTGTTTATTTAATGATTTAATGAGTGAAACGATGCATTTCTCAGTGTAGATCATGATTAAGACAGTTGTTTTCTGCAATCAATTAAATTGAAAAGAATTCCAGTTTATGCATACTACATGTAGTGTGGATTTCAATATGTAGATAACATACATCCTGCATTTGTGTTCATGTCAGATTGGTGAGCGTGGTGCCAACCTTAGTGGTGGGCAGCGGCAGCGCATCAGCCTGGCGCGAGCCCTCTACAGCGACCGTGCCATCTACATCCTGGATGACCCACTCAGTGCCCTGGACGCCCATGTGGGCAACCACATCTTCAACAATGCCATCAGGAAGCACCTGCGCCAGAAGACCATCATCTTCGTCACGCATCAGCTGCAGGTAAATGAGGACTCCGACACTAGTAATAGCATGGTTTGCCAACACCATGGCGTATCACAATGCCAGACTACCGTTAACTGAGTCACTCAGAAATATTTGGTTAGTTGGCTGGTTGAAAAAATTACTTTCGACTTAGCCAATCTGAACAGTGAAACTTAATGTTCTGTAGATTTTTATGCAATATATATATACAGTATATATCCTATGTATTGGATTTCGGTGTGTGTGTATACATATATATATAGAGAGAGAGAGAGGGGGAGAGAGAGAGAGAGATGATGATGATGTTGGTGCATTCCTTCATGCTTGTGCTTTGTGTAGTACCTGGTGGACTGTGATGATGTGATCTTCATGCGAGAGGGCAGCATCACAGAGCAGGGGACCCATGAGGACTTGATGAGCCTTAATGGAGATTATGCTGCCATGTTCAACAACCTGCAGCTGGGAGAGGCCCCCCTCATAGAGGTAACAGCAGGAGGCACTGTTATGCAGAAGTTATTGTAGCTTGATGTTTTTTTTGTTTGTTTGTTTGATTACAGTCTAAAGTCTGTTTACTGCAGGCTTTGCCATCTTGATATGCTGATTTTGCCATTCTTGACTAATCTTGATATGCTGATGTTGAAAGTCGATGAAATCACATTTTATCTCCTGTTAACCAAAAAGTTAATTGTATTAGGTGAATGGAGACTTTTGACATGAGTCTTTGTGCATTTCGTGCGGTGAGTTTTTGAGTATTTTGTGTTCTTGCAGATACCCAACAAGGATTCAGGGAACTCACTGAAGAAACCTCTAGAAAAACCTAAAGCTGGATCAGTCAAGAAGGAAAAGCCAGTCAGCAAGGACAGTGGTAGGTCATGGACTTTCATGAGCATTATAAATATTATCCAATGTAATTTCTGTGGGTTATTCTGTTAACTGCATGGAAAACAAATCATTGCCTTAATTGGTTGAAAGGGATTCTAGAACACTCTCTTGTCTCACAGGTCAGCTGATGCAAGTAGAGGAGCGTGGGAAGGGCTCGGTGCCATGGTCCGTGTATGGCATTTACATCCGGGCCGCTGGAGGAGTGCTGGTCTTCCTCCTCATCCTCCTCCTCTTCGTCATCAACGTGGGCAGCACTGCCTTCAGCAACTGGTGGCTCAGCTACTGGATCAAGCAAGGCAGTGGGGTGAGAGAGAGAGGGAGAAAGAGAGAGAGAGAGAGAGAAAAGAGAGGATGAGGGGAAAACAGGAGGGGGCTCAAATGGATGGATGTATGAAAGAGATCTCTTGAGAGGAGTGCTGAGGTGACAGGATAGCTCTTTGTCAAGGATTAGCCTTATCTCTCCTTCTCCACAGCACAGCTCCAGCTCTGCTGGAATATTTATGTGACACGTTTCACCTTTGACTGTGTGTGTGGTGTGCACCTATTTAGAGTTTGTCTTTGCGTGAATGTCTCTCTAGACAGTTTGTGTGTGTGTGTGTGTGTGTACTGTTTACACATCATGTATGGTATTTGCACGTGCGTGGTAGTTGCAAATATGTTTGTTCATGTGGTGTACGTGTGTGTGGTGTGCGTGCGTGCGTGTGTCCAAACGTGTGTTTGTTTGTGTGGAGTGTCTTTGTGCACTGGGAAGCTATGGAAAAGCTAATCAGTGGTGAGCGCAGGTGTAAGTAGAGAGTGCTCAATTAATATTTCATGAGCAAGTGACCTTGATGAAGGCTTGTGAGAATACTTTTGGGGGTTGGTTCGCCCTCATTAATGGACCACGGAGATGGCCCCAATTCACCAAACACCACAATCTATCCGGTCAAATATAGATAAGTGGACCAGATAATCAAGTCAGTTGATTCTCTTGTGACCAATATAGAGTCTGTTGCTCCAGGCAAATAGCGACTCACTTTAATTACCCAAATGAATGAAGTATGTCAGCAGGAACTAGAGACAAGAGCCCAAAATTCAAACAGTCCCTCAGGGTCTGTGGTTAATGTTATTATACTTAGCCAGCACTGCAGTATAGCATTCTCCTATGTGTTTAGGCTAACGAGCAGTTTTTCAATTTCACATACTTTGTGTGTGTGTGTGTGTGTGTGTGTGTGAAAGAATGAAAGAAAGGAAGGAACAAAGAAAGAAAAAAAAAGAGTGCACGTGTATAATCTTGATGTGAAGGCTGAGTGGCCATTTACAGTATGATGTGTGTTTGTGTGTAGAACACTACGGTGCTGGTGGGGAACAGCTCAGTGGTGAGTGAGAGCATGAGGGACAACCCTATGATGAGGCATTACGCAGCTGTCTACGCCATGTCCATGGGAGTCATGCTCCTACTCAAGATCCTGCGCGGGATCGTCTTTGTCAAGGTGAGGTGTGTGTGTGTGTGTCTGTGCACGCACATGTTTTTCCACTTTGACTCCAAAAGGAGAGCATGTATTTCCATATTCTTTTCTCACCTGAGCAGTGTTTCATCACGACACAAGCAAGTGCACTATACATACATATGTGCATGTGTACCGCACTGTCGCATATGTTCATTTGGGTGAAAACTGTTCAGTTTTAAGATGATCTTGTATGTGTGAATTATTACCACTGTTGTACTAGGAACGTAATAGTTGTATTTCTAAGGCCTTCTTACGAAATTGTTCCCAGGTTACACTAAGGGCTTCTTCAAGGCTTCATGAAGAGCTGTTCCGGAAGATTCTTCGTAGCCCTATGAAATTTTTTGACACCACCCCCACAGCCCGCATCCTCAATCGCTTCTCCAAAGACATGGATGAAGGTAATTAGGAAACATTAGTTGTCTACAATATAAAAATATCTAAAAACAGAAGTCTGGGCAATGCTGAATCAGACAGAGAAGAAGAAATTATGACTGCTTCTTGTAGATTTTTTAAAATATTTTACCACCATTTGGAATTGATGCTATGACAAATATTTGTGTGCACATCTCTGGGTATTTGCATAGTCTGCAGAACATTCAAATGATTTCCTCTAATCCCTGATATAAAAAAAACTCTCTAACTCTGCTTCCCCATATGTACCCTCTCCTCAGTGGACACACGGCTGCCCTTCCAGGCAGAAATGTTCATCCAGAACGTGATTTTGGTGTTCTTCTGCCTGGGAGTGATCGGCAGCGTCTTCCCCCTCTTCCTGGTGGCGGTGGGCCCTCTGGTGCTGCTCTTCATCGCATTGCACATGGTGTCACGCGTCTTCATCCGCGAGCTCAAGCGCCTAGATAACATCACACAGTCCCCCTTCCTCACCCATATCACCTCCAGCATTCAGGGCCTGACCACCATCCACGCCTACGGCAAGGGGGACGAGTTCCTCCACAGGTAGGCCATGACTGTGGGCATGCACTGGCATTCAGAGGGCCCTGCTTCAACACCTCTGTATTCTAACAGGGAGGCTACACTGGATGAACAGTTAGCTTCCACTGTAATCAATGGAACTGGCTACACCAGACGAGGCAGCGCAGTGAATGTTCTAAAAAAAATCCCTGTGTTTTTTCTCAATGTAATTTTTACATGACTTGACTTAACGCTTCCGTAACGCATCCAGTGTAACCCTAGGGTGAGACTTTTAACTGACATATAATATCTGTAGACCTCATGGGAGTTTCCCATCTTGCATACATCAGTGGTTGAAATTGACAGCATAAGCTTTTGTCTGTTCTTGGGTAGATGCTTTTTGTTTTCTTCTCTTTTTAATCTCAGCACCGTTGTGAAATGAGAGCCTGTTCCCTCGTTTTGTTTCCCAAAGGAACTAAGTTGAATAGTTGATGCTATGTGGGAAAAAAACGGTATCTAACCAGTCTGTCTTTCTCCACATAGGTACCAGGGTCTGCTGGACCAGAACCAGGCTCCGTTCTACCTGTTCAGCTGTGCCATGCGCTGGTTGGCAGTCCGGCTGGACATCATCAGTGTGGCCCTCATCAGCATCACAGCCCTGATGATTGTGGTCATGCATGGACGCATCCCACCTGCTTATGCTGGCCTGGCAATCTCCTACGCTGTCCAGGTGAGTCTTGAACTAAGAATTATCCCGCTGAATTGACCTTGTATAATTTTAAAATGTGAACTGAGTTAAACATGGCTGTAGACCTTCAGATCCTGTTTCTTTCAAATTCAGTTTTATCTTGAATATTAAATTAGGCTCATGATACGGCCATTTTTAGACATCAGCTCTCTGAACTGTCCGATTTGTCCTCTCAGCTCACAGGGCTCTTCCAGTTTACTGTGCGGTTGGCAACGGAGACAGAGGCTCGCTTCACCTCAGTGGAGAGGATCCAACACTATATCCAGGTACTGAACCCATCCCATCCCTCACAGCTCCTCTGAGTTTAGGGCTTAGTCAGGAAACCCTTGTGGCTTTGATACCAGGGCCTGCAAACCTTTTGCCCTCAGTCCCTAATTGTGGATCCCATTGTGCATATTTACTGTGATTCAATCTGGAGAAGAGCATCAGGTAAATGCATAAATGGTCTTATGAAACAGCACAGAGATCAGCTTTACACCACCCACCTTCATGAACCAGAATGACACCACAAAGTGGAACTGAGGACAAACAGTGTGCTCAAATGTGCACCTACAGTGAAACTGACATTCAGATTAATAGACTCTTTGGAGACACACCTGATTCCCACGACTGTTAAAGCTGGGTGGAGCTTTTATGCAGCATTCCCATGGGACAGTCGTGGAGTATTATCACTTTGTTGGCCTTTTCATGAAGTATCAAGGAATTTTCTCTGCAAAGTATCATGTAGAGGAATTACACATGAAAAATATTGATACATTATCAGCAAATAGTATCTCTCCATGCACTCAAGTATCACTTGAGTTAGTTCACATGCTTGATGTAATATAGAGGCTGTTTTTTTGCAGGACAAATGTTTTTTCATACACCACAGGTCAGAGAAATTTTTAGTCATTTAGTTAGGGATAACACAGAAACATTTGACTTGACACTTGAAAGTGGGAACTAAGTAAAATGTTGGAAACCTGACTGAAAGTCTTTCTCTCTCTCCGTGTACCCAGTCTCTGGCCCTTGAAGCTCCTGCCCGCATCAAGAACAAGGCTCCCCCAGAGAACTGGCCCCACGAAGGGGAGGTGGTGTTTGATGAAACAGAGATGCGCTACCGGGAGAAT
Organism: Tenualosa ilisha; assembly: GCA_015244755.2. Classification (NCBI taxonomy): domain Eukaryota; kingdom Metazoa; phylum Chordata; class Actinopteri; order Clupeiformes; family Clupeidae; genus Tenualosa; species Tenualosa ilisha. The sequence continues at coordinate 5,808,398 of PYXC01000452.1, forward strand.
CTCCCGCTGGTCCTCAAGAAGGTCTCCTGTACCATCCGACCCAAAGAGAAGGTCGGGATTGTGGGTCGGACAGGATCAGGTAAGTCCAGATCATGACAAGCTTCTCTTCCTCATTTAAACCACAGCAAACAAAAGTGCAGCAAACATGCAACACTTTAGGAGACGTGTCTCCTAAATGTCCTTCTGGGAATACTGACATCCTCTCTTCTCCTCTGGTCAGGTAAATCATCTCTGGGTGTGGTCCTGTTCCGCCTGGTGGAGCCCTGTGGTGGCTCCATTAAGATAGATGGGGTTAACATCTGTGACATTGGCCTGGCCGACCTCCGCAGCAAGCTGTCAATCATTCCACAAGAGCCAGTGCTTTTCAGTGGCACTGTACGGTAAGAGGGCTTTTCTGTCTGTCTTTCTTTTTCTCTTACACTCTCTGTCTACATTTAATCTGTTCTCTATGTAATATTATACTGACCTAATAGAGGCAATATCTCTGAATTGTGAAGGTCTAACCTGGACCCCTTCAACCAGTACTCAGAGGAGTCCATCTGGGATGCTCTGGAGAGGACTCATATGAAGGAGTGTGTAAGTATACAAAGAAAAAACACTCTCACACACACACACACACACACACACACACACACACACACACACATATACAGTATATACATATATACATACATACAGTACATGCATGTTATGCATATTGTACATATGTATATGCTACAGTTAATCAAAAAATAATTGAAATGACTAATTTATGTAATTTTGCTTGTCTTAATTATTAAATTTTTCTTTTTGCCCTTAAAAAGCAACTGATTTTGATTCGAGGTTACAATTGCCAACCTTAGCATACACACACACAAACATACACAAATGTATAAACTTGTAGCTATACATACAGTATACGCCCTATTTGACTCTAACCTTTGCTCTCATAGGTGTGTCAGCTGCCCCTGAGGCTAGAGTCAGAGGTGGTAGAGAATGGGGAGAATTTCTCTGTCGGGGAAAGACAGCTGCTGTGTGTGGCCCGCGCCCTGCTGAGGCAGTGCAAGGTGAGACATCACCCCCACTGAGACGACCAACACACACAGATACATACACTCTCTCTCACACACACATACACACATATGTACACACACACAAGCTAATTTAAAACTAGGCCACCGCAGGACGCCTTCCCATATTTCCTGCCATGCCTTGTATTTGTAGGAACTGTGGTTATCTGACCCTCATCTGTGTGTTCTACACCCTATCCCTTCCCTCAGGTTCTGATCCTGGATGAGGCCACTGCCGCTATGGACACTGAGACAGACTCCCTGATTCAGGAGACCATCCGCTCTGCCTTTGAGGACTGCACCACGCTGACCATCGCCCACCGGCTGCAGACTGTGCTCAACTGTGACCGCATCATGGTGCTCAACCAGGGACAGGTATGACTTTTGCAGCTGGTGTGATTTATGGTTCGGATCCAGAATAACTACGATTGTCATGTGTAGTTTTAAAAGTTTTCATGGTTTCAGTGTTTTAGTGTACAATTTAATCAAACCACTCAGCACAACATTGGTCACTTTGTTTATCTTGCCCCTTTTCCCTGTCAGGTTGTGGAGTTCGATGAGCCGTCCAGACTTCTAGCCAACGAGAACTCTCGCTTCTGTGCCATGCTGGCCGCAGTGGAGAACAAGGTCTCGGTGCGTGGCTAAGAGCGGGAACTGGAGGTCTTCAGCGCGCTCCTTAGATAATGGGAGAAGACTCCTCCCATAACCCTACCCCTCTACACCCCCCAGCCAGCTGAGCCCTGGCACAACTCCCCTCATTCTGCAAATACACCATATGCTGCCCTGCCCACAGGTTGGGGGGGATTTGTGCTGGCAAACTCTTTGGCAACGGGGTGACTTGAGTGGGGACTCTGGGACTGTCCGGAACAGACGCCTTTTCAGATCTAGCAAATCGAATGGTCAGGAGATCATCATTACTGTAACAATGTTCCAAGTATTAGTGGGAAAAAGGGTTTACATGTAGCTGTATTCATTCCATCAAGTCTGTTTTATAGAATATATCTATATATGCATCTATAAAAATATATATTTAGGTGAAAGAAGATATACACAGAGTTTATTTTGTAAAGACTCTGTATGTAAAATCATAGCAATGTCTTCTGTGTCTTCTACCACTCATGTCCTCACTGTCTTACTACCTATTTTAATCAGTTGATCTAATGACTTGACAAATCCACAGGTCATGTAGTATTTTTTTTTTTGTCGTCTCGTGACTTGAAACTCAGACTCAGACTCAAGCAACTCGGTGCAGTAGTCCCAAAGGGGGGGGGCTGCTTCCAGCAGGGGCTGGGGATGGAGGACTCTGGCTAAAGCCCTGTCTGTCACGGGTACTGGGGCTTTGGGTGGAGGGACCATTCAACAAACAGACAGAGAGGCTTTTGGCTCTTTTTGTGGCCTGCAAAGGCCTGCTTGGCACTGAACGGACCGGAAAGTTCTCTCTGATAGCGAGAGAATCCACGCTGCTCATTCCCAGTGTCCTTTGCGTCTCGCGCCTGGGGCACAACCTCGACTCCTAAGTGAAGAGGCCTTGTAAATGATCTGACAGCCTATTTCCTTTTGTTAATGCCATTTCTTCCTCTTTTTTAATCCTTAATGAAGCTTTTCTTTATCATTATTGTTTTTATTTAATGACATACTGTTAACAGGCTGTGTTGTTGCCCTTGTCAAAGCTCTAGCATCTACAGTGGTACTGGCTGGTCTCCTCAGCTAATGCTGTTAGTTAGAGGTCTCTGACTCTAATGTTAATTTGATGTTGATTTTGTTTTTCTTTACTTTTGCTCTGTGTTACAAAAGATGCCAGTCATGCACAATGTTTTTTTATTTTCATTTTGGCTGGAATTGCACTGCTCAGAGCAGGCCATCTTCTCCTTTCCTGTTTTTTTCTGTTGTTGTAATCTGTCTTACATGGTAAAGATATTGCAAATTGGTCTTTGAGAAGACCTGCAGAATGTCTGTCTGTATGTCATTTCTATTACATTTTTATAGCCTTAGCATGACTTCATCATTGCCTTGTGATGGGAATTGGGATAACCGTGGAGAAGAATGGATCTCTTTAAAAAAAAAAAAAAAGTCAATAAAATTATTTTAGGGTTACAAAAATGTGTGTGTGTGTGTGTTTTTCTGTGCATTGTAGCCTGTATGGGGATGTTCATTGGTGTAACACTGAGCCGGGATCGATCAGCAGAGGAATCTGAGACCATAGGGACACCAATATCCTCTTTCCTACTTCTCTGCCTCATCAACACACTTACAGGCTGCACTCATGCAGATAGGAGCACTCATACACTCACACACACACACACTTGCTCTAAAATAAAACGCTCATCCCATCAATTCTTAATTGCTGCAGTCCTCAGAGTCTCTTTGCCACTATGCAGGGATGAAGGCTCTTCGATTGTGTATAGGCTACAATGCAGACCCATTCAGTATTCTTGACAATTTGAGTCATGGTTACTGTAAGTAGGCTAGTAGGTATTTAGAGGTGTAGTCATGTTAGTAGTCATTCGACGGTTGTGTAATCGGTATTGCATTGGTGACCAGGGGATGCCTTGGCAGATCAAGATGCCTTACTAGGTCTTATTATTTTCTTTCAGTGGGATTAGTTATGGTACCTGCTCACTCCTCTAATCACACATGACTTGGACCAGGACGTTTGAAGAATCTGACACGTCATCCTATGGAGAATATAATGCATGACCTTTAAAATGATAGGGTGCGGTACGAAGAGGTTTATGAGTGAAATGCAAGGAAACCGTGACATCTGTCGGTAGAGGAGGTGTACTACACAGACCTGAGCCACAGCTGGTCCTTAGCAACATCGTCTCCCTTCCGTAAGCAGATCTTCCCCGGCGCCGGGAACACTCCTCCCCCTTCGCAATCAACACCTTACCGCTGCCACCGAGCCGAGGACAGTCTCCAGGACGACGAGGAAACAACCATTAATAAAGGTTACACATTGTGTAGCAAAGTTTCTATGGCGGATGGTCACTGGGCTTGTAAAAGGATATCCAATTCTACTGAACGTATCGCTTTCACACGGTGGATCCCTTTCCCCTTCACGCCCATGCTAGCTAAGTGTCAAACTCCTTGGCGCAACAGATTTAAAACGTAATAGGCTACTACTCTGAGTGACGTTAGTTACAGCAAAGGATATGCCTCTTGCCGAAGCATACATCTTTCATCTATGGGAGGATGCCGAGGGGTCTTCGGTTTGTTTTGAGGGTTCGCTCGGAAAGCTAATTTGTAGTGTTTCCTTCCAAGGCTGTTGATGTTAAGTATTTTGAGGTGCTACCGAATTGGGACGAAAATCCCTCGGGTCGCCTCTGTAGCGCCCCCCTGCAGACCAAAAACTTTCCTCTCTCGAAGTGATTTCCTCCCCTGTTTTTACTTCCTGTTTTCTACGGGAGTCACTTAGCTCAGCGCCTTTCATTTCAACTTTTTTTCTTTGCGCCTGGCACCTCCATAGTTTCTTCTGACGAAATTTGAAACATCTATAACTTATCTGTTTCTTTAGAGTCGTTCGAACGTGCGCACTCAGAGAAGACTACATTCTTTGGATTTTAAGGAGAAATGCTGGGCTCGATTTTATGATCGGTCCCGATGGATTTCACATAGATTTTTTGTTGTTTGCTGGACTGTCCACTTAACCTAACGTTATTAATTTTTCGCCCGTTCCCGTGCTTTGCTCTCTAACGTTACGGCTTCATTGCTACAAAGGCAAGTCGATTGCCAAAGCTACTTCTCATGGGTATTAATGAAGTTCGCACGACATAGCCTATATGCTATCTTTAGTTCTAACGACTCATTTTGTGGCTAAATGTTATCGACGATGTTTAGTTCATAATTAATGTCTCTTTGAAAGTTACAATGGCTGAGCTTCAGCGACCGACGCTGTGCTGTTGTCGGAAAGTGCTGACGGTGCCCAGCAAGTCCTGTGAAGGCGGCCGGACTTTGGGACAATGTCGCCTGGTGGACATTGCATCGGCCTCCAACTTCCACAGCTTTAAACTTCGACACTTTCATCTTGACCTCCACCTCAACTTTGCTCTGAAGAGGATGACAGGATGGCAGGTCCTCGAACTGGTGCCGATCCAACCTGGGGTGCAAACTTTGGTTTTGGATTCGCACCCGTCCCTACACATCCATTCCATCGACTGTAAGGTACCCGGTACCGCTGGTTCCCCGGATATCTTCCTTTCACTGACTTACCGAGTGGACCCTTTCACAGACTACGGCTCTTCGCTTAACATTAGCCTGCCGGCCTCAGTCATACGGCCGCACCGGGCTTTCCAGATCACCATCCGCTACACTACGACAGACGGCCCTGCGGTAAGGTCACTTCGGTGGCAGCTGTGTGTCGTTGACAAAATGACATTGATGTTGGCTAATAATAACCTGTAATGGCATTCCGCAATTGTTTATAGCAGTAGGCTTAGTTTTGAGAACCTGGGTCTATTTACTTTTATGTCTAAATTTAGCCGGTACCTCAAAAGACGTTGATAATCAGTCGACCTATCAAATAATCTCCCAGCATAATGGAATCCTAGTGTCTGCTTTGGGATAAGGCCTTAGGGAGAGAAGAATGCAACAGTATTGGCTTTCAGAGAGCAAAGCCTGCCTCAGAAAGTCAGCTCATTTGTTCAGACAGTTCCCTAGGCAATTCTTGGGTCTGTAGTGTATTCACGACGGGGTGACTCATCATTAGGTCAACTTAGCCGTCTCCCATGACACAAAATTTAGTGGTGTCCCCTTTGAAAAGATAATTGAACGTTCACGGCTCCATGACATCCATGCTCATTGACGGTATTGACACACTCCTACCCAGTTTACCAGCTCATGCAGTTCAGCAGTCTCCCCCTCCCTTGCCCTCTCTGACTCTGTCACATGTATTCCACATGTACGCATCACAGGCTTAATGTTTTGCCCTTAATTTCTCTCTCATATTTTGCTTCTTAAATGGGTCTCTGTTGGCCTCATCAATGCTTCAGTGTCTGCCTTGCTCTCTGGCATTGTGGCCATGTCAAACAGCAGTGATCATTAAATAACTTGATACTGATGCGTTAATAGTCCTCACCTGTCATTTCCCTATCCTGAATTCACACACACACACACTAATCTAATCTTCCTAAATGTCTGCCCATTCCAATTGACCGTTTACACTCATATAGTCCCCTATCTGACATTCTTGCTAGCATTTTGTCTTGCCCTCTCAATTTCCCACCACCTTTTGATGTGGCATCTGTCTCGACCTTTAACCCGACTGACCACTTTTTTTGCGTGTATTGGTATGCAATGTTGTTGCAGATCTGGTGGCTGGATGCTGAGCTGACATGTGGCCAGACGCGTCCACTGGTCTTCACACAGGGCCACTCCGTTTGCAACCGATCCTTCTTCCCCTGTTTTGACACGCCGGCCATCAAGAGCACCTACTCCGCCACAGTGCGGGTAAGGCCTTGGTCTCTTTTCCAAACATACTCTCACCCTCCCTCCCTCTCTCTCTCTCTCTCTCTTTGTGTGTGTGTGTGTAATCTCTCTTGCTCTGTATTTAAGAACAGCTCGTAATCTTGCTTGCACCACTGCTTTCCCTCTGTTTTCTCTTAATCTCATTCTGTCAGTAATCCTAATCTTTTTAATTTGCCCTCTGTCTGTCTCCAGCAACATGTCTGCGTCGGGCCGGTTCTTTCCTCTGCTTAGATTTCCCTGTTTCTACTGTACTTTGGTCAGACCTTTTTTTTGTGCGCAATTTGGATTAATCTCTACTTTTCCTTCTCTTTGTGCCTTGTAATTCTCATGCCATGCTGTAGTCTCGTTCTGCAGTCTTTTTTTATCATGTTCTGTCTCTATCTTTGTGTTCACCCTGTCTCATTCATTTATGTGTGCTTTTATGTTTTGGCATGACATGGTATTTTGTCCCGGTGTCTTTTCTGTTTGTGTGTGTATGTGGTTATTTTGTGTGTGTGTGTGTGTGTGTGTGTCTACGATGGTGTCTCTAGGTACCAGAGGGTGTGACGGTGCTCATGAGTGCGTCCCGCAGCGCTTATTCCAAGCAGGACCGCGTCTTCCAGTTTTCCATGGAGTTTCCCGTACCAGCCTACCTGGTGGCACTGGTGGCGGGGGACCTGCAACATGCTGACATTGGCCCCAGGTTAGAACAACCGCAGAGAGAGAGAGAAGGGGGGGGGGGCTTGACTGGTGGATACCAGGTGTTCAAAACTGAAACTGAGGCTATAGTGTAGGGGGAGGGGATGCTATGACTAAAGTGGCCCAGAATGTGTGAATGTCAGAGAGACGGTGTTAGAGGAAGAGTCTGGTTGAGTGATGCCTGTTTGTGTGTGTGTGTGGTTAATGCTGTGGGCTTAGGTGTGTCAGAGTTGTAGAGGCTGAGTCACCTAGGCTCAGTCAGCGTTGCTCTGAGCATGAAGTGTACAGCGCTGTCAATTCCAAGTCATCATGTTATTTGTTTGGTGAAAACACACCCCTTCTCTTCTTTGCTCTTCTCCTTCCTTTCAACTTCTCTCTCCATTTGTCTTACCTCTCCTTCTTCCTTATCTTTTTTTCCCTTTTCTCATCTTTCTCCTTGCTTTTAATCTCACTCAAATCAAATGAAGTGACAGTTAATCTTAATACATGTCGGCTATCAACCTTACAGTATATTTATTATATTTACATACAGCATACATATTTAAATTGATTTAAAGAGAAAGAAAAAAAATAACAAACAGATAATACAAATGTTTATATAAACATTTGTATTATCTGTTTGTTATTTTTTTCTTTCTCTTTAAATCAATATATATATATATATATATATATATATATACACATTTTATTAATTCATTTGTATTTAATTTATTAATTTAATAACTTTCTCTGTCTGTCTTAGGAGTCGTGTGTGGGCAGAGCCTTGCATCCTCACCTGTGCTGTCAGTAAGCTGGGAGGCAGTGTTGAGCGCTGGCTGGCTGTGGCTGAGGGACTGTTTGGCCCTTATGTCTGGGGAAGGTAGGTTTCTTTCTCTTTTGTGTAACTCACTCACTTATGCTCTCTTACTCTCGCTATCTCTCTCTCTGACACACACGCACACAAATATCACATCACACACGCATCACACACGAACACAAATATCATCATGCAAATTTTAGGTAATACAAGCGCTGTATTCATATTGAACACACCTACACATACCATTAAAAATTCAAAGGATAGCCAAGCTCTGAACTGATGACGGTCCTGTTCACAGGGCGGGTCTGGTTATGGATTTGGACATATACAGGCCAGTCTCAATTAGAAGCCGGTTTGATTTATACATTTTGGCTCTCCTATAGCATATTCAGTCACTCTGCGAGACCCACCACTTCAGGTCAGCTGATGATTTGAACTGAGTGCAGCTCACTGTAACAAACGCTAAACTGAGCACAATTGGCATAAGCCATATCGAAGAGCCTAGGCTACATTGACGCCCCCTTGACATCTGCGCTGGGGTATTGCAACTTTGGACTGTGCTCTCTACATGGTCAGAAATATTTCTGACATTTACCATGACTTCATTTGATGTTCTTTAGTTGAGCAGCTGACCTGCCGGAAGGTTCTGCCTCCACTGTCTCTGGAGAGTGATGAGAATGCAAGTGCATAACATGTCTATGTTTTTTGCCAACCACAGCCATGGACTGTATAATGCACTATATGAATTACTTACCTTCTTACTTACTAAGGCCCACCCAATCTCCTGATTAAGACAATTCTACCCTGCTGCTTCCTGTGCAATGATTCTATTCAAGATGGCTTTAGGTTATTATTCACAGGCCATCGTCTTTTTTGCCTTGCCGAAAGTTAGACCTACTTGTGTTCTCGTTAGAGAAGCGAGAAGAGAAAATGTTTTGCGTGAACACTCTTTCTCTCTCTGTTTGCAAAGAAATGGTCATAATATGGACATTTTCTGCCGTCATCTTTCAACTTGTGCGCATTATATTTGCCTGTAACGGGAGAACGGAGACAAATTAAACACTTTGTAACAAAATATAATTTTCAAAAATCTTGTAAAAGACTGAAAGCTAATATTTTGTCAGCAGCAACCTACATCTGTTAAGTGCAGTTGTGTTTTCTATCCTGGACAACCCATTGGGGAGTAATTTGCACAAAAGCAGGACATAATTTTAATCATATTTCCGTAGGCTGGATTATAAATGCAATATCAACATATACATGAAAGTTTGGCATTAAGAAGAGCACTAACTGGGCTACTGAATAAGTATACAATTTATGTTTTACATAAAAAACTTAAAAAAAAAAAAAAAAAAAAACAGCCTCTAGGTGAAATTCACTTCAGACCTTCAATAAACGTTTATCGCCTGTGATTCCATGATAAAAATACATAACCAGATAGCATAACTAGGCATGTAGGCTAGATCTAGGCTATAATGCTCTATGTTTTGACCAAATGATTCTTGTTTTATTGCACTCCAAGAAAACCATAATGTGTCATAGTCCCTGTTTCCATCTCCCTGTCCTCCCCAAGGAATTTAATATCAATTGAAAAGTCTTATGGATATTTGTATGTTGTATATTACCAATTTTCAGATTTTTGGAGAGCAAAAGTTTTTGCCAAAATTCTGCCCCAAATAGTCGCCTGTTCTAAATAGAAGCAGGGGTAATTTTATAATTTGAAGTGTTATGGTATAAAAACATGAACACATTTGAACTGTTGCTATGTCCATACACTTATGAAGTGTACCACTTGTAAACTTGTTGTTTTTGCGTTGTCAAATATTGATTTTTAATCAGTATGGTGACTTTGTGTCAAGATCACTATGCGTTTTTGCCATATTTTGTTTCTGTAGAAGTTCACAGGTCTCAGGTGAACTGCCGTAAAATATTTGGGCTCTGATAATAGTTTTTTTCCATTTATCTGAAACTGCATTGTTTCTTATATGTTTCAGTCTATGACTCTAATGAAATCTAGTCCCTGATGTTACTTTACCAGTGACGACATAATGTTTGTAGTGACTGCAGCACGCAGATGATCCCATGTTGGCATTATCCATCTGGAGTTTGATTGGACTGTTACCTCCGATTACTCACAACTATGAAAGCCTGTGAGTCAGTCATTGCTTGCCCCCCCCCCCCAAAAAAACCCTTCCTGATCTGCAGGCTGATGTTTCCCGGAGCGCTTTGGAGCGCTCACTTTGTCCTAGTTTCTCTCTCCCACTGTCATGTCTCCTGTTCAAAGCGGTCCAGTTAGCCATTCATCCATACAAATTGAAACACACACACACACACACACACTTAAACCTCTGTGGGAATCTATTGCTGTTGACAGTGAATGGCACGCAGCTAGTTTGTGTGCTTGGTCCATTCTGACGCGCAGAGTCTCTTTGCATTAATGTAATGACCAGTCAAGTGACAGCGGTTGATGGGTCGGCTCAGGAGATCAGACTCGATACGATCAAAAATAGTATGGCAATAACACAGCGGAAGAGTCTGAAGAAGATGATGTCCTCAAGTCTGCCTTTGGTATCAAAGGAAACTGAGGCCTGTATGTAAGCTGATGACATAAAGATTTTGTTTTGAATATGTATGCCTTCAGCAGGTCAGTCAAGTTCAGTCATTCATGGAAGAAATTTTACTGAACGTAGCCTTAACATAACCCCTAACTTGAATCATAATTTGTTGTTAACATGCAGTGTCAACAGATTGTGTGTTTATAATTTGAGGGTCTGTTGATCGTCCTCATAGGAGACCATTTACAGACATAGTATCCCATTATTCAATGGCATTCAGTGGCAATTGTTTTGCATCAATGCAGTATCTCTGGGCTTACCTTTGTCTTGGGCACAGATACGACATTGTCTTCCTGCCTCCCTCCTTCCCCATCGTTGCCATGGAGAACCCATGTCTGACGTTCATCATCTCGTCCATCCTGGAGAGCCGAGAGTTCCTGCTGATCGATGTGATCCACGAGATCGCCCACGGCTGGTTCGGCAACGCCGTCACCAATGCCACCTGGGAGGAGATGTGGCTTAGCGAGGGCCTGGCCACCTACGCACAGAGACGCATCACCACTGAGGCTTATGGTACAGATCAGCAACACACACACACACACATACACCACAAACCACAATCCAGCCCACGTAGTGCTTTTCCACATACCCACACATATGACCAAGACACACATTTAACATATTTTCATCACAGACAAATTGAGGCGTATAGTAAAATAAGATTAAAAATTCTGTTGTCTTTTTGTTTCATAAAAAAGAAAAAGATGAAATACTTTTATATTTGGCTAGAGGGTTCTAAGACCTAAAAAATAATTCTAAAGTAAGAAACACATAAGTAATTTTTCTTTAACAAGCCGATGGAGACTGTAAACAAAAAGGCAGTCAGTATGCAGCAGATAGCAGAGTCTTTTAAACTTCAGACCCTGCTTTAAGGCTAACTCACACACTCACAGGCACACATGCATGCATGCATTCATGCTCAGATGCACACACCCATACACACAACACACACAACAAACACATGCGCAAATTCTCTCTCTTTACTTCTGCAGCCATAAAAGTTCCATCTTGTCTTGATCTATCATATATATTTTATACACTTATTGAGAAATGACAAAAGGTTAGACTCCAACATTGACTCTAGATCTACACTGACTGTAGATCACTTCATTCACTGCGCTTCAAATTTGAATATTAACACAATGTGTGGTAGAGCTGAAGGAATGTACACACACTTTGTACAAAAACAACTATAGACTACTCTGTTCAGCACAGATGTAGACACACACGTACTCTCTCATGCAACATTTATTTACACACACACACACACTCATATGCGTAATGTACTTGCATAGCTCAGTAACTCATTACTGTGAGGCGTTTCCTTTCCAAAATAAAAGCAGACAGACAGCACCCCTTTGTCCAGTGATGCCTCATTTCCATGTTTGTGTCACACACATCATGCCACCATGCAGCTCACTGGGCTCACGCAGATATTGCTGTGGTGGAGTACACAAGCGCACACAACACTCTTTAGGCAGCACTAGACTCACTGAAGCATTATTTTACATGTTAATGGAAAGCAGCACACACACACACACACACGCACGCACATACACACACACACACACACACACACATGGCCCTTAATGCTCTTGTGTGTTCTCAGGCGAGGCCTTCACCTGCCTGGAGACCGTGTTCCGTCTGGACGCTCTGCACAGACAGATGCGTCTCTTAGGAGACAACAACCCCGTCAGCAAACTCCAGGCCAAGTTTGAGCCAGGTATGGCCAGGACAAGAGTCCAACACACACACACACACACACACACACACACACACACACACACACACACACAGAGAGACATAAATAAACACTTTTTTACTCTATCCTCTAAGAATTTGCAGATTCTCTCGTACAGTGTGCCTAAATATTGTTAATATAAGTAAGGTCTCACAACTTATGCACTTAAATTTGTTGTTGTTTGTTTGTTTTGGTTTTTTTAATTATTTGAAATTTTGAGGTATAACTTTGGAGACCTTGCTTTGAAATGTTTGGGCACATAATATGGTTGAATAAGGACATTTTCAGGAGGTTGAGTGGGAAAGTTCACCAAAAAATGCCCCATTTCACATGGAACGACCCACTGTTCACCGGAGAGAAATTGCATGAAAGACAGGATCTGTGAGCTGTGCCCAGCCAAACCCCACAGCATCACTGTAACTATGGAGAGCATAGTCATCGCTCCTTCTTACTCACAAACCAGGCGCTGCTAAAAATACTGGAGGGGGAAAAAAAGTCTAGTGTTTCTGGTGAATGCATCAGTACTCTGAGAAGTGTGTGTCTGATCTGCCAGAGCCTGTTGTTGTGCGGCCTCTGCATCAGCACTCTGAGAAGTGTGTGTCTGATCTGCCAGGGCTTGTTGATGTGCGGACTCTGCTACCTTGTGTGAGGGTTTTAGACTGGACACGCCATGGGTGGTATTGTCCAACAGGGGATTAATTCAGAGCTTCCTTGTCCTGGCTCTCTGGAGTGATGGGGCTACTTGCTGTCAGTTTTTTTTTTTATTATTATGCTGACGCACCTGCTTGACGGCACTTGCAGTGTTAAATCCTTTTAATAGCCGAATTGAATTTTGCTGGAGGAGAAAGACGGGGGAAAATGTCCAAGGCCGAATTAGGATTCTTGCTAAGCTTGCACAGAAAATCCCATGGAATCTGGTGTTAAGGCTCAGAGAACTGAGAAAGGGGCCTTATGCATTGTGCTGTTTATCTGGAAGTACATCAGCAAAGCTTGTGCACTAGTCAGAGATTATTTTTCTTTAACCAATGGTGCACGTGTTAGTCATCACACCTTTTATAATTCCTCATTTTCATGGTTTTGTATTCTTTCTTTTTCATCACTCTATCTCTCACTCACTCACTCACTGCCTCTCTCTCACACATACACACATACACTCCTACTCTCACACATACACACACACACGTCTCACTCTCATGTCCAGGTGTGAACCCCAGCAGTCTGATGAATCTCTTCACCTATGAGAAGGGCTTCTGTTTCGTCTCCTACCTCTCACAGCTTTGTGGCGACATCAAGCGATTCGACAGCTTCCTGAGGGTAAGCACAAGTGAACACACACACACAAACGCTTTTCTCTGAAGAGACTAACTTTGACCATTCATTTTTGTGGGTACACATACACTTCACACACACTATACAGCCAACTGTGTGCATCTACTGTTTACTTTGCTGTTTAACACACACAGAGACACACTGTTAATCATTCCCCACTCTTTAACTGAGGCTGCCCCCCCCCCCCCATACACACACACACACACACACACACACACACACACATACACACACACTCACTCTCTCTCTCCCTGTCTCTGTGCAGGCCTACATTGAGAAGTTCAAGTTCAGCAGTGTGGTGGCCCAGGACCTGCTGGACTTTTTCTTAGGCTTCTTCCCTGAGCTGAAGGAAAACTGTGTGTCACAGAGAGAAGGTGAGCGAGGGAGAAAATACCAAATTTCTCTTATTGTTTAAAGTTCAACACTTTACTAAACAATAAATCTAGCAGCCCAGAGCTGGATAGTGGATGTTACAAAAACGCTTTATTAGAGTACAGGAAACCATCAGGAAGTCACACTCTAAACATCTGAAGATAAATGTTATGTTTTGTACACCATCATGGCAATCTTCTGGAATCTTTGGCCATGCAAGCGTGACACAGGACAATACCGTACATAATCCCTCCATATTACAAAATCATAACCCTGTTATTCAAGAGCCCCGAGTGCCGTGTGCCGCCCGAGTTTGGTACAATATAGACCAAATAGTGTTTGGTACTAGTGAAAAAAGAGTGTATCTATCCTTGTACAGTCAGGTCTGCATCAGAACCAGGCCTCGTCAGTTCCTTAAATACCTAAACACTTGTGCTGCTCTCCTAGAAGCTCAATTCACCCATCACCTCTAGACACTCAGGTTAACAAGGAGAGCAGAGGGCTGTCGATAAGAAACAACCTCCACATTCCAGAGAACTTACAGCACTGACTTGAAGTAAACCATATCCTCAATGTAAGACAGGATCCAGAAGGAGTTTCACCTTTTAAGGTTTTGTCATATGCCCATTACGTGCATAGAAACATCATCAAAGATCGAGATGAAATTTCATCTCTTAAACTTATGGTACTTAAAATAATATAAATATTATATATAGAACATTAATGAACTCCTATGGTGTCATGTGTCGTTAAATTTTGTAGAGATGAAACAGATCTTAGCATTGTGCAATAGAATGGAGAAATAGAGTATGCATTGTGGGATGTCTGTACATAAGATATGGTAAGAGAGTGAATGAAGTCCTCCACTCTCCCAACTCGCCCTCCTCTGCGTGCGCATCCCAGTGAGGAGCTGCTCCTGCTGGGACAGTCATAACACTCTGAGGGAAGTCAAACTAACTTTGGGAAAGCAGAAGATAGAATGTAAATAAACAGAAACATGACACCACCAATAACAACCCCCCCCCCAAAAAAAAACCTTTGTTGATGGATGTTTCTCTCAGGGCTAGAGTTTGAGCGCTGGCTGAACGACTGTGGACCCCCCCTGTTTGAGCCTGACCTCTCAGCTGGCGGGGTTCTGACCGGTCCAGTGCAGCGGCTGTGTGAGCTGTGGGGCACGGATGCCCCTGACACACAGGCCATCACGACCTTTGACCTCTCCACATGGAGCACCTTCCAGACGGTGTTGTTCCTCGACCGGGTGCTAGACCGCTCGCCGCTTCCTCACGGTAGCTATAGCGAATCTTTCAATCAGGAATTTGTCTGTTTGAGCTGAGCTCTGTGATTGGTTGTGCTTGCATAAACCTTAGGTGCTATTAGTGTATATATGCATCAAAATTTGCCTTTCCTACTTTTGGCTAGCTACTAATATTGACATGCACATTTCATTATATTTCATTTTGCATTTGCATTCATAATGCAGATTTTTGAGAATCAAATGAACCATCATATTGTTATTTTCTTTTCGTAAATTGTTGTAAGTAACACTTTTTTTTTTACATGAAAATAACTTTCTGTGTGCTTGTGGACCCTGCAGAGGTCATGAGCCAGTTGTCGCACTGCTACTCTGCCTTGCTGGACGGCATGAATGCTGAAGTACGCATCCGCTGGCTGCAGATCGTGGTGCGGAACAGCTTCTACCCCGACCTCCCACGCGTCCGCAGCTTTCTGCTCAAACACGTAAGTCAGACCGGGGGGTGACTGTGGAAAAAGAGAGAGAGAGAGAGATTAAGTGAAGAGGGTTTGTAGTCAATGATTAATTGATTATTAAATTAACTGACAGCTATTTTAGTAATTACTAATTGATTGTGTTTTTTTGCATTTTTTGAAAAGTACCACCTTAAAATGCTTTGACTGCAGTTTCTTGCACTTGAATATTTGTTATTACTCTCCACAATATCCATTTTACACTACATATCCTTGGTGTGATGACAAAACGAGACAGTTGGACATTTTGGGAGACACAGACTGACAATTTTTCACTATTTGAAGACATATTATTAGAATAATTGAGCAAATAGTCAGTAGAGTCATTGACTATGTACTGGATACTGCATGCCAGCTAGCCCAGCTAGCCCAGCTTCTTAGGTATCACAGCACCCCCTTATACTTAGTGTTCTCAGGTACCACAGTACCCCCTTATATACTTAGTGTTCTTAGGTACCGCAGTACCCACTTTTATACTTAGTTGTCTTCACAGGACAAACCATCTATGACCTAAACCAAAGAAAGCTAAATTCTCAGAACAGAACTCAGGGTTTCTCTGGGTCATAAAACTAAAAAGAGTTTAGAGAATTCAAATAGTGCTTGTTGAGTACAAACAGTGACATTTGAGGTACTCAGTGAGCACGTTTTTTTCACAAACTAGCGTCACTGCCAAAGCCATGTCTGTTCTTCTCATGATACTTTCCTAGATGTAGTTGCTTTGTAGTTTGGAGGCATTACATAAAATATACCCACACTCACAGTAATTTTCCCTCCATCACTTATTAATGAAGAATGAAAGCGTCATTTGAATCGGGCACAGACAATTCGATTCTCTTTCAGTTGCAATTTAAGCCAAGCCCTTGGATATTTCAGAATCCATATATCCCATATAGAATGCCAAATTAAGGGCTTCGCTTTCACAGAGAATATTCTTCAGTGGGACGGATAGGCCTTAATTCATCAGACCCTAGCTGGCTTAAGGCACAGGCTTGATGATGAAACGAAGAGAAGAGGAGTGAAGAGGAGAGGAGGGAAAGGGCAAATGCCAAGGCAAAGCTGTGCCACCACTGAGCGCGCTCATTGTACTGGAAGAGGAGACACGTGTTAGAAGCGGCGCGCTGGCTGCCGTCTCTGCTCTCCCACAGACTCTGACTGTTGCCTACAGTTTCATTAATAAACCAGCGGGAGCATCTGGTCAGGAGGCTGTTGACCCCTCTCACAGTTGAAGTCGGTGTAGGATACAGACACAGAAAGAGACAGACAGACAGACAGACAGACAGACAGAGACAGACATACAAACACAGACAGAGAGTGAGAAAGAGAAACAGATGGGAGTGAAGTGGAAGAGGAAGCTCGATAGACATGCATGGAAGATTGTAGACGGGTAGAAGAGGGCCTGTCCGGCCGTGGCACCAGGTGGAGGTGGAGGTGGAGGAGGGGTGGGGGTGGTTGGGTGAGTTGGCGGCGCCAGGTGTCTGAGGACTCCTGTCCCTCCCCTCCTGCCCTTATCTTCCTGACCTTTCCCTGCCTGCTTGGTTGGGGCATACAAAACAAGCATGAGATTCAAGGCCAGCCTGCCCACGGAACCTGCCAGAGCCTGGGCAAGACATGCTGATAGTAGTGATGGGGAGAGATCGAGGGATCGAAGGAGGATGAAGCAGGGAGAGAGAGAGATACACAGGCATGGACATGAGTGAGCGAGAGGGGTGAGGGATGGAGAGGGAGAGTTAGTCATGATGGTGGTTCTGTGCCAAGCTGTAGAAAAGCTAGATACAGGATGAGTTAAAGTCATGAATGTGAAGAAGCAGATGTCTTCTTCCTCTCCCACGTTCTCTCCTGTCTGTCCTGTTCCAATCACTCCTACTCGTTTAAGAAAAAAAAAACAAAAAAAAAAACTACTGCTTATCTACAAAACAGCCCCTCTGCATTCCTTGCACCAGAGTCTCCACACACACACACACGCACGCACACACGCGCATACTCCCAGACAGTCTCTGATGGACATTGTCGACAAACTTTAACTTTAAAAACCTCTTTGGGGTTGTTTTTCTTTCTCTCGTCGCTGTTATCTTTGACGTTATTTTGACGTCACCACTCGGAGCTTGGCCCATACTAACCGGTTTGACTAGCTAAAGCTGGATTTTTAGCACAAGTGTGCCCAGTGTGTTCTGGGTCCTACATGAGCTGTTTGTCATAGATCTCAGTTTAAACCAATTGGGGTTGATGTTTTGCTAAGCATGGCATCTAAAACACATTCTGGACAAGCCTGGGTCAAACTGGGTCTTGATCATGTAAGTGTGTTAAGATCTCATTTCAGGTTTACAGGCTTTGGCGAATTAAATAAAAAAAAAAAAACAGCAGGAAATTGCACAACAATGTGTTAGGTTACTTCGGTTGGGGGGTGGTTTGATTTGGTTGTGGCTTCATTAAATTACGTGTGTTGACGTGTTGTCAATTATGTTCTTATATCGCTCTCATTCTCTTTCTTGATCTCATCTTTTTGTTCCCTCTTTTATTCTTTCCACTCTCTGTCTCTCGCATCCATCTTTATCTCTTTTCTGTGCTCTCCCTTTCTCAGACCTCCCGTATGTACACGGTGCCCCTGTATGAGGACCTGTGCGCGGGGGTGATGAAGTGCTTCGCCGTGGAGGTCTTCTACCAGACGCAGGCGCGCCTGCACCCCAACCTGCGTCGCACGCTGCAGCAGATCCTTTTCCAGACCAGCGCTGCCGCCGCCGTCGCCGCCTCAACAGTAGCCGCCGCCCTCCCTTGCACCTCCGGTCCTGCCCCTGACGCCCTGCCAGTCCTAGCTCCGCCTGTTTTGGCACCTCCCACCACCAGCCCGACGCCTGCTGACCCCCCGGCGAACGGGACCATTGCGCTGCGAGACGTCAACGTTTCCGCGTGACACCGATTGCTGGGCGAGGATAGGGTAAGAGGTGGATAGAATTTGGATCACTGTGACGAGAAATAGACCTTGGTAAGCCATCCCAAAGAGATGGATGGATGGATGGAGGGAGCGAGCACAGAGGCCACAGTGAAAGAGCGAGGCTGGAGATCAGTGTGTCAAGCAACAGAGGACGAGGAGAAAGATCTGGAAAGGACTTGAAGAAAAAAAAGAAAAAAAAAAAGATGACTTGTGCACCCTTGTTGTGCCTGGTTGAGAACTGGAGAGAGGGATGTTGTGGGTGGAGGGGTGAATGTGTGAGGGTGTGTGAGGGGAATTTTTACATGCATCAGAGGACCAGTGCTCACACACTCACTCACACACACATTCACCAACACTGGGTTATTTATATGTCATAAGCTAACCGTTTACGCTGCTCTTGGTGAAGAGACAAAACGAAGAATCTCTCCTTAGGGTTGAATTTGTGCTTAGACTCAATTGTTTAATTTTGAGTGTGTGTGTGTGTGTGTGTGTGTGTGCGCGCGCGTGAGTGAAAAAGTGATAGTGTGTGTGTGAAAGTACACTAGATGCAGTTTGCCATTTGGCAATACTCCCAAATGATCAGTATGTGTAAAGTTGTCTGAATGTCTATAAGTGACACGTTTGCTTACCTATGCACAAGTCTATGAATGTGTGTGAGTTAGTGTGTGAACCCTGGACCATTTATTTTTCACTACAACTTGGAGGGGGTTGGTTTGGGTGGGTTGGGGGACCTGGCCAATGGGATTAGTTCAGCCAGTGACATGGAATATAAAAGCAGGAAACGTTCAAGCTTCCCTGTGTCTGACCGGGCCGATGGCCACCAGCTAATCATGAGAGAGAGAGATGTTCAGTGATCACTGTGCCAGATAGACCAGCTGCCTTATAGGTACCTCGGCCTTGTGCAGTATTTGAAGGGGATTCCTGCTTAAGAAGCGTTCCTTCATCATAATGATGTGGATTTAAAAACAAAAACAAAAACAAAAAAAAACACGTTTAGATCGAGTGCCCCTTTGTGTTGATCCTGAGATGTCATCGTTCCATAAAACTCAGAATTGAATCAACTAGTTACACCCACGGTAGCGATCAGGAGTTGGTGTGGTGTGGTTGTTTATGCTCTCTCTAACAGGAACTCAACTGGAAACGTGTCGTTCTTTCTCAGTCTCAGACTTGCCCTTTGATCCCCTTTCCTCTAAACCCCCCCCACCCCAACCCACCCACCTACCTGACCTCTGTGCCTGGTGCTAAACCCCTCCCACCTGTGATCTCAGGTATGTCAGTCAAGAGTGGAGTGGGCAGGGCGAACACAGGTGCCTTCTGGAAAGCTTCGCACTGTTGTGGAACATGACGACGATGTCACAACACTGCTGCTGTCCTAGAGTTCACATAAGGGGGCTCTGTGTAGTGGGCCCTCCTAGCCATATGTCTGGTTCAGTAACAATAATAATGTCAGCGTTCCAGAGACTTTGCTCACATTCAAGTGCATCACTCCCATGTGAATGGCATTGGAGTTATGTTCTTTAAGTGTTTTTTTGTTTGTTATTATTTGGATGAGTGTTGTAAAATAAATGCAGTGTAAACTGAATGTCTAAAGAGGGACTAATCATGTATTGATTTAGTTGGTTTGCAATGTAATTGTTAGAGAGAAGTCCTCATCTGGTTTGTAATTTTCGTTACAAACAAATGTAATGGCCCATGGTGGAAGAATGGAGAATAGGTGAATTTGTGTTTTAAGATAGTGTTTAACTTTCCTGTGTGGGTGTGAAAGAATGGGGTAAATAACAGGCAGTGAATAGCCTACATGTTGGTGGGATACTCAGTCATGAAAAAGCCTTAATCAACTGCACAGGTGGAAAACATTTATTTTCAAAGTTTGCAGGTAATAAAACTCGAAATTAAAAATATTTCTCTCGTATTTGTGTGTGTCCATAGCACATAGCCCATTACTTGTTCATAAAGATTATCACAGAGTAGGCTACCCTTTGCTATGTCTGTCATGACCGACATAGGCCTACATAAACACGCAGGCAAGTAAACTAATAAATTAAAACATTCTGCTGGTGTGGCGCCAGTTACCTTGCTTCCCCAGTTTAGAAAATGCACGAGCATTTGATTTAATATGCGCCATTTCGCATCTGGTCAGGTGTCCACGGGGGGGCGCAACACACTTATATGACGTCGAGGTAAGTAATTTTGAACATGAAGGCACAATGAACCTATATCTCTCTCTATATATGCATATATGAAACGTATGATCTTTAGACTGTACTAAAGACCATACCACATACACTGAAAGTGAATCTCGTCCTTTAGAATACAGCCCGGCCCACAGCAAAATATAGGCTTAACCAAACTTCCATATGCGGATTTTCTAAAGTATTGATAAGAAAAAATGTCTTGACTATCTCTTCTTTTTTCACTAATCAATTTTCATGGTACAGAGTGTCATATCACTAAGCCTATCTTCACAGTTCTTCGTCACATCTCCTGTAGAGGGAGTCCCATGGAAAACTGATAGGAGGGGCTATCCTCACACATCGACAGACAGCTGTTACAAGGAACAGGGGGAAGCACTGTTCACACAGAGCCCAATCTGGGCCAACCGAACGTGCAACTTCACTCATTTTTAATATCAAAATTGAGGCTGTATCGAACAAGACGACCTCGTACCGGAAGAATAGATCAACATTAACTTCAAACGAACATTTCGTTCGTGTTTGCTCCTTGTCTTGCCAGGGCTGATCTGAAAGCGCAACAGCAAGGCTCTCAATAGGCGGATAGGAACGAGCGAGACGAAGGGGGATTCAACGCACAAGCAGCGCTAAGGAGGCTGCGAGTGGGACTCGGCGCTGGATGAGCACGGCCTCACGCTCCCCAGCGGCCTGCCATGGGGGAGACCAAAATTATTTACCACCTCGATGATCAGGAAACTCCCTACCTGGTCAAATTGCCTATTCCTGCGGATGGGGTCACTCTCGCGGACTTCAAAAATGTCCTTAACAAACCCAACTACAAATTTTTCTTCAAGTCCATGGATGATGACTTCGGGTAAGAATAATCAAGCTTTAGCTACACTGATTTATCATCCATGTTGACCTCACCCTAAGGTACCATTTTAACATAACTGAATGTTCCATGACCTAGTTCCCAGTACTGTTACTGTTTTGGATATATGGTAAGGCCAGGCACTTTTCTGCATGACTATGACTGTTACAGCCTCCCATACACCTTTTCGACAGACTTTGGAGATCCTTCGGCCATATCAGCACAGCATAATGACGAACGGTATAAATATTAGTGTGCCTACTTTAAGTCTTGAATAAGTTCTTACCTCAGACTTAACGAATTTAAAGCGGATAACTGCTTTTATACACTAACATCGTCCATTTTGGAAATGGGGGATTCTATATATGGTTGTAGTAGCCTACATACAAGGGTGCAATAGTTGCAAGTCTGAGATTTTTGAAGGAGGGACCATGGGTTTGGGAAAGGAGGGTGTCTGTTTATGTCAAAAAGGAGGTCTCCAAGGCTTCCAAGGTCAACCAATAAAACGACGGTTTAGGGGGAAATGGAGGAACAAGGGGGTTTGTCGGCTCGTTAGCAACTTACAAAAGCCTTGTGCCTAGAATTGCACAGCGGGTGGCAGAGACGGTGTCAGTTTTGTCAAAGTGGAGAACAATCCATCTGGGTCAACACAACTAACTTAAAATTGTCTGTCTGTACTCCTCTTCGTCATGCGGTCTGAGGATACAAGACACCTCTGTTGTACTCTCATCTAATTACGTGTTACCTTGCATCAGACAGCATTTGAAGTGAGGTCTGTTCCTGCCTCAAGTGGGTTACATAGCTTCGTATCATTGGTCGTTTTAAATATTTCAATTTTTGCATTATTTGTGCATATTACAGTAGTTACGCGAGAGAAAATGCGAAAATGGCGGATGTGGACTAGAGGGGGAAGGTTGACGAGCTGGACTCTTTTGTTATAAAAAGAAAAGAAGGAAAATGCCCTTTTGTCCCCACGAGTCTGTATTATCTGGCGAGTGGTGTTTAACACAAATCACGCCTGTGCGCACTTGTTAAAATGTGTCACAGCGAGATAAGAAAGCCTGCACATCTCTGAATGGCAACTACTGTACTTTCGTGCGTTACAGAAGGAGTGGTTTATGAAGCGTTTGGAATGCTGACTTGGAAACACTGTATCATTCGGGAATACAGCGTACGCAGATCCTTTGAGCAGATTTATAGGCCTGGGCTGCACTTGTGCCCGAATAACTGTCAAAATACTGAACAGTGTCCCATTGCTAAATTCAAATCCATACAACTCGGGTTTCGTTTGCTTTTGTTGGCATGCCAGGGTGTTTTTTCCTGGACTGTCAAACCACACATGCTCCGGGTCCCACAAACACATTCACATAGTTAACAAAACAAGTCTCTCACGCAGCTTGTGTGTCCACTGTGGTCGAGTCTCTGTCCCTTCAAAACCAGCTCCTCAAGGTGAACAGCTAGCTATTGTTTCAGACCCCCTGGCAAGCACGCTTGCCTTTCTGTTGAGGCCTGCAAGTAGCGCTGCGTAGGCGACAGCATGAACCTCGCAGCATATGCTCCTCCGGCGCGCGGTTGATGATGGCAATGATGACATCAGTCTGCTAATTTTACAGACCGAAATGTAGTAGGTTCCTCTGTTTACAAATGTACATGGTGTCTACCAACCTGTTGTCTTTTATTAAGGTTTGTGACCATTCTGACGTCGCCATGGCTTTTGTTGTTGTACCGTGTAGATCCTATAATAGAAGTATGTTTATCGTGCCAGTGTTGAACAAAGCTGTCATGTAGCCTATGTGAAGGTAATCAGATGATTATTTCCCTAAGTAAGTTATTTCCCTAAGTATTCAGGCTAGATTCGTGAGTCAGAATCATGCAGAGGCAACGTAGTTCCAGTTATCCTAGGTACACTTGTTGATGACTCCATCTTTCATTCCCGTCCTCACGGCAAACGTCAGTGTGCAGTCATAGTGTGTCATCGATTTGTATCATGTTAGGTTATTGTTTTGACCCCTCTCTCTGTCCGAGGAGATGAATTGCCTTCATCAGAACATTAAAAAAGTAGTAAACCTTTACCCTCACCACACTGCTTTGGCACCTGTGACCCCTTGGCTAATTTAATCACATTCTGTCTGTCCAGACATCCACACATTTTTTCTACAGACAGAAATGCACACTGGCATACTCGGTCACAACTGAATTTATATTTTCAGGTGAATTTATGACTGCCTGACATCAATGGATGTGTTATTCAGTCTTCAATGCCCCCCCCCCCCCCCCCCACACACACACACACACACACACACACACACACACACAGACAGACAGACAAACACATCAGTGGATACATAGGTTGTCTCCTGTCTGCCTAACTGCTGATAACATGACATTCTGATGCCAAAGCGTCCACGCATGTACACTCACACACACACACACACACACACACACACACACACACACACACACACACACACACACAGGGAAGGTAGGGAAGGTCTGTTACCTGATAAGCTGGTTCCTGCATGGTTGCCTATGCCATAAAAACACAGAGCCTTGGTCAACTTGTGCCTGTGTGCAGTGGCAGAGATAGCAGCTCAGATTCATTCACCGCACGTCAGTATCATGACCAGTTGACAGCTTGAGTGATGAGGTAAAAAATCAGTGCAGACAGGCCCAGCCCCAGTGGATTAAATGACGCTCAGGTTTCGCTAATGTGTACACCAGAAAGTCAGAGGAGAGTTGACCGATCAATCTGGTGCAATTAATCTGACAACTTCTGACACATGCAAAAAGTAGTCTGCCTAATATTTTAGTGTCGTAAGATTCTTTTATCTCTGTTTCCATCTCTATCTTTCTTTTCCTTTGCTATGATATTCTGTTCCTTAAAGGAGAAATCTGGTGTGAATCAATACATAGCCCTGTTTGAGCTCATTGAGTGCTGTCAGTATGGTTTGGCAGCAAACACTAACCAAATGGGGCACAGAAACTTGTTTCATTTTCACATTGATTGATTCACACCAGATTTCTCCTTTAAGCATTATCCTGCAGGCAAAATGGGAAGGAAATGCACATGCAAAAGATGCCTTCTTGTGAACACATACAGTAATTAACACAAAAAAGTGCACAAATAAAATTGGTAATTGTATACCAAATAATTCCACAAAATGTGTTCTGAAAATGTGTGGCACAGGCAGATGTGAGTGGATCTCTGCCATCACAGCTCTTTGAATGTGCAGTAAGTGCATCCTATTGGGCAGTGTTGTGCTGTGCAGGCATGGGTATCATTCAAGCGCAGGAGGAAATAGAGCTTTATCAGTCATCTTTGGTGCTTTCGTCTAGTTGCGTAATCCATTTGGGGAACATCAGTGATATAGCAGTGATCTTGATCAAGATAGGCCTGTGAGCATACATACACACACACACACAAAGTCCAGCTGGGAGTCTGGAGCGTGGCCCAGATGCAATCTTAAACACACACACAAACACACTTACACACACACACACACACACAGGTGTGTAAGATTATGCAGGCCAGTTGGGGTGTGTCGCGGCTGCAGGGAGAGAACAGCAGTAGCCTGCGCCCCTCGAGATTGCAGATGGCAGCTGCCGAGGCCGAATGGCTTACAGCATCATCAGTGTACTCTGTACACGATGTGCACACACACATACACACAGACACACACATATATGAACATGTGTGTATGCACACACTCATCAGCACAAAATGGTTCTTTTTATCTCTTACTCATTCGTACACAGTAGTAATGTAAGCTAATAAACTCATACAAGCAACAGTGTACATGAAAGCACACACACTCTGGAACAGACATTGACAGGGAAACACACACTTTCTGCAACTACCGATGCGTTCTTTTTGTTCTCACACACACACACAGATGGACAGGCTGTCCCCAATGACACATGCACTCAGCAGCACAGCTCCTGAAGTGGAACTGGAGAACACTGGTGTGTGTGTGTGTGTGTGTGTGTGGTGTGTGTGTGTGTGTGTGTGTGTGTGTCTCTCCTTTACACATGAGCCCCGCAGCCCCTGCCATCTCGACCACTAATAACATCTCAATCTGCCCATGGATCTGTTTCACTAGGACTCATTCAACCAGGTGCCGCTGGGGTCTTTCCACGTCTGGACTTTGCTGAAAGGGATCACCTACCCTTCCCTTAGGTGTGCTAACACCCCCCCACCTTTCTGTGAAAGTGTGTTTTTACAGGGAGCCCCAGGCAGCTCCGGCACATTAGAGAGCTCTGGTCTGACTCTTGACTATATGCTGAGTGCTGAGGTGGTCCTCAAACAGGTCGGGCTGTCAGTACAGAGACTGACAGGAAGAATTGGATTTAGTCACTTAGACTCGTAATTCTCCTTTGTGCTTAAGTCCAAAAAATGAGCTTAGCTGCAGTCATTTGTTAGTTATGCAAATGACTTAAGTCTGTCACTTACACGCCAGAAGGCCAGCTGCGTGTGCTAGAAACAGTCTTAAGTCGTTTGCTAAATGTGCGCAGGCTGAAAAGCACCAAGCTAATCTACATGGGAGAATTCTGGCCGTCGTGCACAGAGACAAAAGACAATAGAGACTGGAGCAATGGATGCCTCTCTTTTCCTGCTCCTGTCTTGCTTTCTGTTTCACTCACTTTATGAGTGTCTCTCTTTCTTTCTCTCTCTCTCTCTCTCTCTGTCTCGCTCTTGCTCATCTCTCTTTCTATCTTCCTATCTCTCTGTCTCACACACACGCACACATGCACATATCTCTCACATGGCAACATGTAACAATTGTCTCCAGTCTAGTGTTGTCACATGTCTGGTTGTGATGTCCTCTCCCTGACCCTCCCTAAAGCATGTCTCGCACCATAGCACACTATACTGTGTGAGTGTGTGCGTGTGTGTGTGAGCGCATGTGGGTGCATGTGTGTGTGTGTGTGTGTGTGCGCGCATGTAAGCATGTCTGTGTCCCTGTGTTGGGTTGCGTGGGCTATGGAGTCACTTTCTTCCTTCTCCCTGTGGCCCTCATTCTCTCCTGCAACCCCCTCTCTTTGCTAGTGTTGTGGATCTGTCTGTGGGTGATGACGCAGATTCGCACACACACACACACACACACACACACCACACACACAGACACAGACAACCACACACATGTGCACACACACACACACACAAACACAGACACAAACAGACAGCAAAGCGCAGCTGGAACCCTCCTCGTTTTTCTCTCCCCAGCAGAGCACATCTGCTTAGCTAAAGAGCTATGCATTAGAAATCATGGCCTGTGATGTCCAACTGTGTGTTTGTGTGTGTGTGTGTGTGTGTGTGTGTTGTGTGTGTGTGTGGGTTGGTGTGGGGGAAATGAGAGACAAAAATAGGGGCCAGATAAAGCAATATGGCATTGATTTTTCTGTGCCCATCACAGTCTTTGGTGTGTGTGTGTGTGTGTTTGTGTGTGTGAGAGCGGTCAGTCTGGCACTTGCAGGGCTGAGAGGTAGAAAAAGCTTTGCACTCTCACTCTGACGGCTCTCTTTCTCTCTCGCTGAGTTAATATTTCTCTTAAGGAAGCTGACCCACTTTCCCTTCTTCCAGTCCTGTTTTATTTTCCCGTCTTGTCTTCTCTCCCACAGAGTGTGTGTACATGCGTGTGTATGTGTGTGTGTGTGATTGTGTGTGTATGTGTGTGTGACTTAGTGTGAAAGAGTGCAAGTCTGTGTAATAGTGGGTATTTGCATATTGTGTGTGTGAGCACTTTTTTGGGCGGTAATGTTTGCATAGCAGATGAAGGAGTGTGTGTGTGTGTGTGTGTGTGTGTGTGTGTGTGTGTGTGTGTTATAGGTCTCTGTGGATCTTTAATCCATCTCCCAGGCTCATTGTCTTACTGGCTTCGTCTCACTGTTTGTCTCGTTTGCATCTCCTGACAGAAAAGGAGAGAGAGAGAAGGAGGAGGAGGAGGAGGAGAAGGAGGAGGAGAAAGAGAAAGAATGCAACCTCTGCATCTGAGATCACACACTCCTCTTTTCTCTCTCTCCTCTCCTCCTCACTCTGTGTCCATGCCCTCTACTCCCCTCACAATATCTCTCCTCCCTTTCACTCAGTGGCCTTCTGTCACTCTCTTTTTTTTCCTCCCCCTTTCTTTCTCTCTCTCTTCTCTTTCTCTTTCTCTCTCTTTCTCACTGTCTGTCTCTCTCTGGCTACATCTTTATGTCTGTGTCTCCCTCGCCTCTTTTCTCTCCCTCCTGTCTCCCCCCTTTTTCTTCTCCATCTCTTTCACTCCAGCTATCTTTCTCTCTCTCTCTCTCTCTCTCTCTCTCGCCCTCCCATTCCTCCTCCACTCCTCCTCCTTCCTCCTCCATTCCTCCATCCCTCCTCCCTTCTTCTTTCCCTCTCTCCTTCTCTCTCACACACACTCTCCATCTCTGTCTTTTTCATCTTTCTCTCTTTCATCTCTCTCTCTCTCTCTCTCTCTCTCTCTCGCTCTCTTCCAGGCCAGAGTCCATTTGTCTTCTTTTTCCCGGAGTAAATCTAATCACAGTGGGCTATGAAGAGGAAGGGACTCTTTATTAGTGGCCAGCTCTGTTTACAGATCAATGGAGCTGTCTGCACATGTCGAGCATGCATACATACACACACACACACACACACACACACACACACACACACACATACATGGCCTACCCCGGTGGCACAGGGTGTGTTATATGTGAGTGTGTGTGTGTAGGGGGGTGGGGGTTAAGGAGGCTTTTGAGTGGCATTGGAAGCACCAACCCTGAGGGAGGGAAAGGAAAGAGATTATTGTGAGGGCAGTGGAGGGAGGGGTAGAAAGAGAGAGAGACTGGGAAAACAGAGATGGTGAGATGCATGTTGGACTAAGACCACGAGAAGAGGAGGACAGAGAAATCGAAGACAGAGGGAAAATGAGCAGCCCATGATGAAGACAATGACAACAATGATGATAATGATGATGATGATGGTGGTTCATCTGTGTGTGTGTTGGTGAAGATGAGGGTCCCTCCTTTGTGGTTGGCGTTAATGGCCTTGGTGGTTATTATCATAATGATGATAATTTGGGTAATGCCCACTCGTGCCTGTAAATGGAGCCAATGGCTGCATTAGATGGTGGATGACAAGAACAGATGCCGGAAGGAAGAACTGAAGGAGGGAATAAGGGAGGTGGAGAAGAGGAAAGAAGAAAGGGAGAGGGAGATATAGAGATAGAGGAGATATTAGAGAAGAAAGATGGAGTGGAAGAGGTTTAGTAATAACACTACCAACACAACCACAAAGCTTGAAAGGCCTACAAAGCTACTCTTGACCTGTCCCACTAGCCACATGTGATTTACATTTGAACACTACTGCGCTGGGCTCACTCGCATCCCATTTGCTTAATTAGCTCATGTGGACTGCAGTGCATTTGATGGGCTTGTCTTTTTCCTCTCTCAGTGGTTAGGGTGTGTCTGCCAGGGGAGTGGGTTCTGGCTCTGTGTGTGTGTGTGTGTGTGTGTGTGTGTGTGTTTGTGGCCTAGAACATACTGTGTGTAAAAATGTATCACCAAGAAAGGAAACATGCTCACTGAAGCGTAGAGAAGAGGTACAGGGCATCTTTCAGCCTATCGTTATGTCATCCTTGCTGTCTTCATTGCACATCTCACATATGCGCGTGCATGCACACACACCCACACACACACACACACACACACACACACACAGGAATACACAAACACACAAGCTCATTGTCAACGCACTCTCTTTGTTTTCTTCTTGCACTCAAATGTCGTGTTTTAGCCATCAAGCTCTTTGTTTTCTCTTGCCCTCACACACACACACACACACACTCACACACACAGGCTTTTTGTGTGCAGGCAGGGAGGGAGGCATATTCTAAAAACAAACTCAAGTCATTTCTCTCACTCTCACACACACACAGATTTGCTCAAACACTTCTCTTTCTCTCTCTCTCTCTCTCTCTCTCGCATTCACTTTCTCTCATGCATGCATACACACACACACACACACACACATACACAGAGTCTCAGAAAGCCTTGTTTTTTATTGCCCAGCTGACTGGGGATTAGGCCTCTGTGGCCCAGTGCGGTTCAAATCCGTGGCGTAGGGCCGTGCCAAACAGACTGGACATCCAGCCTCCGCACAGATTGGAGCCGCAGCGCAGACGCCAATCACTATGCCCCCTGCCTGGCAGCCCAGACCACTGTTTTCATACCACAGCTTATAATCCTCTACTTATACAATCAGAAAGATATAACAACACACACACACGGGCGCGTGCGTGCGTGTGTGCACACACGTATACACATTATACTCTTGTCTTTGTCACACATGCAGACTGGTGCCATGTAAGATGTCATTCACACATAAGACTGTAGTAGTTGCAGAGGTCTTCACTGCAGTTCTAAGATAACATGGCTCTGTCTCGTGTGACTCACACGCTCTGCTCGCATGCTGACCTACATGCATGCATTGGACACATATACACTCACTTAGAGCACAAAAACACACAAGCACTTCCCCATCTTTACATAGCACACACACAAATACACACACACACACACACATTCAAACAAGCAAATATGTAACAATGTGATGTAAAAATGTAATAATTATCAAGCACATATATTTTCATTTATATGTCTGTAAAGTGCCACAAGACAGCGCTGCATTAAAATGTAATGGAATTGAACTGAATTAATTTATGAAGTTTATGTATTTAGACAGCATGTTATTGTTAAAAATGCTTTTAGGGACATTTGTTGTTAAAATTGAAGGGAGAATGAATACAGTTGCATATCCACACAGTGTTGCATATCCACACAGACATTAAGAAGACTGATGCGTCTGACTCCATCTACTAGAGGAGTGCAAATACTCAGCAGTCTCTAATACAGTTAGTGTGGAGCTACAGCAGCCACAGACACACATGCAAACACACCTGCTGAGTAATAGAGGGTAACTGTAGCCCTAATCCACCCTGTGCAACACACACACACACACACACGTATGTGGAGCCCACAGTTGTGCCAAACAAATATGCACACACACACACAGACATATGCTGTCGTATGCACGAATGCAGACTAGTGCAAGCCTGCTTGTACACACACACACACACACACACAAACACACGAACACATTGAATTTTGCTGCATAAGTAATAGTAAGTGGTAGGAGTGGGGCTGCCGCTCCAGAGAGCGAGAGGGAGGGAGGGAATGGGAGAATGAGCGGGGCAGTCAGCTGGGTCCGCCAGCACACAGTAATCACGCAGAACAGATGGGACCAGGGACACACACACACACACACACACACACACAAGCACTCTGCCACACAATCACCACTTAAGTATCCCATATCAGCTGCTGATGTGCTACTAGCTACCGCTCTCTCTTTCCCTGTGTGTGTGTGTGTGTGTGTGTGTGTGTGTGTGTGTGTTTGAAAGAGATGTGGCCGGAGCTGTGGAGGTTATTGAGTTCTTATGTTAGAATGTAGAATCATGTACAACATTCATGTTGAAGTGAAGTACAGATAAACCCTGCCCATGGTTGGAGAGAGAGAGGGAGGGTTTGATGGTGATAGAGAGAGAGAGAGAGAGTGTGTGTGTGTCCAAGTTTGTGTTTGCACAATTTTACAGTTCCTGGACATTAAATTAAGCAGAAGGTCTGATTTTATGTTCCTATAACACTAAAGAGCCTGAAAAACCACAACCAGAACAGGGAGAGAACGAGGGCTGCAGAAGTATTTCGGCTCAGTAGGGGAGAGAGTTGAAGAAAAGACAGAAAGGGAATGTAGGAGAGAGAGAGAGAAGAGAGCAGGAGACAGAGAACGAGTGTTTTCAGTGGATTATTATTGTTGCTGTAATAAACTGAGCCACAGGACTCCAGCACCACTACCGGCCACTGCCACAGATTTTCCACTGTGTGTGTGCACGTGTGCGTGTGTATGTGTGTGTGTGTGTGTCTGTGTGTGTATGTGTGTTGCAGAAAGAGAGAGTGTGTGTGTGTGTGTATGTGTGTGTGTTACAGAAAGAGAGAGAGAGTGTGTATGTGTGTGTGTTGATGTGCCCATGGAGACAGGAAGCTGGAGTGCTTTCTGTGTGCCTCTTGTTCCTCTGTGACTCTCCCACTCATCTTTTCACTCGTTTTGGCTGCATCCATCCTTCCCTTCCTTCACCTCCTTCTTTCAGACCTCTCTCTCTCTCTCTCCCCCCCTCCTGTTGCTGCATTGCTCTCTTTCTTAATTGGGAAGGAATATGAGGAGTGGCTGTGTGTGTGTGTGTGTGTGTGTGTTTAATTGAAAAACATTCTTCAATATCTCTTTATGTTGTAAATGAGAAAGACTGAAATTTCTGAAAGCCTATTTATATGCCTGTGTGTGTGTTTGTTTGTGTGTGTATTTCTGTGGTTCTGTGACCGATGTGTTTGTCTGTGTGTGTATGTGAGAGAGTGTGTGTGTCTCTCTGTCTGCGCGTGTGTGTGTGTGCGTGTGGGTTTGTGCCAATAAAAGCTCCCGCCAGTGAGTTGTTGTCCCAGTGCCTCCCCTCGCACTCCCGCCCTCCTGGTGTGTTTGTGTGGCTGCATAATTAAAACAGCACAGGAACTCTCTATTCCACTGGGTGATCAGTTCCGCTTAGCAACACACACACACTCACACACACACACACACACACACACACACACACACACACAAACACACACACACACATCAAGTATCTGCTCACAAATACACACTTACACAGACACATACTGAAAGTCACACACTCAGTACTCACACTGTCCTAAAGAAAACACACACATATACACACACTTCCTCTGTCTCATAACTTTGGTCTTCCATTCTGTGGTTTGTCTCTGTGGTCTTGGACAGGTGTGACTTTGACCAGAGGAGAAAGTGTTAGTGTGTGTGTGTGCGTGTATGTAATGTGTGTGTGTGTGTGTCAGTGTGTGTGGCCGGCTGGCATTCCTGTCTCTCTATACATCTTTGTATCCGGTGTGTCTGTCAGCAGGTTCTGCACACATGACCTACTGTGTCCATAAGTGTATGTGGGTTTATGTGTGTCTGTGTCTGTGTGGCTGTGTGTGTGTGTGTGTGTGTGTGTGTGTGGGGGGGGATTGCGTGTTTATGTTGACAATTGTGCGTCATTTAAAGGAGCAAAGTGGATTCTGATTTATTATGTATGAACATCGAAGCGATCATTGGATAACTGTGATTCTATTATTAATGTGTCACATGGAACAATCCACCCCCTTCAACACACACACACACACACAGTCACACACAGACACACACACACACACACACACCTAGCCCCTGTCCCCTATACGGGTGACACAAACCTAACATGGTGCAAACCAAACAGCTGTCTCCCAGTCATCTTTTTTTTTTTTGTTCTTTTTTTGACGAGCAGGGTTTCTATGGTAACCGGGGGGCACTTGGGGTCAGCACCTTTTTTTTTGAAAGAAGCAGCTGAGAGGAGGAGGGAGGAGGGTGGAGCCAAAGGGGTGTGTGCAATGAATTTTTATTGTGCCTGAGAGCATGCTCCAGACTGATTTGACTCCTCTATCCTCTCTGTGTGTGTGTGGTGTGTGTATGTGTGTGTGTGTGTGTGTGTTGAAAAGTGAGCGAAGGTGGGTGGCGGGAGGTGGGGGGGGGGTTGGCTTAAGAAAGGGAAAGAATGTGAGCATTGAAGGTAGTGAAAGGCGAGGTATGTGGCGGTCCAAGTAGCCGAGGCGCTGTTGTCTCTGACACGCTGAGTTTCCCACTCCTGTTGAAAGGGGGGGGGAGACACGGTGCATAGCAATCACACAGGCTTTACAAAAAACCCCTCCGGAGAGTTCAGTGTATGGCAATAAAGCACTGCAGTCTTAACCCTGTGGGGTACCCAGAATATCCCCGCTTTTGGGACCAGGGGAGTGGAATAGCCTGGGAATGGGAATGGAAGTTGGAATGGAGATGGGAATGGGAATGTTCCTGGGGCTGCTTGCCTCCCTTATTTGGTGTGTTGGAAGGAATGGAGGCTCACCTGTTGTGCTGACCTGAGAGTTGGCACAGTGCTTGCAACCCCATACATGTCTAACGCTTTCTTTTTCTCTCTCTCTCTCTCTCTCCCTCCCTCCCTCCTTCTCTCTCTCTCTCTCTCTTTCTCTTTCTGTCTCTCTGCCACAGGGTCGTGAAGGAGGAAATTTCAGACGACAACGCCAAACTGCCATGTTTTAACGGCCGCGTGGTATCATGGGTGAGTGCACCGGACACTCCCGGACGCCCTTGTCTTCCATCTGCCTCTCTCGTGTTCTTCACCTCTCCCCCCTTCCCTCTTTCTCTCCATTCTTCACCTCTCTGTCTCTGTGTCCCCCCCTCCCCTTCCTCTCGCTTCATTTCTTTCATCTTGTCAGCTTTTCCGGCGTGGCGTAGCCTTCGCTGCTTGTAGCAATAAGCTCACAGCCTCCTCTCACTGCACAAAGCAATAAGCTGTAAGCACGCATGTGTGTGTGTGTGTATGTGTGTGTGTGTGTGTGAGAGTATGTGTGCTTAGAGATATGAAACCGAATGCCCCAGACATGGAAGAGAGAGCCTGCAGAAATGTAATTGAGTAGAGAGAAGGATTCGATTGACTCAGAGCACACGACTTGGATATGACACACACATTCACCCACACACACTGGAACACACACACACGCACACTCTCACACACATACACATTCACTCTCATGCATTCATAAATGTCTAAGCACTAATTCCTCTTCCCTTCTTTTCTTCACTTCTTCACTTATTAATCAAGACAGACATTCACTTTCCAAAGCCAATCCACTCTTTTTTCAGTCACTTTTAACTCTCTCTCACTTATTAACACACACACACACATACACACACACACACACATACTCTCTCTCACACACACACACACATACACATTAGCAGACTTCCTGTCTTTGAGACATTAATATACCTACACAAAGGCCTGTCTCGAAGCATTCATGAGAATGTATTAAATTGCTTGTGAATGTAAAGCAGTTACCTCACAGCTGCCCAGTAGGCTTAACACTAGTAGCCCAATCCCCTAAGAAGCATACGTGTATGCAACTGTGTGAGAGAGAGAGAGAGAGAGAGAGACTGTCAGACAGAAAAAAATATTACGTTAATGACCCAGGGTCTGTTAGCTAGTGTGTGGTTGAGTGAGAGAAATTATTACGTTAATAACTAAGGGTCTGTAAACGTGCGTGTGTGTGTGTGTGTGTGTAGTAGAGAGATGCTAGTGATATAGGGGAGTGTGTCAGCTGAACATGCTTATGTAATTGAGTCTGAGCTCATCTGTTTTCCTCTCACTTAACCTTAGTTATTGTATCGTAAGACAGGTGCCCTGGTGACTGTTACTGCAGTATCCCTCTTTGACTGTGTGTGTGTGCGTGTGCGTGTGCGTGACTGTGTGTGTTTGCCTGCGTACGTGCCTGTGTGTGAGTGTGCATAGGTGTGTGTGTAATGTCAGCCTTGGATAATTCATTAGTCAACGGAGGGAGCGCTGAGAATAGCGTGTCCATGCTGGGCGAGCTCGAGAGAGGCATGGCTTTGAAGATGAGCTCAGCCCTGTCATGCTGGAGCCGCTCAGCTCTGATAACGCACGTACACTCACACACACACACACACTCGCACACACACGCACGCAGGCACAGATACACTCACACACAAACACACACCTACACCAAACATGCAAGCAGATATACACACACACACACACACACACTGTTCTGTGCTTTCCACATTCAATTTCACACTCACTCACCCTCATGTTTCTTAGCAATCTCTCAGGCAAGACCATAACACAAGTGCATATGTGCTTCTCTCTTTTCCCGTTTTTTCATTCTGTCTTTCACACACAGACATACATGCACTTTCTCTCTTGGTTTGTCCATACCTCCTGAAAAATGTATATGTTTCCATACAGGTCCCACAGAACACATAGGATACATACACAGATATAGATGCCCAAATATCCCATACTCTCAGACAGAATGAAAAATTTATATAGGAATGTGGACATGGATGAATGATGGACACCAGCACACACACAAACACACACACACACACACACACACACACACACACACATACGTAAATACACACATCATACCCTCACACGGTTCCTACTGCATGCTGGACTCTGTCCCTGCCCCCACCATTGTAATCAGTGGTGTGAAGAGAAACAGAAGGTGTGCTCTTTATCTGCACTTACTCCCTACTGTTCTCACAGAGCCACTCCAACTACATTGCCAGATACAGAGATGGGGAGAGAGAGAGATGAGAGACATAAGAGATGAAAGGTTGACATGGTAAGAGAAGGAAAAAAGAGAGGGATGGGTGAAAACCAAAGAGAGCAAGAAAAAGTTGGGAGGGTTATAAATGGTTTGAGGAAAGAGAGATTAGACAGGAAGAAGCAGAAACAGAGGGAAAGAAAAAAGTTGTGGGAAAGATGAAGAAGGATGGAGGTGCAGAGAGACAGACAGGGGATGAGAGACAGCAGAAGTGAGGGATGGAAAGAGAGGGAGAGAGAGAGAGAGATGGAAAGAGTGGCCATGGTTAGAGAAGTATGCGTGTCCTCTGAGTGCTCTCTTGCCTTGTCCCCAGCACTCAACGTTCCTCCTCACTCCATAAAGCCCCATCTGCCTCCAGCCCAGTCTAGGGAGAACTCACAGTTGCACTGGTGCCTGTGGTTAGAAGCAGAAGCGGCTTCATCAGCGTTTTTTCCAATCACCTCCCCACACACATACACACATACACACATAAACACACATAAACACACACACACACACGCACACACACACACTTGACATGACAAACAAGAGGAGACCCCTACTGGTTTTTCACCCA
The DNA here is from genome assembly GCA_015244755.2 of Tenualosa ilisha. Taxonomy (NCBI): domain Eukaryota; kingdom Metazoa; phylum Chordata; class Actinopteri; order Clupeiformes; family Clupeidae; genus Tenualosa; species Tenualosa ilisha. Next base: position 5,845,039 of record PYXC01000452.1, read on the forward strand.
CAGCACACCTTCAGGCAACCAACCCCCCCCCCCCCCCGCCCCCACCTCCCCCCAAACACCCCCCTTGTCTGGTGCATTGTAAAATGAACAGGCATGTAGACACTAAACAGTGGACCACACTCATCCCAGATGATTGGATTAACTAACTGGAGTCACAGGGCGCTCACAAAAACACTCCTGAAATATCCCTTAATGTCCCCTAACAAGAACATTCAATTAGAAGGGGTGTGGAGGCTGGAGGGACTGCTGGCGGTAGTGGAGCGCCCCATTGTATTGGGGTGGGTGTGTGTGTGTGTGTGTGTGTGTGTGAGAGTGGATGGGTTCGGGGTACAAGAATGGATGGAAGGACGAGCAAAAGGTTGGTCAGATACACATGTTTCCCGGGGGGGTGGAGTTTATCTGGGTGGCGGAGGTGTGAAGTGTGTGTGTGTGTGTGTGTGTGTGTGTGTGGTGGGGAACTGTGTAGTGTTGGCAGCGGATGCCAGGAATGAGAGCCCCTCTGTTTGTCCGTCCGGTCCACGTCAATAAGCCCATTCACACCGCTACGCCCTTAACCCGCCAGGCCCAGTAATGCTCATCATTCCAGAGGCTATTACATGTCTGATTTATCTGTTCAACTCTTAAGCTATTTCCCCTATCTCTCTGTCTCTCTCTCTCTCTCTCGCTTGCTTTTCTCTATCTATTCCTCTCTCTCTCCCTCTTATATCCACCCATTTCCCATCTGTTTCGCATTAAGGAGGCCAGCAGCCCATTGTAAATTATGGACACTTTGAGCATAATGTACAGCTAGAACTAATCTTAATAGAACATACTGTCTCCCCCCCCCTCTCTTTCTCTGGATTGCCTTGTTCTAGCCTTAGCCTTGTGAACACTCCCTCTCTCTCTCTCTCTCTCTCTCTCTCTCTCTCTCTCTCTCTCTCTCTCTTTCTCTCTCTCTCTCTTTCTCTCTGTCTTGTCCTCTCTCCTGCTGTGTCTTTTTTTCCATTCTGAATCTTTATTTTTGTTTCGGATTCACTGTTTCTTTTTTCCTCCCTGATTCTTATTCCATTAATGTGATGTTAAACACTAAAAATGCCTCTCTCTTTTCTCCCCTCTTTCCTTCCTCACTCACTCCCTCTCTCTCTCTCTCTCTCTCTCTCTCTCTCTCTCTCTCTCTCTCTCTCTCTCTGTCTCTCTCTCTCTCTCTCTCTCCAGCTGGTGTCTGCAGACGGTTCCCACTCAGATGGGGGCTCAGCATGTGCAGACAGTCAAGCCGAGCTGCCACCCCCCCTGGAGAGGACAGGGGGCATCGGAGACTCCAGACCACCCTCCTTCCAGTCAGTACAACACCACAGCTGTGTGTGTGTGTGTGTGTGTGTGTGTCCGTGTGTCCTGGTACCTATTATTGCAAGTGTATGTGTGTGTGTGTGTGTGTGTGTGTGTGTGTTTGTGTTTGTGTTTGTGTCCGTCCCTGTGTGTATCTGGTACCTGCTATTGCATGTATGTGTGTGTGGGTGAGTGCAATCCAGTGACAGACACACAAAGCACCTACACACACATGGAAGAGTGTGTAAGTCAGTGTGTGTGTGTGTGTGTGTGTGTGTGCATGTGTGCGCGTGCAGTCCTGTGTGTTTGCCTGGTAACAGCCACATTAGCGATGTGCTGGAACAGAGTGGACAAGTGCCAGTTTGTAAATCACGCGCCCACTCACCTAGTCTGAACACTGCCCAGTCACATAGCCCAAAGAGAAATTTATCCCTCTCTCTAACACACATACACACACACACACACACACACACATACACACACACACACACACACACACAGTCAAACGACTGCCTCTGGAATCACATGGGAGTATGATCTCTTCCATCACCCTTGTCTTTTCAAAACGACACAGCTTCTCTTGCTCCTGGGGCACCCCACGGAAAATGCCAGAAAGCCAATAGCTGTAATGTGTGTAGACTGCAGGTGTGAGAGTGAGAGACCTTGCCCTTCCTGCCAAACCGCCGGACCCCTGCAGCCAATAAATCAAATCAGCTGACCTGATTATCCGGGCCGACTGGCTCGTCAATGCGGATCAATAACTCCCAGGCTCTGCCATCGACTCTGCTTAAGTGCCCGGCTACAGTCAGGGTGTGAAAGTGGCCTTGAAAAAAGGACAAAAACACAGGGAGAGAGAGAGAGTGGATGGGAACTGGAAAAGGGAGAGCCTGTGCATGGGTGTGTGCGTGTGTCTGTGTGTGTGTGTGTGTAAGAGAGAGAGAGAGAGAGTGAGAGTGTGTGTCTAGTTATGTCCGTGTTGTGTGTATGTGTGTGTGTGTGTGTGTGTGTGTGTGTGTGTGTGTGTGTGTGTGTGTGTGTGTGTGTGTGTGTGTGTGTAGTGTCATGCCATGCAGATACTATGTGTGAAAGTTCAGTTGTGTCCTGTTCCCTAGGCTGCCAGGTTATCTGTGTGTGAGCACGTGTTTGCGTCTGCGCTTGTTTGTCCTGATGGCACTTCCTGTCTGTGTCGGCCGGTTTCCTGTCCCAGTCCCTGCCAGCGCAGGTTAATTATTAAATCAATGGAAACAGCAGTGCAGGCAGGAGCATAAAAACACTGGGGAGAAGGGAAAGATGATTCAGCCTCAAGGCTCCCCCTGCTGGTCATGCCCGGGAGCAGAGAGAGAAGGCACCAGCAGTCCACACACACGTAGACACACACACATACATGCAATATGCATGCATTAGCTCATGCATTTTTCCACTACAACACAGTCACATTCACAGAAATACAAACCCACACACATACAGTTTCAAAGACACAAACGCACACACACATATGAGCACACACATATCACGAATACACACACACACACATACATACACACACACACACAAATGCATGCTTACACATACTGTCTTGCTCCCGGCGTGCTCTGGGAAGGCTGACATTAAAACTTACTGATGTTCAGAAAGCAGCACTTGACATTTAAACAGTAGGGGTCCCTGAGAAAGACTGCCTCTGTAATGCCTTTTGGGCCTAATCAGACATCTGTTGGTGAGAAGCAACTGTTTGTGTGCTTGTGTGTGTGTGTGTGTGTGCGTGTGTGTTGTGTGTGTGTGCATTTTTTGTGTGTGTCGTAAAGACGGAGGCAATATTCATTTCGACTGATCTTTCTTCTCTCCATCTATTCCCCCTTCTCTCTCCCTCCTTTGCTCCATTTCATCTTTTCTTTCATCCTCTCTTCCCTCCATCTCTCCCTATGGCAGTGCGAACGCTGCAGGCAGCCAGGACAACCTCGACAACGACACGGAGACAGATTCTGCAGCACCCCCGCGGAGAGACAGAGAACGGGAGAGAGACAGGGAGAGGGAGAGACCGCGGAGGAAAGACACCCACGACCACGGTGCGTTTCCCTGCTGGCCATCACAGCTTATAGTCAAGAGTCCATTGCTAAAGCTTTAAAAAAAATCTCATGTCCTTAACTGATCTACACACTAAACACACTTAAGCTCTCCCAGTCAGAAAAGATACAAAGAAGATCCTAAGCTGCCAAGTTTAGTGCAGTTTAAGGGGAACAGTTCAGTTGGATATAGTGAATGTTAAGTGAGGCTGATTAGATCCAGATCAGGTTTTATTGGAAGTTGATAGGTTGGCATTGGGAGACTCTGCAAAAGTGCTTGAGGGGAGACTCGGGTGCACTTTCAGCAGCAGTACGCAGGGTGTAGCCCACAGGCACTTAAAAATGCATGAAGGACAGATTGACTGAGAGGATGCTGGGGGAGAAGGCAAAATGTCAAGTGCTTGCACATTTCATACAGGGATTAAACTCACTCAGAGGACCAACGGCATTGAATGGACATGTGCATTTGCACCAATCCGAACAGAGAATTCAGAAGCAGAGGGTCAGAAATCTAATTTCTGATTCTGGTTCAGAGTGGTTCAGTTTGAACTGCAAAGTTGTTTGGGAACATGAAGGGATTCGATTTGGATTCAAAGGTTAAATTTATCACAGTTACCCTTTATTCTCAGAACAACTGTGTATATGAGACAAGTACATGTAAATGCCACGTTTCAACTAGATCATCATCATTGTCATCATCAGTAATAGAGATAAGTCCTTGTATTGCAATACTATATAATTACTCATCTTTAAAGAACTCTGGATGATGATGCCCTGTACCAAAAATGACGAAGCAGGGTTCTTTTGAGGTCTGTCACAGTCCCTGTTATCAGTAAGTAAGCGACTGTACAAGTACAATCCTCTGACTTTGTGGTGGCACTCCCCACAGGCGGGAGGTTGAATGGCCACTCTCGTCTGGAGCGCAGGCCAGAGCTGGCTGGCTATGAGAGCTCCTCCACTCTTATGAGCAGTGAACTGGAGACCACCAGCTTCTTTGACTCCGAGGAGGACGACTCTGCCAGCCGGTGAGCTCATGAACACTCTTAGATCTCTCTCTCTCCCACACACACACACACACACACACACACACACACACACACACACACAGAACGCACGTAAGCACTGATACACAAAGGATGACACAAGCACGCAATAAAAATAATTTAAACACACTCACACTGATTTACGTAGTGAAGATGCACCAATAAAAGCAAGTACGCATAAGTGTCCGTAAGCCCACATATGGAGATGCACAACCGGTCTCCTACATTCTTTTACACATTCAAGTGGATTTGCATGGAGACTTTAGTGTAGCAGAGTGCACCCATCCGCACATGCATTGTTGCTCTAATTAAAGGTGATACTCACAGTCACACACACAAACACACAGCCCACCTGCAGCCCCCATGCCCACCTGCTTGAACAGATGAAGGGTTCTCTGATCTGGCCCCATACCAGCATTAATCCAGCAGCTGATGTACAAAGAGTGACAGGCAAGCTGCTGTCTTAGAAGTGCACTTAAAACGCTTTTAATGAGTGCTCCTCATTTGGCTTGCCTTGAGGAGGATCATTGTAATTGTTCAATGCTCAGCACATATATTAAATAGAAAAAAAATCCATATATCTGTAAACAATCAGGGGTGCGTTTCTAGACAGCGTCGTTGCTAACATCGTTAGCAATCTCGGTAGCATTGAGTGCAGTATTACAACCAAGATAATGAAGGAAGTTAGCAACAATGAATTATGAACTCTTTTAGTACAAACTCCATCTTCCATGTTGAATATGCTCATATAGATTACAGTACATCTTAGATAGCCTTAGATGTGAACGCAATCATAATCACACACTGTATTTAATCTACTGGATTCAGTCCAACACAAACGAGTGTGTACAATGTATATTAATGTATAGCTCTGTGTATAGCTCTCTGTGTTCTACAGCTATACATTAATTCGTGGTATAGTTGTTCCCTGTGCATACACATCTTATCCTACACATCCCAGCTCACCTAAAGCACACTCCAATCACATGCTCTACAAAACCAACACAAAAGATGTTTTCCTCCTTCGTTGAATGCAATGCATACTTCACCGGTATTGGTTCAGAGATATCATGTGATGTCCTGAAGCCAATTCCAGTCCAAGATGCATTGTGTGTGAATAGGAAAGCATAATACCTCAAGAGTATGGTATTTAAGGCAGTTACCTCATGGCTGTGATGTCATGATCATTTGTAACCCAGGTTCAGTAGCTCAACGGAGCAGAGCACATCCTCAAGACTGATGAGACGACATCGCCGTCGCCGACGGAAACCAAAAGCACCACGAATGGAGAGGGTGAGATGTAAACAGACACACACACACACACACACACACACTCAAACAAACACTCTTAGTCTCTTGTCTAATATTAATGGCTTTAAGTGTGTGTGCTCATGTTGGTGTGTCTTGTCTTTGCCTCTCGTTGTCTTTCTTTCTCCCTCTTTTCTCTCTGTCTGTTCCTCAGTCATCATCGTTCAGCAGCATCACTGACTCCACCATGTCACTGAACATCATCACTGTCACGTTAAACATGGGTGAGTATGTGTGTGCGTGTGTGTGTCTATATCTCTGTGGCCTGCTGCTACATGCCTGAAGTATAATGTGGTGTTGTGTGTAATGACAATTAATGTGTTGATGATTATGTTTCTCTGAACACTGTCACTTTCTTTCTTTCGTTCTTTCTTTCTTCACTCTTGTCTTTTTTCCCTCTTTTTTCATTCTTTCTTTCTCTTTTTTTCTCTCTCTCTTTTTACATACACACACACAACCCCTCCTCCTACTTTCACCTTACTTATGTGTCTTCTCCTTTTTGGTCTTTCTCTCTTTTCTTCTTATTAATTCTTCCCTTCCTCCTTCCTCCTGGTCCCTGCAGAGAAATATAACTTCCTGGGCATCAGTATAGTGGGCCAGAGCAATGAGAGGGGTGATGGGGGCATCTACATCGGCTCCATCATGAAGGGTGGAGCAGTGGCGGCTGACGGAAGGATAGAACCTGGCGATATGCTGCTCCAGGTGTGTGTGTGTGTGAGAGAGAAAGAAAGCAAGATTTTAGATGTGTCCTGTGTCAATGTCAGATTGTACATAGTGCTCAGATTTGGCATATGACACGCATATGTTAGGTGGGAGAATTAATGTGTAGTTGTATGTCGGTTTTGATTAATGCTTTATAAGAGATTGTGTGAGTGTTTGTGCTGGGTAACACCAAAAATGTTGTGTGGACATAGCTGTGTGCGTGTGTCCCAGCGTGTGCCCAGCCTTGAAGTTTATCTCTCTCAAATGCTTTGTGCTTGCTGTTCCTGTTATCTATTTTTGTCAAAAGGTGAATGACATAAACTTTGAGAACATGAGCAATGACGATGCAGTGAGGGTACTACGGGAGATAGTGCACAAACCAGGGTAAGTCACACAGTAACACAAACAGACACACACACACAAATACACACAAAGAAACACATATTCACACACACACACACACACACACAAATAGACACGCAATATATGTATGTGAAGGGATAAGAGATCACATCAAGATAGCCTACTCCTCTCATCCACAGTCCCATAACGCTAACTGTAGCCAAATGCTGGGATCCCAATCCAAGAGGCTGCTTCACCTTACCTAGAGGTGAGTGCTTAAACCTTTCTGATACAAACACACACTCACGAAAGTTTACATTTGCCTTAATCACAAGTCTTGATAAATAAGTCAATCAAAAGTCGTAAATCTCCAGTCTCCACTACTACCATTTCAGACATACATCTACATATTTGTCAGGCAGTTTACTTGAACATCCATTCTGATTTTCAGACTGAGAATTGCATGCAAGTTCTCTTTTGGAGTTTGACCATGTCAGTATTTGTTCTATTGCTGTAACAGTTTAATTACAGGTGGTCTGGTAGCAGGTACCCTCCATCTTTATGTATACCACACACCTACAGCTACACCAACAGATTTTTAGCTGAATCAGCTGGCAGCCAGTAGCTTGCCTGACCGTGCCTCCCCCCACACTTCTCTAGGTGAGCCCATCCGTCCTATAGACCCGGCTGCGTGGGTGTCCCACACGGCGGCGCTGACGGGGGCGTATCCGGTGTACGGTATGAGCCCTTCCATGAGCACAATCACCTCCACAAGCTCCTCCATCACCAGCTCCATCCCAGAGACCGAACGTAAGTGTGTGTCCCCCTCCCTTTCCCCGCCCCGCCAGTACCAACACCCCACCGCTGCTCGCTTCACGGTAGGGATGGATGGGCCATATCGTATTGCTACAGATATACCACAAGAAATATGTAAGAACTGCAGATTTATCACAAGAAATATGGAAGAGCTGCAGACAAGAAGAGTTCACTGAGTTTACGAGCTTGACATTTTTGTGTCTGAATGTTCATCAAGACAGCAAGATGACATCAGTCATGGCAGAGAGATTAATACTAATTTTTGCCCATGGGAATGCTACTGTCTGCCAAAAAATATCTTGAAAAATCATCATAAAATTTAAGACTATGTCGCCCATCCCTTCTTAACGGCATTGCTTACTAAAGATGATATCACTTCCTGCTCTTCCTGGCTTCTTGTGCTCCATTCGTTTGTCCATTTCACATTGCTGTGCTGTGGTTGCTGTTGTTGTTGTTGCAGTCATGACTGCCAATCACATTGCTCAAAATGCCAATGATTGGCCTGAGGGACAGAAGCTCTTTCGCTACGCGGTATGGATCTGTAAAATCTGCATCTGAATGCTGAGTGCAAACACCTGAATGCTCTCTGCCTGTGCTTGTCATAAGGATTGGGGAAAATCAATTTGTGAGAGGCAAAATTAGTTTTATTCAAATTCCCTAACCGAGTCCATCACAAACGTATTTGCATAAGCCCTCAGCCTCCAGTTGTTTTGGCAAACTAAGCAACACAACACAGCAGTCTGGAAAGGGGCCATCTCTACTCCTGCTTGTCCAGCTCTGGACTCCCTGCTCACCACAGCTTTGTTGTATGTGTCCAGTTCTCCTCTGTGTCTGACTAAACGTTCACCCTACCCCACAGGATTCGACGACTTCCACCTGTCCATTCATAGCGACATGGGGATTGTTGCCAAGGCAATGGCGTCCCCTGAGTCGGGTCTGGAGGTGCGAGACAGGATGTGGTTGAAAATCACCATCCCCAATGCCTTCATAGGTAAGCTGCTGCGCTGTCTTAATTAGAGGTGTACGTCTATGCACTCAGTGACTTGTTTGCCAAGTTTGTTGCAAAAGATTATGTGAGAAAATGACTGCACTCGGTTTCCCTGAAAATTGTCTAAAATTAGTCTAGATACTTTGCCAATTGAAAATAATACAAAAGTTATAAAGTAATAAGTTACATTTATATAGCACCTTTCTCAAAACTCAAGGTCACTTTACGCCGATCAAACAAAGCAAACAGAACAGAAAAAAACACAAACAGAACACAAAGCTCTGAATGCACCCTCTCCACCTCTACAGGTTCTGATGTGGTTGACTGGCTATACCATCACATTGAGGGCTTCACAGATCGCCGAGAGGCACGCAAGTATGCCAGCAACCTCCTTAAGGCCGGCTACATCCGTCACACAGTCAACAAGATCACCTTCTCTGAGCAGTGCTACTACATCTTCGGCGACTTATGTGGCAGTAAGTCTTTCATCAGCTGTCTGGTCTCCTTTTTTTAACTCTCCTGTACCTTTTCTTATTTTGCATGATCTAATCACTGTCCCTATTCTGTAAGCCAAAAATAACTTGTGTTGTGGCCTTTTTTTGAAGTAACTTTGCTTTCCCATCCACGTCCTCTTTCATCCCCTGAATGACATGCCCTCTCTCGCAGACATGGCCAATCTCTCCTTGCACGACCACGATGGCTCTAGCGGTGCATCCGATCAGGACACCCTTGCCCCCCTGCCCCACCCAGGAGCTGCCCCGTGGCCCATAGCGTTCCCCTACCAGTACCCTGTCCCTCACCCCTACAACCCTCATCCTGTGCACGAGCCACCCTACAACATCACTGGAGGTGGTGGCAGTGCAGGCAGTCAGCACAGTGAAGGTGAGAAGTAGAGACTATAGCAGGTTAAGTTGCTGAGTGAAACTGTCTACTCGCACATAGACAGAGAAACATGGACGTAAGCGTGCTACCCTGATTTTAATTTCTCTACCCCGTCTCTCTCTCTGTTTTTCCCCACTGCTCACTCTGTGTCTATCACCCCTTTCGATCCATTTCCTTGCCTCCCTCTCTCTCTCTTTCTCCCTTTCTCCTCCTTCAGGGAGTCGTAGCAGTGGCTCCAACCGCAGTGCTGGTAAGAAAGAAGCTGGAGGAGGGGGAGGAAGCGCTGGAGGTGGTGAAGGTGGCGGCAGAGAGTCAAAGTCAGGAGGGAGTGGCAGCGAGACAGAGCTGCGGCGAGAAAAGGTCCCCAGCGAACGCTCTTCAGCGCCCCCGAGTGAGCGCAGTGTGCACAGCACCCACAGCCTGCGCAGCACGCACTCGGCAGCGGCTTATGGGGCGCCAGGCCTGCCCCCGCAGCCACAGACCCCCACTCCTGTCCCGACAGCGCCGCCAGGCTCCCCTCCAGGCCGCGACCTGGCCTCTGTACCCCCCGAACTCACAGCCTCACGCCAGTCCTTCCGCATGGCCATGGGAAACCCCAGCGAGTTCTTTGTCGACGTCATGTGACCAGAAGGCAGCATTAAACTCTGGCAGGTGAAAACGTGAGGCTGCGTCTCGCTCATTCAGGAGTTGGGGACTCTTGTCACCTACCCCAAGTGAGCGAGAGATGAAGGACTATGGTGGAGGGATTTAGAGGGACAGAGAGTGATTGTGTTGTGAGCGTGTAATCGCTGTAGATGTTTTTATGTATGTGTGTGAGAGAGAGTGTGTCGGTCTGTGTTTGAGCAAGAAAGAGCCAAGAGCTGATGTGTGTGTCCCACTGTGTCACTCTCTCCTGTCTGCCCCTCCTGTCAAGCGTCTCATACTTTCTTCAGTGAAGAAGATGCAGTGCTCTTTCCTGACTCTCCTCTCTTCAGCCCTGTTCTCTTCTACTCTGGTAAAGGGAGTGGTTGCTGTTGAGTAAAAGTGGCCCATCCCTTCCCTTTGTGTTTCATGTCCTGTCTTCCTGTTGCTCTTGCCATGAGCACCTGTCTCATCTCTCGTTTTATCTCATCTAAATGCTAAAGTCAATAGAGTGATAACGAGGGGGAGACTGGAAGGAAAGAACAGACCAGAGCTTGTGGTTCCTATGTGGCCTCTCTGCTTTTTAGCATGTCTGAATGAAGCTCTGCATTTCTGCCACAAGTCTGGAAAGAGATGACGGTTACATGAAGAATAGCTGAAGATGTGTTTTTATATCTGTCTCTTATTTTGCTTTGCTTTATGTTGTTTTGTTTTGAAATTCAAACAACTTGATGACAGAGAAGCATGGTGTTGGGTGTATGAAAACATTATTCAGAAATCATATCAAAGGTTCCTCAGTATGCAATACTTTATCTACCTTTTAACAGACAGCAATGTACAAAATGAAGTATAGGCCTAGTGTCATCTTGTTAGCTGCAGGGGTATTGAAGGTACTACTTAATAAGGCTTAACATGTCTTGTGCTCTTAAAATGCAGACCATCTCCAAAATCGAAATCGTCTGCTGTAGTTCCCATGGTAACGGGAGCTCTGATGTCATGTCTGGGGAAGTTACTAGCCAATCAGAAAACTGGAAGGGGAACTCTACGATAAGGCACCTTACATTAGCCAAGAGATGCAACTGCACAATCCCAGAAACTGGTTGTTACCTCCAGTGATTGCATAGAGTGGACACCATCTCCTCTCAGAGCACTTCAGTTTAAAGATATAATTTATCATGGTTCATTAACATCTACATTTTGTATACTATACAGCCTAACATCTCATTTTTTCTTAAACGCTACCCCTCCCTTTGAAATACATTTATCATGAGTTTTCAATTTATTAGAAGCTGATAATGTATAGTGACAAATGGTTCAATTTAATACTCACTGTACACTGTTTTATGAGAACAACAAACAAAAAATGTTTTTATTTATAAACATAGTTTTATTGCCTAAACTTGGCAACAAGTGTGTCTGTGACTTTTTTTATAATGGTCCTACATGTTACAATGTGGCTCTCCAAGAAAGTTTTTCTGTATGAAATGTTTTCTGCCCTTCATGAAAGTGTGTAGGCCTGTGGTGGATTATTTTATTCTCAAGCAAATACTAATAATACTAATATAATATCAGGTCTATGGGCTGCAGTTGTCTCTAATTACACAGCGGTTTCATATGTGTGGCTCTCTTATTTGAATTTAATGAAGTGTTTGGTAGGCAAATGTGTGGTAGGCAAAATAGGACACATGACTATTCCTTAGAGGACAAATAAACTAGCTTATTTTATGATAGGCCAACAGACAAAGGATTATACACTGTACCTCAGTTTAAAATTCCTTGTACTGTGACCACAGAATCAAAGAGAGTAGAGACCTATGTGAGTCTGTACTCCTCAGTGGCCTAGTCGCTGTAACGTCATTGCGCCGTGTCAGCTGACAGGGAGGCTTCGAAGGAGGGAGCGGTCGACATCTTGAATAAGGGCAGATGACTGAAACTGACCGTGAGACAAAGCAAGGTGGGGAGCATCTTCTGAGCGACTGGAGATTCCAGGGGAACAGATTTCAGTTGTAGCGTACGACGGCGACCCGGTCTGAGGGTGTGAGAGAAACAGGTAAGGATATTTTTAACAGAGTGGCTGCGGTGGATATTCTGGTAAATGGGCGGACGAGTCGTGACAAAATATTCAAATGATCCAGCAGACTCGCTAATGGTACTACTAGCTACGAAGCCAATGCTAGCAAGCTATGGTAGCTAGCTGTCTATCTTACTTGCTGAAAATGGCTAGCATGGTAATTTGTCATTGAGACAATTTTGCAGAAGTGTATTAGTAGGATTCTGTTGAAACCAGCTATTAAATACTAAATGGCGTATTACTTACTAGTTTTGGAATCTGGCTTCTAAACCAACTAAGAGTCGAACCATGTGATGTCGTTTTATAATTAGCGAGGTTGAGGAAATTAAATGGAATCATTGGGAAGGCTAATGTTAACCGCAATGCTAGTTGTCCCGACAACTGAAATGGTAACGTTAAAGATAGTGTTCCGGTCAGGCAGACATTTTGGTCCTGGACAAGTTATAATCACTGGTAATATAGCGGCATTCATTAAATCATGTCAGGGATCTTTGTTTCAATTGAGTTTATGTCCATTTATGTCCTGACTCCTCGAAGTTCGAGTATAAGCATTTGGATAGCTAGGGTAGATACGTGACGGCCAACTGGCGACGATGTCGTCGCATTGGGCTTGTCCGTGCATTAGGACGGCAGACATGTTGGGCTCTTGTCAGTGAATTGGTCGATGTTCTTGTATTGATTTCCGCACATAATTTAAAAAATAAAAGTTTAATTGTTGTATTCAGTTTCAACTGTCAATGTAGTTGCCATCGATGACACCTATATTTGACATAAGCGTGTCGGTAGCAACTAATGCTAACTTAACGTTAATTGCTAACGTCAACTTAGCGTAAACCGCTTTATTCCGACGAGACCTTCAGAAATATCAGTCAATGTGAAATTTGAAATGATTGTAAGAAGCACGCTGCGGTCATTCTCTTTTTCCTGTTGTCATTGTTATATTGTTCATCCGAGCTCGAAGCTTGGTGTCAGTCGAATCCCTCTCAGACACATGAATGAATTGACAGGTTATCAGAACGTTGACGTTAGATGGTAAGGTGACTTGTGGACTATTTGACAATTAATGACAACCTCTTTGTGAACGTATAGATAATCCAACGTTGACTGTCAAAGGAAACGGATACCAGTGGCAATCGAAATTCCATCTGTGCAAGAGGTCAAACGAGTTGTGTGGATAAAGGTATCTTGGACTTGGCCCTCTGGACCGTGTACCTATATTGCAACTCAGTTTTAGGGACATTGAGGCTATTCGCTATTGTCATTGCCTTGAAAGATTGACTAATTTCTCTGACTAAGGGTTCTTTTGTCTGAAATGGCCCTGTGCCAATTTGATGGCTACTCATGTTCTGCTGCCTAAAAATCACGAGATATGTGAAACCGTGAAAGTACAGTAGTATGACAGGAAGTGGAAACATACCGTGATGGTCTTGTCAGGCATTGTACCCAAGCTACCATTCCTATCACAGGTCTAATGAACACATCAGAGTTTTGTCAAATCCACTGTTTAGAGATGACGTCAGTTGCTCCTGCGAGTAGGCTCTGAGCCTACTCACAGGAGCAACAGGACCAACTGAAGGATGGTCAACTGTTGATCCAAGAATTAAGATTAGATATAGTTGGAAGTCCTGTCATTCAAGGCTCTTGTGGATGTTTTTCTCCCATGTTACTGAGGATATGACCAAAGAAATTCATTTACTAAAGCACTGCTACTTATCTGAGTCTGCCGTGCTACTGTTTAAGGTCTGGCCTGTCAGTTCCCCTGCTGTAATCGTATCAGAGTATTTTTAGATGTTCCTGGAGTGAGAGTGACTGGGATTAGTGGAGGAGGTTGTGGGGTGAACTCCAGGGTGTTCCTCTGGTGCTAATAATGGATATGGGTCTGGCAGAGATCTTCTATCTGTACTACTGCCTCACTGACATCTTTCATGTTGTACCCCAATGGATGACTGATTATTTTGCAGTGCATGAACAATATAGGCTATCCTAGGATGCCTGTCAGAACACGCTTTGTGTGTTTTTGTGTTTGTGTTTGTGTGTCTTTTGTGTCTCTTATTAAATGGGTGTCTCTGTTTTTGTTACAGTTGTTTCATCATGTTACATGAAGACTAACACTTGACCAACATGATTGGAGGACTGTTCATCTACAACCACAAGGGGGAGGTGTTGATCTCCCGTGTCTACCGGGATGACATAGGGTAAGTGGGGCTTGTAGGATGGAACTGGGAATGAGTTTCTCTCTTTTTTACGTTATAGTTTTTCATCCACACCCTCTTAGTCTTTAGTGTATTTGTGTGTCTTAAAGACCTCAGTGTTTCCCCTGGCCTTTTTGAGCACATACCCAAGTGAACTGTGTGTTGCTGCTACCATGCCTTTATCTACCTATTCTAAACCCTGTCAGGTCATTTTCATTCTCATTCTCTTTTATTTTTGTTATTTTGTGCATATGTGTGTGCACACATTCTCATTTGTGTTTCCCATCCTTTGTCTCTGGTTTCGGTGTTGTGGCCTTGGTGGAGCAGTGGTAATGTCACCAACTGACAATCAGTTGACCAGGGTTGAATTTCTGAATCCCACGTCACAAGTCTGTGTAGTCTTTGGATGAAAGTGTCTCCAAAGTACAGACACTTTACTTTTACTTTACTTTGGTACTTCTGTTACCCCTCATTCTCTTTTTACTACCTTTTCATTGACTCTTGCAGAAACTAGTAAGCTGTGCCTTGCCCTTCAGTGTGCCTCTCTAACCCCTCCTGTAAGCCCAGAGCCCATCAGCAGCATGCTGACTCCAGTGTGTCCTGTGCACAACTCTGACCCCTTGTCCCCTGTTTTGTGTTGGTGCACAGCACTATGGTAATGCCCTGGGCTGTGTGTTTTATTGTGATTTATTACCATTTCACCCGCGGTGACCTTTTCCAACTTGACGAGGACGCATTGAGAGGGCATGAAGAGGGCAACATGAGTTGAGTCTGTGACTTTAGCCAGCGCCGCCGCTCACAGGACATCAGGGAAGACTTTGATAAGCACTGAGAGCCGTTAGAAGTGCCGTTGCCATGGTTACCATCACTCCGAAACCCCAGTGACACTGCTGCAGCTGTCACGGAGCCAGAACTGTTTGTGTGTGTGTGAGGGAAAGAAATAGTAAGACTGTGTATGTGTTGGTGTGAAATGGTGTGTGTGTGTGTGCTTGTGTGTGTTGTGGATGAATGTATGCCTCATCCAGAGTGAGTCACCAGAGTGCACTGAGCTCCGAGATGGGCCTCCTGGAGTAAGGCGGGTGGGAGGGGGTGTGAAAGAAGGATGGAGTATAGAGTGAGGAGGAGTGCAAGAGACCTGGCAGGGGCTTCCTTTGACTTGCTGTATCACAGCTCTGCTGACAAAGGTGGCCTTGTTGACTGAATACGCAATGCTGAGATCCCTATTTGAGCTTGGTGCAATTTTGTTACTGATGGGCAAGGAAAGCACCACAAAGCCATTTTCTTTTTCTTTTTTCTTTCTTTTTTTTTCCAAGCTTGACGCCTGAAAATTGTACCCCATATTATGATGGGTTTGGTGTCTTACGAATTCCATCGAGATCAACTCAAAAAATTATTTTGCAATGACTCATTCTGCCATAAGAATTTGCAGTTAAGGGACCCACACCCACTACCACCACTATGCTCAGTGTAGATCCAAATGAGATGATAATTTCATTCCTCATATCTAAGGGCCACAATGTCCGTGGTTAAACAAGCACTGGGGAGAGATTACTGTTTATTTCAAGGGTGGAGCAAGGGCTAGAGTCTAACCTGATAAGAGTTAATTTGCCGTTTTTCTTCATCTGGTCATTTACATTAGATATTTCTCTCTGAAGACCAGTGTAAATTAGTATTTCAAGTGCAATTGAAATTGTGCTGCTCTCACATCCATACGACATGAGGAACACTTGTTGTGAGAAACCTCTTTTTTTTGGCTTTCTCAGGCTTTCTCTCTGTTCTACACTTCCCACTGACCATCTGATTTCTGTGCATTACCATTATGCTTTGGGTGGTTTCATACCTTTGCCCCCCAGGCATGACCAGAAACTGGCTAATTATACGTGTATATACTGATTCTGTGCTGGTCATGTTTAACCTACTTGTCATGTGGAAAGCAGTGTGTCCAGCCTAGCACATATCGATAGGATGGATGTTCTTCAGTGTGACTGAGGGCACAATAACTGAATAAAGTGTGAAAATCATTGATGTCTCAAGAAAAAATTGTAATTGGTGCATCTCTATTGATTTGATTAGTCTGAAACAGTGCAGTTGTGGTGTTCATGTTTACCCAAACAAACAGATATTTAGGGGGAAACTCTGTTCCAATTCAGCTGCTCCAAACAAGCCAGGTCTGAAAGCACCATTATTGTGTCTGGCCCCAATCCACCATCTCAGCTCATTTAGCTTTAATCTACTCTCTCTTACTTGCATCTTGTTCTGCACACTCTACCCACAGGCGTAATGCGGTGGACGCGTTCCGCGTGAACGTGATCCACGCTCGACAGCAGGTGCGCTCCCCTGTCACCAACATAGCGCGCACCAGCTTCTTCCATGTCAAGCGCTCCAACATCTGGCTGGCCGCGGTGACCAAGCAAAATGTCAACGCCGCCATGGTGTTTGAGTTCCTCTACAAGATGTGTGACGTCATGACTGCCTACTTCGGCAAGATCAGCGAGGAGAACATCAAGAATAACTTTGTGCTGATCTATGAGCTGCTGGATGGTAAATAATCTCCTGTGCCCCTCTAATGCTTGTCTTTTGTAAAAGAGAAGTAAGATAAATGTTTAGATAAAGAACATTAACGAGGAAGTAAATCACAGATTACCAATCAGGTGACGGGGCAGATTGGCTGGCGGCGTGAGGTCACCAAGTACCGATACAATGAGCTCTACACAAAGAAAATAAATGAGAAAATTAATCACACATGATGTTCCTTTTAAGTACGTGATTACAGGCTTAGGACGCTTGTAAAGAGTAACAGTTAAAGCTGCTGAATTGTCAGAATTTTGTCGGCAGACACATTGGTGACCTTGGCCATGTAAAAGCACCAATCAAATTCAAGTGGTGATGCTGTATTGTTGTTATTACATCGCTGACAGTAAAAGACAGTGTCTACCTATAGCAGATGACGGATTGTTTCTGCTGAGCGTGTTGTTTCTGTAGGTTGTTGGACATAACCAGTTTTGTTCGCAGCCCAAGGCGGCAGGTCTTTGTATCAACGGGCCACGTTGTTCTCCCCGGAGGCTTCGTCGGTGGAGTTTCCCGCTGTGCGGTGGTTTTTTTAGGTTTTGATTTTTATGGCCGATGAGATGAGAAAATCAAAACCTAAAGAAAATACCGCGCAGTCGCACACCTCCTTCACACTGCTGATGGACCATGCGGACTGTTTTCTTTTCTCTCACTCTTCCTTTCACCTCAACCAAGGAATGAATAAACCATGTGCAAAGCTTTTTCTGTGTTGTTTTCTCAGGCATTGGAGTCATCTTGTAGGTGTAGGTGGGGAAAACTATAAGGAATTAGTCTCCTTAACAATAGAAGTATCAATTACAGAATAATCATCAGTCATTTTCAATCAGTGTCAATTGAGATGGTGGTTTAGCCTATATTCTGGTGTCAAGTGTGCGCATGTCATAAGAGTTCCTTTTATCTCCCCTACCTTCTGCAGAGATCCTGGACTTTGGATACCCCCAGAACTCTGAGACTGGAGCCCTGAAGACCTTCATCACTCAGCAGGGCATCAAGAGCCAGGTGAGGCCCATACAGCACTTTCTGTACAGGGGAAAAAAAGAACTGCTCCTTTCAGTTGTTCAATCCTAATGTCCTCTCCTTTGCCTCAAGCCCCGAACATCTCAAAGACTTAATTGGCCTGAATGGACTTCATGATTGGCTGATGCAAGTCTTTGCATTGGACTTAATTGGCCTGAATGGACTTCATGATTGGCTGATGCAAGTCTGTGGGTTGGGAAGGTTGGGGGCTGGGGTGGGGTACATCAGGATTCCGCCAACATTGTTCCTGTTGCATATTTTGTGTCGTATTTCGTTGTAGCCCGGGCGCTCCGAGTCTAGTCAGGGGGGTGGATTGTAATTGAGTTACAGAGCTGCTGCAGGCTTTCGCAGTCTAGTCAGGCAAATGAATGAGATCAAGAGGCTGTAACTGCATTACGTCCTTCATGCCACTGATGTTCTCTTCTTCTCATGCTACACCATGGTGCTGATTCTCTCCTCGCTTTTGATGTGACTCCGTGCAGCATCACGTAAGTATATTTCGACTGCAAATCTTGCCCAGTGTTAATGGTGTCTATTTGATCTAAAGCATTATGTACTATCTGAAAATGTTGCCGTGTTGAGACTTTCTCTCCCATAAGAATCGTCCACCCCTCTATTCCAGACGAAAGAGGAGCAGTCCCAGATTACCAGTCAGGTGACGGGACAGATTGGCTGGAGGCGAGAGGGCATCAAATACCGACGCAATGAGCTCTTCCTGGACGTTCTCGAGAGTGTTAACTTGCTTATGTCTCCTCAAGGTAATGCCCGATAATAAAATTAATCAACTATGTTTGACCCTATAGTTATTTCACCAAAGTCTTCAGACTTGATTTCAGTCTTAAACATGCGACCCTCCAGGGAAACCCAAGGCTGCGGATAAAAAAGTTGCTCATATACACACTTTGCGACTTATCCCATAATGATTATCATGAACCTGCCCTTTGTGACCTCAGACCTAATGTCTCTTCTCGGCTGTTCTCAGGTCAGGTCCTGAGCGCGCACGTGTCTGGGCGTGTGGTCATGAAGAGCTACCTGAGTGGCATGCCTGAGTGCAAATTCGGCATGAACGACAAGATCGTTATTGACAAGCAGGGCAAAGGTGGCGCCACAGAAGAAGGCAAGAGGTAAGCCAGGCCCAGTAGCTTCACACACTCTGACAATCATCCCAGCCCCAAAATGAGGAAGGTAAAGAGACCTCCGCACACCAGCTCTGACATCACTGCGGGGCACTGTAGGAATTTGCCCCCCCACACGCACCAGTGGCACATGACAAGCGGCAAGCGTAACATAGCAGCCTGTGGAATCACCAATAGATTTTATCGAACGGCTCTGACAAAATAGACATCAATCGTAATTGACAGGCAACTGTGGCAAAGTTCAGCGCTGGTGTGCATGGCTGTAATGAAAACAATTGAATAGAATGTTGGAAGCGTAGTGCTCCGCACTTTGTCGGAACCGGTGTGCGGAAGACCTAAACATTGATGGCGATACCCTATGTGAGTTAATAACATTGTAGTGGAAGTGACATCATGTTATGAGTAGAGAATAAGTGAACACAAGTGAACGCAGATGACAAGTTGCTTAGACTCACAAGTGTCAGGCACTGATAATTAATGAGATTAACAAGAATTATTGAGAACTCTACTCTCGTCTGTGTGTTGTATTGACAGTGAATAACACCTTGAGTGCCTAGAGGAGTTCAAACAGAGAGGTCACAAAGACATGAATATAGACTCGGACTACTTACAGAGTTTGTCTTGTGTCCGTTATATGACATAGGAGCATGCTCACGGATCAATATCATAGATTTTTGGCTTGATAGAGATTGATTCAGAGATTGCGTTATACATATCCATGTTGCATTACATCATCTTGTTTTCAGTTGACCTTGAATGTGCTGTTTTGTTTTGGTTTGCATTAAAAGGTTTGTTTTTGTTTTTTAAACGTTAAATGTTTTTCTTTTTACATGTTTTTTTTCTTCCCCATAGCAGTGCCCTTTCTCTTTTTTGCCATTTAATTGTTGGTCATGGTGTGTGTTTGTCTTATGGTTTGTCTGTTTTGTTTGATTTTTGTTGTTGTGTTTTTGTGTTTGTGTTTCTTCTCTTTGTGCTGGACCTCAGTGAACTGGGGGGCAGGTAGTGTACTCACCCCAGCAATGGCAGCCCTTGTGTGTGTGTGTGTGTGTGTTTGTGTGTGTTTGTGTGTGCGAGTGCTTATGCCCTCGTGTGAAGCTGACATGCTTCAGAAGTCAGCTGATGGACTTCCTCTGCATTGCACTTCCTGTGTGTTTTGTAGAAGTTATGTACTGTCTAGTTTAGTGTTTAGCTTCAGTGGTTGTGCTCTTTTAATTCACGGTAGTCATTTCCCATTACCCATACTTCCCTGTGTTGCCACATCATGCTGCCCATGTAAGCAGTAGACAACACAAGTGAATGGTAGTTATTGTTGCAAAACAACTAACAATAAGAATGAGATTTAAGTTTGTGTCTATGTATGTGTGTGGCTATTGCAGCAGATTTGGCACTATGACACCCAGACAGTTTCCATTGTGGACGCACTCTCCCCAACCCCTTAAACGGCCACTCTCCATTGATTTCTAAATCCATTTCTTCAGTCCTGAAGCCTTAATGATAGGGTTTGTACTCACCCTCTAGTTGTGTGCCTCCTCTTTGTCTGCCTTATCTTCTCTAACACGGTCTTTTCTCTCTCTCTCTCTTTGTCTTTCTCTCTCTGTCTCTCTGTTTCTGTCTGTGTGTGTGTCTTTCTTTGTTGTTCCTGTAAGCAGTGGGAAGCAGTCTATAGCGATCGATGACTGCACATTCCATCAGTGTGTGCGTCTCAGCAAGTTTGACTCGGAGCGCAGCATCAGCTTCATCCCTCCGGATGGAGAGTATGAACTCATGAGGTCAGTGTGTGTTTGTCACACACACACACATACACACACACACACACACACACAAACCAAGGTCACTTTAAGTGTGTGAGTTAATGATTGACTGTGTGTGTGTGTGTGTGTGAGAGTGAGTGACAGGACATGCGATCAGCTTGGTTTTCAGTGTGCCAGTCAATTGATCGCTTATGCATGTTCTTATATTTGTCTTCAGATACCGCACCACTAAAGACATCATCCTGCCTTTCCGGGTGATTCCACTGGTGAGGGAGGTGGGTCGTACCAAATTGGAAGTGAAGGTGGTGATCAAGTCCAACTTCAAACCCTCGCTTTTGGCGCAGAAGATTGAGGTAATATGGTTTTTCGTCATACAAAATCTGTGCTTTGGACAAAGTCCCAGGTACCAATTGTGTAGCATTTAGGTCTTACAAACTCCACGGTTTTCTTCCCCATTGTAGGTGCGTATACCCACTCCTCTCAACACTAGCGGTGTGCAGGTCATCTGTATGAAGGGCAAGGCCAAATACAAGGCCAGTGAGAACGCCATTGTGTGGAAGTAAGTTACCAGCCCCCATCCCCCACCTCCCTTCTGTCCTCAGTTGAACATTTGATGATGTTGATTGATGACCAACTAACTGATCTCCACCCCTATGATCAGGATCAAGCGAATGGCTGGCATGAAGGAGTCTCAGATCAGTGCTGAGATCGAGCTGCTGCCCACGAACGACAAGAAGAAGTGGGCCCGGCCCCCCATCTCCATGAACTTTGAGGTCCGTTCATCCTCCGCTGCAATCAGGATGCTTGTCTTTGTGTCTTTATGGTCCAGTCCTTGTTGTTTGTCAGTGCTTTGCTGATTTGCTATTTTTCTCCTCTTCTTTTTTTCCCATTTTTGTCTTGCAGGTGCCCTTCGCTCCTTCAGGGCTCAAGGTACGCTACCTGAAGGTCTTCGAGCCAAAGCTGAACTACAGCGACCATGACGTCATTAAATGGGTGCGCTACATCGGGCGCAGCGGCATCTACGAGACGCGCTGCTAACGGTCGCCTCTCCCTTCCCGACTCGCGACTGAAATGCGGGAGGAGGGCTTTTTGGGAGCGATGGGAAGTTGGAGACAGGAGCATGAAAGGAGTTTAAAGGGCAAAGGCAGACAGGGTTTTTAACTTCCTCTCGCGATCTCCCGCCTCCTCTTGTTCCCCTCTCCCTCTTCGTCATTTTCCCTCTTGACCGTGGGAGCTGCCTGAAGACCCCGACAGAGAAGAGACAGAAAGAAAAGCATCGCTGAACGTGTTTGGGGCGTCATTTACTCTGACGTAATGCAGTCCTGTCCTGTGGAGGCATCAACCAATGACTACTCAGTGTGTGTAGAGAGGGGAGGAGAACTCGGCAGTGGACACAAAAGAAAGAAACAAATGAAGAACGTTCCCCAGTGCCATTCTATACAGCGAAACATCCCATCGTGACTTAATGAGTCTCCACGATTCTGTTACCCCCCCAATATTTCCCTGATGCCAACCCCCAGTATTCCATCACCCTTTCCTTTAGCGCTGTAGTGAAGACGTGCTTCCTTAGGCCAGGCGTATTACGCGAGAGGCTTTTCTGTCCCCTTAATATCCAGCACATCACCTGCCAGCTGCCAACTGACCCTTTCAATCTTTGCTGTCGTATGTAGTCTGCTTATGGGCATACCTTCCAACAAGTCAAGCCCCTGTTCTGCTGTAGTTTTTTATTTGATGTAATTTTTTTTTTTTTTCCTACATCATCATGTTTTTGTACTGCATCTCCACTTAAGCGTATTAGTAAGATGATGTATATGTGTTTTATATGGTGTTTGTACTGCTTTTTATTCTTTGGGTGTTGTATGGATGCCATCCTATGCTCTCTTTGTCTACTCACTTGTCTGCCCCTCCCTCTATGGCTTTTTTTATTATGATTATCATCGGTAGCTGTAAGGTCTAAATGCCATGATCATTAATCTACTGTCGCAGATGATAACGATGCCATCTTCTGCTTCTGCTGTGTATTCTTTGTGGTTATTGTTTGTTTGCTTTTCTTTTTTTTTTTAAATACATACCGTGTTCTCTGTGACCAAAATGTTGAGTGGGAGGAAAAAGAAATCTAAAACAAAACAAAAAAAATCTAGTGTATATAAATATGAAATACATATTATATATTAGATATAGTTAAGATAAACTACCAAGCAGAGTTTAAAATGGATTTTAAGAGTATCTGCTGTCAGATTTAGTGTCGTGTAGGAGTCTCGTTTGGGCAGATCTGTGTGTGTGCGTGTTTGCTTGCGTGTGTGCATTTGCGTGTGTGAAATCGAGGTCCTTGATCCAAGACCTGCTCCACCTCTCAGGGTTGTAACAGTCAGACCCTCTTTCTCCTACTAACCTTTATTTCGTCCTTGGCAAAGCAAGGCACTGTGTGAGCCTTTGGAGCACCTGTAGTCACCGCCAAACTCTCCACACTGATGACCTACATCTCGGACCACACGTTAGCAACTTGCCATTTGGACTTTTTACCTCCTAAATTACTTGACCGCAAGGCACAGCACTTAACCGCACCTCTGCAAAATAGGGAAGCTTGCTGAAAGTGCCGAAGGCAACCATCCCCGTTTCAAAAGGTGTTCCTCCCTCTCCAGCATCTCTCTCAGCCTGAATCATGAATTTGGTTTCATCTGTGTCGCAGCCCTTTGAAATATTTAGAAGGGTTTGGAAAAAGAAAGGTGACTTGGCACTCAACTGCTGCACTCTTGAAGCCATTGATTTCTCCCCCTTACAAACCGCACTCCTGTATCGCTAGTACTAACCCTAATGTAACACTACAGTTAGAGCATTTTAGGCCGTCGTGCGTAATAACAACATTCCTGGTGTTCACCTTGACCTTAGAGTCTCACACAATTTAGTCTAAACCTTCTTACTATGCCCTGAGTGATGGTGGGCAATTCTTGGGGGGTCATTCCTGTTTGCGTCAGTGTCTGATCTCCATTTGGTGACTTTGTGACTGTCCTGTTAATCCTAACAATAAAAAAGAGTAACCAATATACAAGGCTTGTCTCTGTATTTACTTTGCCTATGGGTGTGCCTTACAGGCGGCAAAAATATATTTCTGTGTAAAAGAAGTTGATGTACTAGAACCCATGTTTACTTATGTCAGCCCTTCTAGGCTGGGTGAGCGAGTTTTTGTGGCCGTTTGTATGTGTAGGATTCCTAGCACATTCGATCTCCGAGAGACAGAGTGAGCTGAGGTCATTGGATTATTAGACTAGCCCACTGAAAGAAGGGACAGCCAGACTTGACGGATAAACTGATGGCTAATTAAACTCTCGTTCCTCAAAGCCCGTGAAAGAGGATCTCCTGTCCCGCTCTTTCTTCTCTTCGCTTCCGCCCCTCTTTTCCTTTCGCTTACTGCTCTTTCCCAGGGTGAGTGACAGCGAAGGGTCAAGCGGCCTCCAGTTCCGCAGTCACCTGGAGTTCAGCCAAGTGCCGGGCAGGCAGCCAAGTTCAAAATGAGGAGCGGAAGTTATGAGGCTACTATTCAGGTGCCCTTCACTAAAATCTCTGTCTACGCACAGGTTCGGGAATTTCGTGCTCTTTTATTTTCTGTGGGCACCCCAAAGTATGAGGACAAGGACGTTCTAAGTGCAGCCTATTGGGCTGGATTTTGATTAAGGATTAATAGTAAGGTACTGTCTTTCATTTTTCGTAGTTCATTTAAGATTTTTTAATATTATTAAATAAGATGCATATTAACATTTGTGAAACAAAAACAGTGCTTTTATTTACTTTTCAGTCCCTGGTGTGGCACTCAATACAAACACTGTGTGATCAGTCATCACTTTGGGGAGGAGGCAGACAGTATTCAAGCCCCTGAGCTGGCGCTCAAGGACAAGGACTCTTTGTTGGCAGCTTTGTACCTCATTTGAGGTAATGATTTCCCTCCTGTTGCCAATACTTGACTCGCCGTGATAACCATCGGAGTTCTGGTAGGAGCCAGCACGTTTGTTTCTCAGCCCCCCTAAGGTCGTTGAGAATGATGGGGGGTAGTGAGAGACTGAGGGCTGCTTGGCCCAGTAGACCATATAGAATGCCAAACGGGTACCAGTGCCAAAAAATTCACCTCATTCCGCACAATGGATTTTTAATGAGAGCAGGCCCTGCATGCAAAAATTCTGGAGCTTTTAAAATGGCAGAGTGTGCGTTTTCCCTCTGATGTGGGCTGTTGAAATACACTTGATGTAATGCAGAACGTTACTCCATTGAAACTCCACGTGCAGAATTATCACTGTTTGCAAGACGTTGCCAGCAATTATCTGTCAATCAGCCACCAGCCTCTCCTACACAAACTAGACCCTCTTATTTTGAAGTGTTTGAGATTTGCCTAAAGGGAAAGGGAGGGACATGTTTTAACAGATGTGCAGAAGAAACCTACGTGCTGAGGGGCAGATGCACATCTGGAGCAGGGAGACTGGTGTCGACGTATCCTGGGGATGGACAAGACAGACCTTGTGACCCTCCCACCTGGGACAACAGGTAAGACAAATAAACAATGCGGATACCTCAAATTTCGGTGCCCTCGTGGGACTTTCTTCCTTCCTTTGACAGGCCAAAATAAAGTTTAAGATTACAAGTTTCAGGGGAGCCTTGGTTTTGGATTTTAAAAATATCGTCTAAAATAAATCTAAATATAGCATCAAAATTTGTATTCATTGCATTTCTTTCCAGAGTAAAAAGATTTTGCCATTCTCCGTTGCGGGACCGAATGGGGTGGAGTTGGGTCGGCGAGGTAGATGGTCTTGTAAAACGGTCTGGGCGGCGCTCCATGCATCACTTTCCTACTGGCTTCACCCGCGGGAGCGCGACACCTGGTCCGTCTAGTGGTCGTGGATGAAGCGAATGAAGCTAAAGTTTTGAGGAGGCAGCGACGGGGTAGACTCTTGGAAGGAAGAAAGAAAGAGTGCATTTGAGAATGGAAGCTTGCGTGACGCGCACAACTTTGCTGAAGCGAGGAAAACAGGAGTTCGGATATCTCGTTTAAATGCTTAACTCAGCTGAACTCATTGGAGTTGAGATTCCAGACAGTGAGTACGCTAGCACCGTGCACCACAACGATTCCGAAGACAGCGTGGGACTGAAAAGCGTTATTGCGCATTTTGCTTATAAATGATTGCCATCGGAAACTTTATAGCTGAGCTTAGAATGTTGAAGTTGTCTGGAGAAGCAATGTGCAGAGTTTTCCTCGTCTGTTCCGTTATGAAAATATGATTCCTGATTTATCCCTTGAGAGCGAGCAGGAAGATCAGTTCTAGTCCCAGAACTTAGTCTCACAGAATTCACAGGAAGTTTTCGGGTTCATTTTTTGGAGATGAGTTGGACTTGTTTACCACTGTTACATCTGGTCGTCTCAATGATGCTTCTGTGCGGGGCTGGATCCTTTCCATTGTGGAGAAAAGAGATGGTGAGTGAATTTGCACCACACTGCACTGCCAAAAAAAAAAAAGTAAGTAACAGAGCCATGACATGTTTTTGTTTGGTTCTCTGTCAGTAGTCTATTTTGCAAGTGCCTTATTTGACAAATCTTTTAGTTACAGTTTTCCTCAACACAAATCTCCAGGAGGATTGTCATAGGTAGGCAGATTGGGACTGGTGTTGTAAAGGTGTTGAAGGTCACTGGGGGAGGGGATGAGGCAGTCCACCCTTCTCACATGTGGGCGACAGATATTTCAGGCCGGAGAGAGAGAGAGAGAGAGAAAGAGACAGACATGGAGGATGAACAGCAGTGGGGATGGAGGAGTGCGGTATTCTCTGTGCCACATCTGTACAGCAATACTTCACTGATTTCTGTCTTCCCATTTGCCATGATGGTGGTTAGAGTCGCTCCTTTTTCCTCCACTAGTCCCTGTTGGCACTCATTGGCTTGACTCTGCTGCATGCTGTCTACTTCAATATTGCCTTGTCTTAAATGCAGGTCATCGCACACATTTCTCATATTCTTTACTGTCTCCTGCGGTCACTCTTCAGTGCACCCTGCTGTGCTGGGAAGATCATCTTGTAAAAAAGAATGCCTGTCCAAATAAAAAGGATGGATTCCCCCCCTCCCTTTTTCTTTCGCTTCCTTTCTCATCCCCACACCCCCCATACACTTCTATTATTGCCCTCCTCACTGTAAGTACCCCCCCTCCCCCCCCCCATCCCTTTCCTCATCCCTTACCCACATCCACCCTTCTTATTCTGTTTCTTCCAGGAGGATGTCGTCCGCTCCCCTCGCCCTTATGTCCAGGTGCCTTCGCCAGCCGACGTGCGGTCCAGGGTGGCTCTGGCCAGGTCTAAGCGCTACGCCATCAACCCCCTGGGCTACAAGTGGGAGCACTTCAACCTGACCTACAAGTGAGAGAGCAAGGGAGGGAGAGAGAGAGAAGGAGAGAGATGGAGGAGTGGGGCAGGCATGCAGAGGTGTGGGGGCTGAGGAAGGACAAAGAGGAATAGAAATAGGAGGCTGTGGGTTGTGGCAGAGGTGTAAGGTGTGTTTGTGTGTGTGTGTGAGAGAGAGAGATGGGGGGTGGTGCTGTGTTGAAAGCATGGGATGTAAAAGGATGGGTAATTAGAGAGGGGATGGCAATGTTGTGCCCAGATGGATGAGAACAGGAAATGGAAGTGGGGAAAAGGGAGGGGGAAACGTAGAAGAAAGAAAAGAGAAATAAATGAGGGCACTTGAGCCGAGTGCTATTTCGAGAATGAGCTTGCACTCGGAGGCTGCTGGGAGGTGGCCAGAGATATAAAAACCATGTGCTTAATTGATAGCAGACTGCCATGCAGGAATATAAGTTTATTTGCAAAGGAATGTGTGAAAAGAGGCAGAAAGACAGAGATGGAGAGAGGGAAAGATTGTAGGGAGCATTGGGAAAAGACTTTCTTGTTGCTTAACCCTGAAGGATAACTGAGATTTCTGTGCTGTCAATAAGGATTATGAAGTTCCCTAATACGCTGAACAAAGATGACACACGTAAAGCCATCAGCATCGCTTTCACTAAGTGGAGTGACGTGTCCCCCCTCTCCTTCACCGAAATCACCAACCCCAACAAGAGCGCTGACATTGTCATTGGTGAGAGATCAGGAGAGTGTCACAACATGAAACAGTACACTTAGCGGAAATTAAAATGTAGTGATTTCTTTGGCTCATTGAACAAGATATTGGTTTACATATTGTTTTTCTTAGAGAAGTGCTCGAAATTGCTGATGTAGGAAACTTGACAGCATTAATATAGCTGCTGCTGTTGCTGTGTGTGTGTGTGTGTGTGTGTGTGTGTGTGTGTGTGTGTGTGTGTCAGGCTTCTATACCTTTAATCACACGGATTGCTGGTGGTCTCCACTGCACCCATGTTTTGATGGTCTGAATGGGGAGTTGGCCCACGCCTTCTTGCCTCCACGTGGAGAGATCCACTTTGACAACCATGAGTTCTGGATTCTTGGAAAGTCTCGCTTCAGCTGGAAACAAGGTACAGGCTCAAGAGGTGTAATTCCTTTGTATGTTGTGAAAGTGTGTGCGTGAATGTGAGAGAGCGATAAAGAGACAATGTATGTGTCTGTTGTGTGTGTGTGTGTGTGTGTGTGTGTGTGAGAGAGAGAGAGTGAGTGTATATGTGTTCAACAGAAGAAAGAGTGAGAGCTGTTTCAACAGCCCCAGCCTTCTCTCATCTTCTATCCCTCCCTCCCCTCTGTGTCTTGGATCAGGTGTGTGGCTTAATGACCTGGTGCAGGTGGCAGCCCATGAGATTGGCCACGCCCTTGGTCTGTGGCACTCACAAGACCCTCAGGCCCTTATGCACCCTAACGCCACCTACACCGGCCAGAGGAACATCGCTCAGGATGACATCTGGGGGATCCAGAGACTCTACGGTAAGTTACCAAGCAGACAGGAAGAAACACAGCAGGCAGTACAATAGAACAGAGAAACGACAAACAGGTTGTAAGCCAAAATTTGAATGGCACTGTGTTTTTTTTTAAAGAAGACTACAGTCTTGTTGTTTTGTTGTTACAAAACAAACATGAATATTTCCTATATATTAGTTGATTATTACATTAATGACATTAATGACTAATTAGGCTATTTTGTACTAGCCACTCGTTAATTTTGGGCTGGTTTACAATAAGCCTACCATGTTAAACTTTGGCTAATGTGGGGTCCTCTCCACTGTATGACTCTAAGCAGAGGGGTCCTTGACCTATAAAACGTTGAAGAACCCTGCAAAAGAATGTTGTGGGATGGAATTACTTGTTTTCCATTGAACTTATCTTATATCCTTTTTATTTTGGAAATTCTCCATTCTGACTCCCCTATGTGCATGAGATAAGAGCAGGCGCTTGTCGTTGTTTTTTTTTGTTAGTGTATCAGTGCTCCCTCATGGCTGCATGTTCAGATTTGCCAGACAAGGAAGTTGCCTCAGAGGCTTGTATTTGGAGTCAAGATACGTGGCACTCACATTACCTCGGGTCACACGCCTGTGCCTCCTCCCTAACCCTTGTAGTACTTGTTTATGCATGTTTCCAGTGATGCTTACAGGTATTAAACAAAGCAGTTGGTTGGTGAATGGTTTGAGTGTGTGTATTAGTGTATTTATCTATTTGTGTTTTTAGGCTGCCACGACAAGCGCCGTGTGTGTGACCCCTGGGCGAGGTTGGGCTTTTGTGAAAGGCGAAGGAGCTTCATGAAGAAGCACTGTCCTCAACGCTGTGACCTTTGCTACGGTACGGAAACATCTTTTAGTTCCTAACTTGCCAATCTTGTTAGCGTAGGTCACATCAGGTGATACTCACATTTTGTCACAACCTATCATCTGATCATTTCAGATTAGAGTTGTCTACCACAACAAATGTAATCACAGACACATGTGTATACTATAAGCTAAGGTAAAATGTGTCAAAAGAGGCAGCCACAAAAAGAAGGACAAAGTTAAGACTCTGCACACTTAGGAGGGGATGTGCTTCTTGGACTGCACTGCATGTTTCCAAAGTGAACAGTACCCAGTGAGACACCAGCTGACTCTGAGAGGGTTCTTTCTGGCGATCTGATCGAGTGTTTATCCTCTGGCTTCCTGCCAAATCAGACCCAGTTCTCTTTTCCCCCATCCTGTGCCCTTCCTATCAGGCAAACAGCTAGACAAATGGGGGGTGGCTTTTGTTCTTTTCCGTCGTCCTGATTTTTTTCTTATCTGTCATTGCAATCTTTTTTTTTTTTTTTTTCTTTAAAGAGCCTCTGGATGCCATTAGCACACCCACTCCACCGCCTGCCAATGTGAAGGTGAAGATGGTGCCCCGTGGAAAAGTGGTTGGTTTCCGCTGTGGGACAAAAAGTGCCAAGGTGCCACCGAAAGTCAGGTAATGGATGGAATTCTGCTGTAGAGTAATATCTGTTATTAAAGGATTTTTGCAAAGAACAACAAACAAGGTTATCTTTGGCTTTTATTTTTGTCGATATAATTCTTTGTCCTCTGTCTGTAGCTGGTATAAGGATGGAGAGCAGCTCATCACCTCAATCCCAGGCTATATAGTCATGAAAGACCGGGACCTGCGCATTGTTGCCAATGAGTTTAATGAGGGCACCTACACATGTCGTGTCCATCGTCGTGGCAACGTGGTGTCGGCCAACTCTTGGGCCATCCGTCTAAAACCAGAGCGTTCCTCCAACAGTTGAGAGTCCTGTTTGGATCAAACAGGGCACAGTGAAAGGAGAAAAACCTGCTGTTGTGCCCCCCTCTGCTGAACCATGGCCTGACATGAAGACATTTTTCTGCACATTTCTCTGTGCTGTGGTCTGAAGTCAGTCACTACATCTCCACAGCAGTTTAACTCATCAGCAAGAAACTTGTGGCCATTCATGATAGCCAACACTCCCATGGGTTCGCAGCAGGAATGATATGGTCAGGAAGCTCGACTTCTGCTGAATATCAAGAGTCTACTTTATTTGCAAAAGACTGACAAGCCACGGACTGTCTTAAGTATTTGTTTGAATGACATCTGTAGTTTCTATCAAAGAAACCCTCTTTCTGCAAGATAGTCTGGTGGTGGTGATGGTGGGGGGTGGGGTTAGGCACAGCGATAGCTGTGGAATGCTGTTCCTGTTTTTTCCATTATTGATTTGTATGTCCTACTAACTCCTTCATGGTTCAGCATTCTGCTGATGTCTCAGACCGTTCCTACTAAGATGCAAGACAAACATAAATGACTACATCCTAAGCA
The DNA here is from genome assembly GCA_015244755.2 of Tenualosa ilisha. Classification (NCBI taxonomy): domain Eukaryota; kingdom Metazoa; phylum Chordata; class Actinopteri; order Clupeiformes; family Clupeidae; genus Tenualosa; species Tenualosa ilisha. The sequence continues at coordinate 5,876,077 of PYXC01000452.1, forward strand.
CAAGTCAGTCATTTTAGGGCTTTAGATGGAAACCCAGATAATCGTGGGAAATGCTAAAACCTTGCCATTCAGACCGATTACTGAAACAACCTATCCCTCCTCTCTGTACTCCGTTCTGCTATATAATGGGCATTCATGTTGTGTTAGGGATTGTGTTGATTTTTTTGTTTATATATCTGTGTAAAGATTTGGACCTGTGTTATTGTGTATGTGTCATGAAATGCACCATAGATGATCTTCAGAAATACTAGCATAATTGGAAAAAAGGGCTAATTTTGGTGGTAGGTTAGGGTAGTTTGTTCCTTGTTGCTGTGTTGTATGAAGTATATGTTTGTTGTTAGAGAAGAGATACACGCATATAAAAGATTAGCAGGTAGGGTATATTTGTTTCAGTGAATTGTTGGTTTGCATATGTGAAATGATAAAAGAACAAAATCACAGCCAGTGGTGCAGATTTGTGTAGTAGACATACTGTAACTGGATTCGCAGTGACAAAATCCTTACTAATGACACAAACGAGAAGAAAAACCTGAACAAACTGATATCAGTAATAAAACATTTATTACACTGACTGCTATTATCTTTTAATCTCCAAGTTCCATGGTTCATAAAAGCAACAACTGCGAGTGTCAATGGAAGACTGAATCCTAGAGGCTGCACACTGGACAAAGACATTTAAAAGATAGACTTTTGAATAACTTCTAAAGCTGTGCAGACCTGCAACTAGTTTACATGTACGATTACAGTGTTTGGATCTGTGGTGTGTGCAAGATGATTAACAGTCCCTTGAAGTGTGTGAAGAGCTCAAACTACATTAAGAAGGTTGGGCAGATTCCATGCGCCCTCCAACTTTATTCTTAGTGCTTCTGGGGGACAGAATGGAAAAATTCATATCTGATGAAGTGAGCAAAGAAACATTCCTAACGCTTCCAAGACAACCATAGTCCAGAGGCCTTTGGAGTCTCCTATTTTGGTGCACGCTGATAGACCCACTAGCCTACTGTAGATCTGCATACAGCAGCAGCTCAACATATAGCTCGCTATCAGGAGCAGTGTTCTGGAATGTAGCTTTAAGGTGAGCTACTGGCACATCGAGAGGAAAGAAGGGGTGGTGGGGGTCATGGAGAATGCTGATCACGTGACGACGCTCGTCGTCAGACGTCTGGCTGGGGCTGGGGCTGGAGCTGAGAGAGGGTACAGGGGTTCAGGCACACAATGCTCAGACACACACAAAAGTGCCAAGAGAGCTTAGGGCATCACAAAAAAAAGCCCACCAGCCCTACACCTCACACACAAACACACACTCACACACACACACACCAGACAACCTCCATGATCGCCGTCCTAGTTCTGGTAATTTAGTTTTTGGCCGGCGGATGCAAGTGCACACGCTTCTTGATTAACACTGTCTCTGGCAGGGCCAGGGCATTGTAAACAGTGGTTTGGAAATGTGTCCCCACAGGGCCTGGAGAGGTGCCACTACGCTGCTGAGAGCTTAAGAGTGTCTGCTGGTGCCTGGCTTGGGAATGCAGCCGCGGTCACACAGACAGACAGACAGACAGACAGACAGCGCTCCCACTGAGGACTGGAAAGAGAGGGACAGAAAGAGAGTGATAGAGAGAGAGAAATAGTACTGCTATGCATCTCGAACATTCAACCCAAGGAATTACATTCTTTTATTGCTCATGACAACTGAAAATGGAAAAGATGAACAACAATGCGCACACGTTAATCAATAAAAGTAATGGTCAGGAGAGGACTTTTCCTTTAAGGGCTTCCTGACCCATAACTTGGGGCTAAAAAATTTGGTGATGCAGAAAAGTACAAAAAGGGAGGCGAAAAGGATGAAAGGGTATTGAGGCTTTAAGAGCCTTAAAAAAAGTGGGAGAAAGAAAGACAGAGAGAGAGAGAGCGAGAGAGAGAGTACCATATAGATAACAGGGGGAGTAGCAGATAATGGAGCGCTCTCTCTCTCTCTTTCTCTCTCTTTTGGCCATGGCAATAAGTTAGTGCTTCACTGCACCTCCGTATCTCCCAGCAGGGAGCAGAGGAACAGCATTCCACGACTCCATGTAGGGAGAAAAAAAACGTTCTCACTGAGGCCTGCCTTACACAGCCCTTCGTGCCCTCCTCCAAAACACACACACATACACACACACTCATGAGTCCTTACTACCTCTGCTCACACAGTCCCCGGACCCAGCAAGTTCCTGCAACCCCCACACCCCCAGAGAGAGGGGGGTCCTCATCCCCACTGCGAGTGTCTGGTATGAGACCCTTGCTTTTGTTCAGGAATGAAGGCATTCAGACAGGAGGAGGTGATGGAGTGTTTCGGTCTGTAACAAAATGTGAGAGTGACACCTACTGACCCTCTCCACTCAGCCCACCTTGTGCACATCACCGCTTATGTTTGGAGCACGCTCCCATTCCCCTTAGAGCCAAGTAAAAACAAAAAAAACAGGTGAGAGTAGCAAAATTCACGTCACTATTAAAAATAACACCATGGCTGCCGTGAACTAAATCATCCACACAGGTAAAGCCAAACAAAATGTGCCTAACAAAATGTGCCCTATGGATAGGTGTAGTCCAAAAAAAAGAAAGGAAAAAAACAAAACAAAACAAAACAAAACAAAACAAAACAAGCTGCTCAGATCATTTACAGTATGCTCACGGAAATGTAACACGTCTGGAGCAAGAGAGGAAAAAAAAAGGGGAAAACAAGAAGGGGTGTGAAAGTGCCCCCGACACTTTGCTGCGGTGAAAACAATCAGCGTCTATCGCTCTCGATTTCACTGTGTTGTGGTCTTGCCAATGGGCTTTGGCAAATGGGGGTACAGGCTCTGTCAGGCGTGGCCGACGACTGAGTTGGAGGGATTATAAAAGGAATTGTGTGTGTGTGTGTGTGTGTGTGTGTGTGTGTGTGTGTGTGTGTGTGTGTGTGGTTGCAACAGGGCTGGGCTAAAAGAGGACAAAACGTTTGCCCTTCAATGACTGAGTTCTTTCACCAGAGGGCAACCTTCCACAGACGACACCAGAGCGCTCTACTGCACTCCCACATTCACCTTGTGCTCGGAATGTTCAACAGAGAGAGTCACAAAGACTCAAAGGCCCATAAAAAGGTTTTCAACACCTCCATCTCCTCCTGAAACAGTCCACAGTTCACCTCCACACAGTTCCACCAGCCAGGAGGGTGAAGAAAACTCAAAAACAGAGTGTAGTAACTGTTAAGAACGAAGAAAAATGGATGATTCAAACAGTACTCGATCCCTTTTGTGCTCATTAGTGGTTCCAAGCTGAGGAGTGCGTGTGTATAGGCAAGTGTGTGTGCGAATGAGGCTGAACTTCAACACGGATGGATGGATGAGATCACCTTGACGGAGGGAAACCGGCAGAGGGATCAGTTGAGAGAGGGGAGGAAGAGGAGGAGATGCGGCGAGCTGAGTAGGAGGGTTAGCCGATGTGGTTCAGTCCTCGTCATCCTCATCCTCACTGATGCTGCTGAGCAGGGGCGGCGAGCAGGACGAGGGCGGCGTCTTGGTGAAGAACGGCAGGCGGAAGGTGGGCGAGGGCGAGCGCTCCTCTCGCGTCGGGCTGCTGCTGGGACTCTGCCTGGGGCTGATGGCCTGCAACATCCGGCCCTTCCCCTCCTTCAACATGTGCTTCTGCTCACAGACACACCAAGAAAGATGGTGTGGGACAGAGAGGGTGAGGAAGAAAAGAGAAGAGCTTGTTAAAAAATGTATGAGCATAAGATTTACATTATACTGAAAATCCCACCCTATCAGATCTTTGTAAAAATAAGCTTTGTGTTGTGACATCATAAATCCTGACCAACATGCACAGACTCCCCACCCCCCTGCCCTTTAGTCATTCGCCATCAACACTGCTCACCAGTGCCCCCTCTGGGCCAAACATCTGCAGGAAGTTGCCGATGAACTCGCGGGACTTCTCCTCCCACTTCTGGATGAGGTCGATGCTCTTCTCCTCCACCTTCTGCACAAACTCCTTGGAACGCTCCTCCACATCCCGCACCTTCTGCTTCACCTTGTCCACCCGCTCCTGCAGGTGGTACTTTTTCTCCTAGCAACACGTGAAGGGTCAAAGGTCAACTTTACGTGTGTGAGTAGCTTCACTCAAAAGGCAGTGTTCCAACCTATGTGACCCACTGACAAACAGTCAGACAAGTTGTACAGTTTCAGTTTTCATCTACTTTTGTAACCATTTGTAACAATTTTCAAGATTATTCATATAATTTTCATATGATTCATGTAGCAATTATTACTATTATCGGATATGCAAATTTTAATTAGCAATGAAGTGTTTAGGTTGCTTTGGACAAAAAGTGTCTGCTAAATTCAATAAACATAAGCACTCCATACAAGACAGACTGACAGTATCATGAAAAAACATACATTGATGAAGCTGACGTTCAGCTCCTTGGCAGTGTAGCCCCTTTGCAAGTTGCGCCGTACATATACGTCATAGTCACGGACGATGCGTGTGATGATGTCCGAGGTGGAGATGCCCTCCGTTCGCTGTGTGGGAGCAAACATGCCTGGCAGAAAGGAGGAAAAAGAAAGGAAAGGAACATTTTTAAATGTCTGACAGATCAGTCTTCTCCAGCCCTGAAAGCAGATGACTGCAACCACTAAAGTACAGTCATCATTGAGAGACGTAGTACTGTACAGACATGCATTACAACAGGAGTTTTCCCAATTCACAATTCAAAACATCCCCAGAGGTATCGCTCACCCGCTTCCTTGATGTGTTTGTACACATCATCACTCCCTGCAGATGAGTAAGGGATGTCATCATGGGCGACAAAGTCAATCTAAGAAATATCCAACAAGGACACAAAGAAGAACTGTTACTTCTCTCTCTCTCTCTCACACACACTCCCTAACACACACACACATTTACATGACATTTACATTTACATCCTGTGTGTGTGACTCACCCTGTGCTGGCCCAGGAAGTCGGGCGAGAGTGTCCACGGGGCATCACGCACTACCTCATCCACGTAGCGGCAGTGACTAACTGCGTCGTAACGCTCATCTTCATTCATAACCGTGAAGCCCTTAAACTTGTGAGTGAGCTCATCGCTGCACACTACAAAAAGAAAACAATCACACATTCACACACATTGGTTTCAGTACAATCAGTACAAATTTTCTTCTTTCTTTTACTTAACATGCTGTCTGTGTTTTTCATGTTGTATGAAGTGTGTGTTTTATGGCGCATGCTGCATGTGAGTTTTGTTTTTCTCTTGAAATTCTCTTCCCTTAATGTCTCTCTCTCTCTCTCTCTGAATGTAAATGTGGTGAGTGTGTGAGCATATGTGCATGCCGGTATGCATGTGTGCATATGTGTATGCTTAGGTATTAAACTGTCATGTTAACTGAAATTGTGAAGAAGGGATAGACCTATATACTTGTACTATGTACTACTATGTGTGTGTGTGTGTGTGTGTGTTTCTGGTGGAGCATTTTTCACCTCCTACAATGAGGTAGGTATTGGGAAAGAGGCACTTGGCTTGCATCAGGGCCCTGGCGTGTCCTGAATGGAACATATCAAAAATGCCATCAGCGTAGACCCTCACTGGCCGATCCGCTAGAGAAAACGAAGGACACATAAAAAAGGGTTAAAAACAGAGGAAAAAGAAGAAGAAAAAGAAACAGAGACAGAAAGAGGAAATAAAAGAGATATGGTCAGCAGCCTATGGTAGCTGTCTGTGTCCTGTGTCCTGTGTGGTGTGGTGTTGAGCCAGAAAAGAAGGGAAATCTGCATGTCATTTTTATTACACATATCAAAAATTTGACACCCAAATAGCCTCATGGCAAAGACAGTGGCGCAACAGTGTTTAATTTGTACCTGAGAAGAGTAGGTCACCTGGCACTACATCACAGCCAAATAGGTGAGCTTTGTGATGACAACAAAAGAGGAACAGAGTGATACTTACAAGGAGTTCCTCGCTGTGCTTCCTCCATAGTCACACGTACATACTCGCTTGTCACGTCCTCTAACTCATCAGAAAAAGGTGCTGGCTCTGTCAAACCCTTGGAAGTCACACAAACATATGATGTCATAATTGTGACATACATCATGCACCAGCACTGTTGAACTTGAATGACCTTTGAAAATGAGCAAGAGTTGTTATTGTGTTGACTCACTGGCATGCAGCGCAAAGCCTTCGCTGTCCGCACTCCATCCTCTGCCTCCCCATTCGACCCTTCCTCTCTCTTTCTCTTTCGTGACAGATACTGACCTGAACTGTGGGCCTCCATGCCTGTAACAGATGATATCTGGAGCATTATGTAAGACAGAAGAAACACAGCATCCTGAGAGCACTAGGAGGCGCTAATTTTCGGAATGGATGTTTTTCCTTGTTGCTCCACACACAGTGGCTTATACCAATGGAGATATTCTATAAACTTAACATAATTACACGATGCTTTGTGACAAAGACACTTAAACTTGCTGGACGACTTTTTTGTTTGCTTTTTTCACCTCACAAGTCTTGCCACTGAGTGACGTGGCAGTGGCGTGGAATGCGGCAGCTGAGGGAGGAGGTGCGCACAGAGCAACCTACTTGAAGAGTTGCAGTGAGAGAACAATTACCGTTTCATTCCCCTCTCAATTCCAGATCAACTGTTACATTGTGTGCCTGACCTGAGGGGTGGCACACTCAGAATCGTCTGAGATTAACTAACATGGGTAAAAATGGAGGGGGAGAGATTAACGTTGTGCGATTCCACCGCATTTAAACTCTACCCATGTTGACCGTGACCGTAGGTTTGATTAGCAAACATAAGTGTGACAGTTGCTACACCACCACACCCACTCCGAAGGCTGGGGACCACATATAAGTATTTCAGATTTTTAGTAATTAATGCTTATGATCTTCAACAACAACCACCGACATCGAAATAAATCTCACACATCGACCTGCAAATCCTTTAGAGCTCACTTGTAACTTGTAACCTGACTTTACGTGAGAGAGCTAAGTGTCAACAAAAACTACGCCAAAACAACTGTAAGCTTACTAACAAGTCGGTGCAACGTAAAGCGTCCACCGACCATACTTTACTGATAAAACCGGCCTTTTTTTCCACGAATATCAGTTTAATCTTACTTAAGAAAAGCAACTGTAATATACTATTGCTAGCTAGCTTGCTAGTATTTTTACTTACCCAATATGCGCTGTGGAGTTAGACGGCTGACTAAGGAAGGAAGTCTGAAAAATTATATTCGTCTTTTTATCTTCCTGCTTCTCGGAGGTTTAAAAAGCAATACTGCAATCGGCAGGCTTAATGAAAACCAACCATATGTTTCGCACAAACGTTTGACAGCTCTTCACGAACTACAACTAACATTGTCTGAAGGAAGTGACGTAGCGGTTCTTGCAAGACACAGGGTGCGTTCGCTTTAGCTGCAATCCTGCGCAGGCCATTTGGCACAGTGATATGGAACAATGCATACTGACTAGAAACATTAGGTTGTAAGATAGGTCAAAACCTTAAAATATATATTTTATTTTTCTTTTGCAGGAACTCATTTGCAAATACGGCAGTACTTCCTCCCTAAAGGCGAAGATATACTGGGGAACGTATTAAAAGTCAAATTCAAATGTAGCTAAAGGCTGTCAGTATTAAATCTATCCGGCTTGGCCTCTTGCAGAAACCTCGTCATTTGGGTCGTTCCCCATGCGCACTAACACAGCAATTTGAGGCACTGAAAACTCTTTGAATCAACAATTGATGTTTGGACCAAATAATAATAATAATAATTTCAGCCTTTGTATATGGAGTTGTAGGCTATATTGGTGGTGGTTATCATTCATTTTTTAATCACATCTGATTTTTTAATTCAATTGTATTGGGACAGGCACTGTAAAAGAAAAAAACAAATACTGCATTTCATTTACAATTTTTTTTTATTTTTGAAGACTTTATTGACATCATATATTTGCCTGTTGCCACACACAGTGTAGCTATAATTTCCTTCAGGATTTTGCACAGGCTTTTTTTCACTTACTTTCATTTCAAAATACACCAGGAACCATTTGATAGGCATTATACAGGCGGCAGATAACATAGAAAGGTGCATAATGTAATGCTGCATGCTTGCAACAACATTCAGCTTGGGGAGTACCTTTTCCCAATTCACAACTGTTTCTCCTGTCATTTCATCTATACCACAGTTAGAGCTGTCAAATTAAATGATCCCTAAAAACAGGCGCAACACTCTCTCATACAGTCCGTCTTTGAAAATAAAGAGGAGATTCTTGAAAATTTTCATTGAAGAATCACAAATGGATAGTCTTGTTTTAAAACATGTGATTTCACTCAACAGAGATTCAGCAGCAAAGTTGGCCCTGCAATGGAATGTCAGAATTCCCATAATATATGGCTTCGGCAAGTATTTTCTTTTGAAGTAAGGTGACATGTCTCATTGAATTAAACAGCAAGGGAGAGATAACTATGGCTATCCATCTTGGCACTTAAAAGAGGAAAAGAGATTAAATAACGTAGAAGGGAATGGACAATTGATCTCAAGGCTTGCCAGGAAGGAGTAACCATCTCTGAAAGGTGAAGGAATGCTGAAAACTCAGAGTGTAAATGGGGTCTCTTCTCACTACATTCCCATCCTGATGCTTTGGATAATCTGGAAAATTGCTGTGAAAAAAAAAGCAAAAAACATAGGTGCCCATTAGAGAAAGATAAGATGCCACAGTGAACATGTTCCTTGATCCATTGAGCAAATAGCAGATCTTGTAATAAAAGTCCACTACAATAACAAAAAGCAGACCTATTTGACTGCTGTTCATTTCTGGCTATAATAGAATGTTAGTGTTGTTTTCTTAAAAGAAAAGCAAAGGTTATTCTGTTTTATCACTATGGACAACATTACTGCCCTATGCGTCTAGACAGCCTTTGATCAGATTTTGAAGTATTTGATGAGGGGTGCTCTTAAATTTCAAAGAGGACTGCCCACTTAAACAGCCACGTAGGACAGTTTTAAAAATTTAGTTAATCAAGCCCACTCTAGAATGAACAAAGATCAAGGGTTGGAACAAAGATAGCAGACAGAAAAAAGACGGACTTTGGTCATTTTCACTGTCATGCCGATCTGACCTATGCATATGTTTACCCAGAGGTCTCTGATGACTGCCGTTCTGTCTGATGTTGGTAAATGTGCAAGTAAACCGCACATAAAATAAATCATTTAGGGCATTTCAAATTTTCACCAAAAGCAACGTACCTGATCCACAGACGACAAATATGAATAAAGCAAGAAGCCATGGTCCCACTGCTACTTTGTCGTCTTGAGCCCTCTGTAAAAATTTAAAACACGTCACATATAAGGATGATCTTTAAAGAAAACGACAGATTAAAAGGCCAGAGTAATAAATTGTTAGCCTACCTATTCAACGAGCTGAAGTTATTTCCACCACTGAACTAAACTATTAGACGTATTTAAATTAAAGTTTTTGTAACATTTCTTAAGACGTGTATCTTAATTGAACTTGCTTGAATAGGCTTGAATAGTGACGCTAGCTTGTGCCTGTGGAAAAAAAAGTACGTCGATTCGAACCTATGATTCGAACGTGACACATTTTCTGCCTTTTGATGTTCACGCTAAAGCGAAAACTAAGTGCATTTTGACGTTGTTCTAAATAGACTGTATAGGCCTACGAATTGAACAGCTAAATTAACTTTAGCTGGCTAATAACGTTAGTTTGCGCAACTCTCCTCTCTTTCGAAGATTTAAAGACTTACCCCAGACTTCGCCACATTTCCTCTTTGCGTGATGTTTTTGCTGTGCTTTTCATTGGCCATGCGTATTCTCTGTTTGGCGACCATATTGCAAACTTTATGTGGTTATCTTTGTTGGTTAATCCGAAAGATGACAATCCTGAGTGCCTCTGAAGACTTGTGCTCCGATTAATGAAGTTCCCTCAGAGATGTCTACGTACACATTAACTGAACTCCACCCACTTGGTCGATTCCGTGGTCGTGGCGAATAGATATCCTTCCACCTATTCATCTTTAAACCGCCAAAGTTTTAAAACTTCAAAAGTTCCTCCATGTTTATTGATTACATACATATGCACACTAATATCGGTAGGGTTGCAATAAACATTGATATGGGTTATTGGAATGGCATTCCCCTACTTTACTCTTTTCATTACAGTTCAACCTTTTGGAGCCAAATTGAGGCTACTTAATTAAATTACGTTGGGATTTAGAATTTACATATTTTACATTAAAATAAACACATGCAAACCTTAATCTCAAATCAGTTTATAATTAATTTAATCAGTGTATTAAATGTACTCGTCAGCACTTGTAACGCATACGTGTGCCTTTAGGTTTGGGTCACGTGGTTGTTTACGTATTTCCTTCTCAGATGTCTTTTTCCGCTACAGCATGGCGCCTCCCATACCTCTTCTCGCAGGTGCGGTAAATCCTTTCGCTGTAAATACTGTAAAGGCACTCTTTAAGTTTATTGTCGACGAAGCATTTACGAGGCTTTATATCACCACTGCAGTTTGTATGCAATTTGAAAGTAGTATTACGCTTGAAGACCACAAAAATGCAATCGAAAGATTATCAGTGGCTGTCAGATGGTGCAGTTAACGTTAGCATGCAAACACAATTTACAATCCCTCATTGGTAACTCACATTAAAAGTAATACCAGATTTAAATTGTGCATTTGTATTTGGAAATGTGGCCCAGTAACGGTTGTTTCAAGGCGTATGATGAGTTGCATTAAAAGGTTTTTATGGATAACCATTGCTGTGACATGGTTTCCCCTTTGCAGTCCGTGGCACGGATGGGACGTCTTTGCTGCATGGGCCGCCGAAATGTGCGGAATACGCTGCTTTTCAGAGGTATAATCTAAATGACCCTATACTGTATTCATGTCAGTGTATTTTCAGTGGCGTTATATAAATTCTTAATGCTGGTACGAGGGATTTTCCTACTATGTCTGAGTTGTTTCTCTTTTGCAGGGACACTCGCCCAAGTAAATTTGTGACTTTCAGTCGGGATGGATCATTGTTCAGCTGGTGCAATAATGACAAGTAAGGCATATCCAGATTCAACAGTGTTTCATGTGCTGGTGTTTTAGAAATATTGAAATTTGGGATTTTCCTTTTTTGAAATGAAGGGTCAGTATTGTGAAGACTTCAGATGGATCATCTGTCCAGGAGTTTGATCTTCCCAAAATATCATTCTTGGAGTTTTCGCCACAGAGTAAAGTGCTTGCCACCTGGCAACAATATACCAGTGAGTGCCTAGATCGCCAAAATTATATCTTGTCCATATTATTAGATATAGTCACCATACTAAAACAGTTTTTGTCCAAATCATTTTTAAAAGAAGTATTATAGATTATATTATATATTATAGTATTCTTTTTTACTTTGGGCGATTATTTTAGCAAGGTGACGATTTTTAAGAATACATGAGCAATTTATCTGCATGATAAAAGCTGTTTTCTGTGTTACAATATAATGGTCTGCTTCTTTTTTAAGAAACACAGGACAACCCACAGGGTGACCCTAACCTGCAGTTATGGGACATTCAGACTGGAAAGTGCATCAAAGCATTCTATCAGAAAAAGGTGCAAGGATGGTGAGTTCATTTGTGGATTAGGTACTTACAAATTTTATTTTATATGTGATACTGCAGTGTTCTTGAAATACACACAATCAATAACAGAAGTTTGCGGTATACATTCAATATTCAATTTAATCCATGATGTAGTTGCTGAACCAGTTGCTGTTTTGTACTACTCAATTTTGCAAATAGGTGTCCAAGTTGGGCCGATGATGAGAGTATAGCTGTCAGAAATGTCAACAATGAGCTACATTTCTTTGAAGAGAACAACTTTGGTAAGTGGAATCATGTATTTGGTATAACACTGGTCAAGTAAAATTTAGTCAAGAATCAGATGTCCATTTTATGTCCGTTGTATTCTAGTTGTCCTGATATTTTTGTTATTTTCTTTTCAGAAACTATTGCCAACAAGCTTCATCTACAGAAGGTTTCAGAATTTGCTTTGTCTCCTGGATCCAAGCCCAACAAAGTAAGTAATATTTTAAAGATTCTTCATAATAAATTATGTATTTAAATGCACTTTTGTTTTTCAGATGGTCATTAAATGACCTTTTGATTCTCTAGGTTGCTGTTTATGTCCCTGGGAGCAAAGGTGGACCTTCTTTTGTACGGTTATACCAGTACCCTAACTTTGGAGGGCCAACCTCTGCTTTAGCCAACAAGAGCTTCTTTAAAGCTGATAGGGTGACAATGCTCTGGAACAAAAAAGGTATGTCAATTTCCTGCCTTAGGAGTCTTATGTCCTTAGGAGTCCTTGTGCATTCATTTGAGATTGGTGTTTAAATTGGCCTGTTTTTGTAAAGAAAAATGACCAAGAAAGGTGGGTTGAAATGGTCTTGTTTTTTCTTAGCCTCAGCTCTTCTGGTGACCGCCAGCACAGAGGTCGATAAAACTGGAGCCTCCTACTACGGAGAGCAAACACTACATTATTTGGCCACTAATGGAGAAAGTGCAGTGGTGCAACTACGTGAGTTTTCTTTCCATGCCAGGATGACAACTGTAAAGTTTGAATAATTATCATGTATAATGCCATTCTTTGAGGATGTGCTGGAAAGCTGCAATCATAGCTCATTATGTAAACTCTGGGTCTGATTTCCATTTTGGTCTCTCCCCTGAGCAGCAAAGAATGGCCCGATCTACGATGTAGCATGGAGTCCCAGCTCAAACGAATTTTGTGCTGTTTATGGCTTCATGCCTGCCAAGGCCACAGTATTCAACCTCAAGTGTGACCCAGTCTTTGATTTCGGCACGGGCCCTCGCAATGCGGTCTTCTACAGCCCACAGGCCCACATTTTGGTCCTGGCTGGCTTTGGCAACCTACAGGGTCACATGGAGGTATGGGACATCAAGAAGTACAAGCAGGTGTCAAAGCCACAAGCCGCTGACGCGACGCACTTCTCCTGGTGTCCTGACGGGGAACACATCGTCACGGCCACCTGTGCACCGCGACTGCGCGTGGGCAACGGCTTCAAAGTCTGGCACTACACAGGCACAGTACTCTACAAGCAGGACATACCAGCTGGATCGGAGCTTTGGGAGGTGCAATGGCAGCCTTTTCCAGCTGGTACATTCCCAGAGAAGCCAATCAAATACCAGGCTGCACCAAGTGAATTGGGGACCACAGAGGCCAAGCCAACTCAGGCTTACCGGCCACCAGCTCTCCGTAACAAACCTGTAACGGCTACCTCCAAACTGGTGAGTAGCAGAAAAAAATTATCTCGTGTTTTAATTCATGGTTGTTTCAGTATTTGCCAGATCAAAAGTGGCATCTGTAATGTTAAGCGCTTGCTACCACCTCAATTCATTCAAATCCTCTTCAAAATACAGGCCTAGGTTTAATGTTTTTAATTCGAGTGAAGCAATTTGTCTTTACCTGTCTATTGTATGAGATAACAGATACCAGAACTAACTAATTTCTCCGTCAGCATGAGGAAGAACCACCACAAAACATGAGGCCTGGTGCTGCCGGGGACAAACCTATGTCTAAATCAGCCCTAAAGAATCAGAAGAAACGAGAAGCAAAGAAAGCATCCAAGCAGGTACATATGCCTTTTATCTTTACATCATCATCAAAAACTTTATTGCCAAACTCCTGGTCCAGTTTACAGAGCACACAGGCTATACAAACACATAGCCTAGACAAAGTGAAATAAAAGACAACATTTTTATGAATGAAATGATATGGGAAAGCACTACAGCTGGGATGGGTAATGTTTTGGGAACCATACAAGTGATACATACAGTTAAACATCAGGTTTCTAAGTAGTGTTTAAAGGTGCTGACCTTTGCATTACAAATCAGGCCAAACCCATCATGATCTGTGGGCGATTTCATTTGATTTGATTTCACTCTGCATCTCAATGTGCCTGGTGTATTTTCACCTCATTTTGTTTGTCTGAGATAGGAAACCAATCAAAAACAGGCTTTTACCCCTGACATGATGCACGCAAGCTTAACATCCAACACCAAAATCAAGAAAAAACAGCATTGACCTTTTGATCTACATTCATTGATCCCACCTCAGTGAAATGGGAAATGACAGTGAGGTATCCCAACCAACCTAAATCTCAATTTGAGGTAACCAGTTGCCAGGCTAGCTACTTCCACTACAGCACCTTGGTGTTATAACCAAAATCCTTAAGTCATAATTTATGCTTGCCTTTTTAAACTTTTCCTTCAAGGATGGATGGAATATCCTTGCTAATGCTTTAGCTTGGCCATATATTATATGCGCTTGCTTTTTTTACGTCATCGTTTGTGATCTGGCCTGTGATGTCATGTCACATTGACATTTGTTCCCTTGCACACACCCGACAGATAGAAATCTGGAAAACAAAACTCTTTGTCCCCTTTGTTCGGCATATTCAAATTATGCTCTTAAGCATTATATTGCATATCATATTTTATTCCATACTCACAACTCAGTAACTGCTAAAGTCAGCACTGCTAGGAAAGAGAATGGTTCATTGCCACAATTTCCCATCGCCAGTCGCGACCCAAATTTTCAAACCAATTCAGTAAGCCATGTAGCCAGTTTTGCAGACACTTAATTGTTTGGATAATTCATCCATTTGAAACTTAAAGTGAGTTGGTGAGAGGAGCCCTCCTGGTGCACCCCATTCCTTGAACCACACTTACACGTACAGGGAAGGAAACCACCACAAAATAGAAGTAAATCTTTACAGCATCATATTCCTGACTGTGTTTCCAAACACCAAATAGCATGTACTAGCCAAGAAGGCTCTGGGAAGTGTTTGTTGTGCCTTTTAGGTTCTAACTAGGATCTTTATAATACTCTTATAGTTTTGTTTATTAATAGATTTGTGTTGTGCTATAGGAACAAATCCCATATGACATCCACATTGTACAGAGGGTTAGTGTAACCAAGGTCATCTTGTTCAGTTCAGCTTAAAGCCATAACCTCACTGCAACATCGGATCGAGAGTCGAGCAAGCTAGCCGGTCAACTGAAAAGCCCAGACTGGCAGTTAACTAACAAGCACACTCTTCTCGAAAGGGAGGTTTATTCCACATGCACACGCTAGACTAGCTGGCATCCATGACACTCACCCCCACTATAAATCACTCCCCTACGGGTTCACAACACCACTGTGTCCAAGGTTATTCTGCGTGGTCCAACCCCAGGCTCGAACCTGGGACCTCACAGCATCATTCGGAGTCAAGCACGCTAGCCAGTCAAGTGGCTAGCATCCATTCATCCATTACATTACGAATAGAAAGGTTTGAAAAGAGATCCATCAAGCCAGCATGGATCTCTTGTTGCACGTGATGTTCACCATTGTCCTTTAATTGTTTTAGCAGGAGAAAGCAGACGCGCCACAGACAGAGCCTGGGCCAAGCCCCACCCCAGCAAATCCCATTCCTGCAGCTGTGTCCTCAGGGGACCCTGAGCTTGACAAGAAAATCAAAAATGTTAAAAAGGTGAGTGAATATAACACAGCTATGTTATCTATTTGATAAGTGTGCATTTATTAGTATGTATTAAGAGTTAATAAATGCATTTACCAGAGCGCTGAACTTCAACACACTTTTTTCAACACAAAATTGTTAAAAAACGTGTCTGTGAGTGTGTAGCGGTTGTATTTCATTTACAGTATGCACCAGATGCAACAGTATGGCTATCTTTGTGTTAATGGTGAAATTGCATCTAAATAAGACATCTAAATGATACAATATATCAATTCAGCCATTTCCAAGTATACAGGCAAATACCACTATGTCTTCATTATGACTCTGTGTATTTGTATCTCTACAGAAACTGAAGGCTATTGAAGAACTGAAAGAACAACAAGCGTCTGGTAAACCTCTACAGAAAAATCAGGTAAGGACACCTTGTTAACAGGGGAGTTGACTATTAGACAGGATATCTAACGAATTCAGTGTGATAAGAATAGACAGTCTGACTTTGGCCATATAATGATAATTCATGTCCAGTTGCTCTGTATCAGCGTTTCCCAAAATCATAGTTTCTACTTCTAGTTGGTTGGCAATGGGCAATTGCATTGCAACCGTCGAAGTAGCTCACTTTGTGAGGAACTATGGTTTTGGGAAACTCATGAATACCCCTGAATAGTCTTATCATGTTGATGTGTGAATTTTGATGGAACTTACAGATGCTGTTTGATGCTGAGTTTGGTGCTTCTGTTTTGCTGCCATTTATCATTATTTTCTCATGTGAATACTTTTTTCTGTATTTTACTTATTTTTCCCTATAGATTGAGAAAATGCAAAAAGAGGCTCAGTTGTTGAAGGAGCTGGAAGACCTGGAGCTTGGATTGTGAATTATGGACATTTATCAGACATAGGAGTTTTAAGCACTTGTCATTTTGTCATCGATGAACAAATGTAAGGAATATACATTGCAGCTAACAGCCTGTTGCCTTTAACATATTGAGGCCTATTTGCAAATTAAATAAAAAAAAATAAGGCATTATTGCTATGCAATGTTCTGTACAGGTGATAAGGGCAGTGATGTCTGTCTTTTTTTTTTTTTTAAAGCAGTACTTTTTCTTATGGTTGAAACTGACGTGATGCTATACCCATTTGAGATGTACTCAATTTTTCTTTTTTAAAACCTTGTTGGCTATAATGAATTTCAATTTCCCTGATTTCTTTTTTTTTGCCAATGTTGTTTTGTGTTGGAAGTTGCCCATTGAGTGGGATTTGTTTCATTCACATAGGCTACAAGAATAAATATTTTGAAAATCTACCAGAGACGTTTGACTACACTAAAATCACACTCTACAAGTTATCGTGGTCATTTATCAAGGTTAATGTTTAGTAAGTGATATTATTAAACTGTATGAGGGTATGATGTTGACAAGCTGCTGTTGCCATAACCATTTGCAGTAAGGTTTTGTCTTTGAAAATCTATGGTGAAGAAGTAGAGCAGACATACAGTACACTTAAACCTGGCAGTAAAACTAGGCTACGTACTAAGTCCCGAACTACATCTCGTTGTAGCTCTTATAATAATGGCCCGGTCGTAGCAACGCCCTTGGTATACTAACACAAACCGGTCGAGCTCTCGAAAGTTCTGATGCATTTACGAACTAATTAAAAAGCGCTGAAGAGAACAATTCTAACAACAAAATAACAAGAACAACAGTGGTGGGTATAGTCTCTTTTGGTGCCTTTCGTATCGCCCGAAAGCTAAGTGTCGCGTGCTTGTGACGTCTACGGATATGGCACAGGAAATACATTACTTCGACGATTTCTTATGTCGTTCTATTCACATTGTTGTTAGCAAGCCTGTCTATTTTCGCATCAGTTTAAGTGAAGCGTTCGCCGTGAACTGACTTCTGTGGATGCTTATAAAGGGACATTTTCATAACGAAATTCAAGGTTTGGGAATACTTCTTTAATCTGTCAATATACTACACATCTATGTCTAGTCTGTGGTAAAATCAGACTTTATTCACCAACTAAGTATCCAGCCATAGAGAATAATAAATTCCATGTCAGCCGGTTAGGTAACGCTAGCTAGCAAAGAAGGCTAGCTAGCATAGCTGGAATACTTAACGACGTTATTTATTTTAAGCTATTTTAGCACGTTGGCAAGGTGATGATCTACAAATGTCAAGTTAGGAAATGTGTACTGCTATGTTTAGGTTCTTATCGTGAGATAAAGTTGTGGGCAACGACCGTTGAGCTTAGAGAAAGTCAATGATTCTTCTGGCCAAATGTGTTTGCAAAGATAGTGTTAGCTAACGTTAATGTTAGTTGTGACTGAAATCCTACGTGAACAGTTATCAGTTACCGTTAGCCTAGCTAGCACGTAACCTAATATCCTCTTGGTCCGATTTTACGTTAGGCCCTCAATTTTATGATCGACATTTAGATTTCTCTTGTTAGCTGTGGCTTGACAGTGTGAGCTTTTCAGTGTAAAACAGATCACATACAGACGAGACTAAAGCTGACATTAGTTGTTGATTATACTTTGTGGAAATTTTCGATGAAGGCTTGGAAGTTACCTTTTGTCAGATTGTGTAGCTATCGTGATTTGGCAAGGATTCTTGCAAACCTCTGGACGGCCTATGAATAGCCTCAACCAAAACCATTTTATATTTTGACATATAATATTGTTTAATAGTGTCCTGCTTTACAAATGAAGTTTAAGAGTGAACTCAATGATGTTTATGGTACAAGTTAATCTGTGTTTCGCGAGCACAAGATCTTGGTTGCTGTGATTTAATTTAGAATTATGCAAGTTAGCAACTTAATGTTTAGTGCAAATAAGTAAACGCACATCTACTAGCTATTTTCTACTATAAATTAAAGACAGACCAAACCATGGTGATTGTTTATGTTGCATTTGGTAATGTTCTAGTAAGGAGAACGTATGTCAAGATGTTCTCTGTCAAATATATATTTTTATAGCCCCTGTTCCCTTAACTATAAACACACAGTATAGCTAATGAAATATTAAAATATGTAATGCCAATGTACATGCAGGATAAGTATACTCTTCTAGGTAGATCCAGTGTCATGTCTTGCTAGCAGGTGAGGAAGCTAGCGTCATCTCGCTCGCTTAGCATCATTGCATTAGTGACGCAGTTGTCTGTAATGCTACTTCACGGCAAGGACAGGCATCCCTGATTCTGCAGGACCTCTCCAAACCATGGTGCATATTTCGTTTGGTTACAGACTACATGTGTGTGTGAAGTCTATTTAAGTGGGCGCTGGCATAATTCAGGCACTTAATTCTTCTATTCAATTTTTGTTAGCTTCTGTCCTTCGTGATCTAGCCAGTCTTAAATTTTCATGTACTAGCTGTCTTTCATCGTAGGATTTGAGGATATCATCTTGTTACCGGTACGTTAATTGACAGCCGTTTCAGCTGTCAAATGTACAACGTAAAACGGTTTTATGCATCAGCTCTGTAGTGTGGCAAGAAGACATTGCCTGACAATTTGAATGGAAAAATCTTCTACATCAGGGAACGCCTATTTTGGCGCATTACTGCAATTCCCTTGTTGCACAGTCAATGTTAATTGTCAGTTACGCTGTGTTTCAGGAAAAACTATTCGGACTGGCTGATATTAAGAAAGTATCTCAAACACTGGACCGACTCGTAAGTGAATAATTTTGTGTTTTATGTCCATGATCACAGCAGACAAAATATGTCTGTAGTCGTAAGGGTGCTTTTGTGTTTCCACCATGCATTTTTTGTACATTTCTCTTTCCGTGCAGATTTTAGCTAACGTCTGTTTTTTTATCCTAGAACCTGGTAGACTTGAATGGGTACGGAGATCGTAGATACATTGGTAAGATTAACTAGGTTTGTTAAACCTGGACTGTTTTTGTTTATTGCCTGGAGACGATTGCGCATCTTACTGGTAATCTGGATCTTGACATTCTGTAATCAATCTGTATTTGACATTTTCTAGATCCCGCACAAATAGCCAACCCTTTTGGTGACTCCATTATGCCTGTGAAAAAGAAGAGAAAGTCATCTGGTTCAGACGATTCTGGTCTTAGAAAGTGTAAAATTACCAGGTAAATTCAATATGGTGACTATTGCATGTCTTATAATGGAGCACATTTATTCCTAAAAAAAAGTGAACCAGTAGGTTTTTCCACTGGCACTGCTGCTTTATGTAAAGTGTGTGCATGTGAGTCTGGGTGAATGAGCAGTGACATTTTATGGTGTTAGACATGGGTAAGAAACCTTAGGATCATACAGTATTACTAGCTCAGTCAGTCATCTGAGAATCAGCATTCTGGTTGTTTTAACTTTTAGTTTTCTCAATTTGTCTCCAGTTACTGCAGAACCCAAACTTCAAGTAGATTGATAAACCCAGAGGATCAGTTCTCCAGTAAGAAGTGCCTCGCCTGGTTTTATGAATATGCAGGTAATTTGCAGACCCGACACAAGCTAAGCAAAGACTAAAGTATCCATTTTAAGAGCTGCAAATCTGTCTTTCACAAGACATAGATTTAGATACAGTAAGACAGACACCCCTCAGTAATGGTGTCTGTTTTGATTTGCCTGACCTTTGGGACTTGACAGCATGTTTGACATGACTCCTCTCTCAGGTCCTGATGAAGTGGTGGGACCAGAGGGAATGGAGAAGTTTTGTGAAGATATTGGTGTGGAGCCAGAGAATGTAAGCACTGTATTATTTCCTCTATAGGGAAGAGAAGATTCTACATGGTGCAAGTCGGTTTTGCATAGGATAAAGTGTCTGATAAATATCAGTCAACTTTTAGTTTATTTTTACTCTGTCAAAGGCATAATTTTATGATAATGACAGTATCAATACTAAAAATACTTGAGTCTTAGTTTTATGTATTTTTAATTGATTTCTGATTTATTAACATACCTTAGCATATTCCAAGCAAGAGCAAATGCGTACAGACAGTAATAATATTGTAATGGTAGTATATAGATATGTAAGCATTCATGGATTAGATGTCTCACGTAGTTGTAACACTTGTATTCACAACTGCTCTTGGCCTTACAGATTGTAATGTTGGTGCTGGCTTGGAAACTAGAGGCGGAAAATATGGGTTTCTTCACTAAAGAGGAGTGGCTGAACGGGATGACCTCACTGCAGTAAGTGCTTGTCTGTGTGCTACCAGTTTGAAGTAGTGTACATATAATCTCAGAGCATAATTTTTAGTCTGGTTGTCTTCTCTTCTTTCCCGCTTTGTCACAGGTGTGACTGCACTGAGAGGCTACAAGGCAAGCTTGACTACTTAAGGTCACAGCTGAATGACAGTTCAGTGTTCAGGCATATCTACAGATATGCCTTTGATTTTGCCAGGGTGAGGACACAGCAGTGGTTATTTACTATTGTACTGTTACAAGTTATTGTTTATTGTACTGTTTTTTGGAAGGTATTGTGTCAGACCGTCAATAAAAATGGATTGCTGTTCATATCCCAATTTTGTGTAGCAAATAATATCCAAATTTCTGCAACCAAATTGCATTTACATGTGGTTGCATGCCAGCTACACCATATGCTAACCTAGCGTATGTCATGTCTGACCTGTCAATGAGAGTTGGTGTAAAATATGAATTTGTTATTGTTGTTGTTTTTGTATTCCCCACATTTTTATTGATAATATTTCTGTGTTTAAGGGAATTTTTTTTCTTGTTGCATGCTTCAAGATGTCTTTTTATGAAAGAGTCTCAAAGTCCAAGTGCACGGTCTCTCAGACTGCTATATTTGTGAGGGGTTAGGGCTCGAACATTTTCTCAAGTTGTCATTTGTGCAGGCTTTGATAAAGTGAACTACCTACAACTCATAGTGGTGTTAGGCAAAACACAAGGGAAACATAGAAATGTCAAGAAAACATCAGAAAACAACTGCCATAAAACGGAAATGGAAATGTGTTTGCTGCCTTAACGTAGTGAAGTCTCCATCCTACAAAGAGCAATTTGAACACTTGCTGCCTTGCAAACCCTATCATTTACCATCTTGTCAGTTAAGTCTTTGACAGTTCAGAGCCTAGTGTTTAGGGCTGAGATTGGGATTGAGTGAACATGTGACACGTACTCTTAACATTTTTCTTACCCTTCATTTCCGCATCTGCCCTTCAGGACAAAGACCAGAGAAGCCTGGATATGGACACAGCAAAATCAATGCTAGCTTTACTCTTAGGAAGGACGTGGCCCTTATTTCCAGTCTTTCATCAGTTCTTGGAGGTATGGGGTACTTATCACTAACTGATCCACAACATGCATAAATGTATGGCATTTTTATAATCTGCAGTTTAAAGTCTACACAACTCGTACTTGGATCTGTATGGACTTGGTTACACCAGTCCTTGCTTGCAATTAGGATGTGGTGATTTGCAGATAACGTTGTCTTTGCTTGTGTTCCACAGCAATCCAAATATAAAGTCATGAACAAGGACCAGTGGTACAATGTCCTAGAGTTCAGTCGCACTGTCAATGCAGACCTCAGTAACTATGATGAGGACGGGGCCTGTAAGTGATGGATTTTACAGTCATATTCATTCTCATATATTCTTCTTCTGTCTGCACCTGTCCCTTCATCACAGACACTAGAAGGCATACTTCATTTTGATCATTCATGACACTCTCAAGTACAAATCTGTTGTAGTGGATTGTCCCCCCCCCCCCCCCCCCCAAGTGATGTGAGGTTAGTGTAATTAACAGGAACGCAGCAGCTAGATAAAGTACAGGTAGATTTTCAGTTGGGCCTTCAAAATATCAGATTTTCACGATTGTCACAGAGAGTAGAGTTGCAAACCAGATAATGGTCAAATACATCTTTAAATCTGTTTTTGTTATTTGTCTCTGCCAAATGACTTGCATGCAAAAAGAGCAGGTAGAGAGTCTGTAACCATAACAATAACCAAAATATCTACAAAATCAATTATTCAACTTGCTAATCAAAAGATTAATTACAACACTTGTATTCTCATCACTGAATTTTGAAGTTCTTAACACTATATTGTGTATATTGACAGCCTTAAATGTCATTATTGTTGAAGCAAAATTATGGAGTTTTGGTGTAAAAAGGAACTAGCTACTGAAAACGCACACAAACCCTCCAAACAGAGCCTTATTGGCACTGCTAAAGCATGCTAATGGGTGTTTGACAGCAGTCAGCCGTGTCATGCATGGAAGCATCAAAAAATTTTAATGCAAATGTTACCTTGTGTGCCTTTTAAAGGTGTCTTCCATGTGTTGGATTGTGTCTTTAAGGACTTTGCACTAACCCAGCTGCTGTTGTGACCTTCCTCTAGGGCCTGTGCTGTTGGATGAATTTGTGGAATGGCAGAAGGCTCGGTCAGTGTTATAGCAGCAGCAAAAGAAGAAGCAGCGTGCCAAGCGAGGAGAAGAAGCACACTGGAGGGTGTTTTCCCTCTCTTCCGAAAAACAAAACAAAAAAAACTAAACAAACAAACAAAAAAAAACAAAGAAATAAGTAACTTAAGTAAAAACACACAGCACGCACCTCCCACAGGTCACCTTTCCTCTGTCTCAGTGGAAGGTGAGAGGGAAATATGCTCTTAAGTGACTTCTTCAGTGTTCAATAAAAAAAAGAAGTTCAATACAGGAAGAAGGACTAACAGCTATTTTTCGTATGTCTTGCATATTGTTGCAATGGTTACATAGCCAGTGTTGTAAGATCTACTGGGGAATTTATTTGTTTCTGTAATTTTTTTTTTCTTTTTTTGTCTTACCTTGTTTATAGTGTTTTCAAAGGAAAAATAAAGAATTAAATTGTATCAAAGTCTTTCTTCATTGACACTGTGCGATAAAGTAGTGTTTGTGAAATTTGAACTTGTGTAATTTGCACATTACTTTACATTTCAAATGTAAACATTGTTTTAAAACACGGTAAAAACTACACACACACTTAAAATATTTTGTGAAATAAAATCTTTAAAATTATTCTAAAGTAAATTTAGTGATTTCACTGACTTGAATTACAGTTCACGCAAAGAACAATTTTTCTATGCAGGTCTGAAGGGCAGATATTCAAAGTTATTTCAAAGGGATCACATTGCCTGTCAACTTTCTAATTTAATGTGCAGCCTCCCACTAACAGACCCTCCTCCTCACTTGAGTTTCCCAGTTCGGACTCTGTGTCAGGCTGGGTGGGCGTGCTGAGGTCTGGTGTCTCCACAGAACTCATGATGGCACTCAGGCGATTTAGAGACCTCGTCCTCTGCTTTGGTTGTGGCACACTGTCCATGTCCCCCTCTGCTTCCTTGATGTGACTGTAATGTTGGCCATCTTCGTCGTAGTTGTAGAGCTTGATCACCCTGCTGCGTTTTGTCGCCCTTGGTGGCACCGGGTCCGTCAGCTGGCAGTCAGTTTCTGAAGATTCCTTGTCTGCTATGTCTGGAGTTGCACTGTTAGAGCCATCATCGCTGTCACAGCCTTCTGGACGCGTACTGTCCTCTGGCTGCTCCCGCTTTAAGCGGAAGCTTCGCGGGGCCTTGGCAGGAGGAGAGGGTGTTGTGCTTGGGCATCACCATCCGAAGGTATCCCATTTCCAAAGCTGGAGAATCCTGAGGGGCTTGTGTCCATAGAGATTTGGTCAACATGGTCCCCTGAAGTTCTGCAGCTCCCAACTCTTTTTCGGCATAAACGTGACTTTGCTCTCTGCAGGCATGTAATGACATGGGACCTGCTGAATGCACCAAGGGCAAACCCTCCAAGAAATGTTACCAATACAGATGATGTCACAGCAGTTGCAAAGTGACTATCAGAAACTGTGTCTTGTCTATCAACCATTACTTCTCTGTGCAACCTTGATTTAGGCATGAGGTTTTGACAGGTGCCCAGTGCTTGAACTCTGTATGGTATGATGACTCTCTCTTGATTATTCTCTTGGAAGCAGTAATAAAGGCCACTATGCTGGCAACTAAGGTTCACTATTGTCAGATTTCCATTGCAAAGACATTTCAAGTCTCTTTGACTGTTGCAGGAGTTTTGGCTTGTTAGCCATCTGACAGGGGTCTTCCAATACATAACCATCCCTGTGACAAAGTTCATGTTTGTGAATACATGTTCTTTTTTCTCAGAGAAAACAGAGAATACAGATTTTAGACAACTCAATATGACATCCTGACATCAAGATAATACCTCTGTCCAAATATAGAAAATGCAAAGGGTTATGTGAAGATATTTAACTAGAGTGCCCTCTAGTGGTAGATGTGTACTTTACCTCCATTGTTACTGGCCTTGCATGGCATCATCAGAGACTGCCCTTGGAACCCTGAAACAGTGATTGTTGTATGGACCCTCAGAGGTACCCTCACTCCCTGCAGGGATTCCCTCTTCAGGGACCCCAAGGTCCCGATTCCCCAACACAACACAGCATCAGACAGCCACACAGCACCCTTGCCCATCTGCTCAGATGCACAGTCGCACCTTAGGGGGTTGCCATGGAGATGCAGGTTGACTCCCCGCTCCCAGAGAAACTTTACTGTAGTGTCAGGGAGCTCCTCCAGCTGGTTAGAACTTAAATCAACTGTCTGTTAAGGAACAGAATGTACTTTTGTGTTATGTGTGTTTTGCTCATGCTGCTGTACATTTCAGGACCTACACTAAGGCTTAAAGTAATTACTGTAATTTTGCTGACTAGGTTAATACATTGATTTTACAAAATATCTTAAGCTTAGGTTAGTATGTGGGGGCTGAGGTTAGTACTCAGAGTTTAGTACATGGAGAATGCCTATACAAGGGAAGGCAAGAGAAGCTCTTTTCCAAAACAATATATCCCTTTTAAAAATATTCAATGTTTTTATTGTGCCTCTCAGTTAATATCAGTAAAATCACTGTTTTGTTGTTTGAATTGGGTAAGGACAAATCAGATAACATGAACCGAGTTGCAACTGTCCCGATGTTACCTGAAAATAAAATTTAAAAAGAGATTTATGAAAAGTTTTGGAAAAGAGCTCTTCAATTCTTTGCCCCAATTTACTTTCATTTATCATTGCATTGTGATGTTTAGAAAAATGATTCTTCTGTGATGTTTAGAAAAAAAATTATTTTTATTATTATTATTTGTGCTCAGCAGTTCTAATTCCATATCATAACCATATTATTAGGTTTTTTAGACACTACAGTCAATTCATCAAAGAGCAGTTCCCAACACTTAATTTACTAATGATCAATATTTAATTACCTTCAAATGTTCATGGTTTTGCAATGCTCCAATAGCCACAGTGGCTATCAGATTGTCCTCTAGCTGTAGTATCTTTAGGTCTGTGCAGTGGCTGAGGTCTCCAACCAGCAACTGAGAAAGCTGATTTGTTGCCAGCGACACAGCTTTCAGCCCAGTTAGCAAATTCACAGCTGAAATGGTAACATAAATGAGTACAGTTTATTAGAAGTGAGATTATGTTGTATTAAAATATGTCAAAATTATTACTAAAACAGCTGCTCTTCAAAGTACATGACACCTGTCATGTACTAAACAGCAGGGTTAAGTTGCTGGTAGTTGCTGGCAGGTGTTCTATGTTGATATATTTGTCATAGAAAGCCATAACGCTTGACCATCAAGTCATGTCTTACCATCTGGAACAGCACAAAGGTTATTGTTCTGAAGCCATAAGACCTCCAAGTTTGCCAGGTCAGTAAATGCCATTTTATGAATCCATTGTAGCTGGTTGTGTCTGAGATCAAGCACTATGAGGTTCCTAAGTCCCCGAAACATTTTCTCTGTCACAACTGCAAGGGCGTTCCTACTGAGATTCAGCTCTTTCAGTTCAGGCAGGCTGAACAAAGCTCCGTCATCAATCTTTTCAAGAGAGTTGTGGCTGAGGATGAGCTGGGTGATACGATGTGAGTGGTGTGTGAACTCAAAGCACCTGATTTCAGTGATGTTGTTATAACTCAAATCAAGGGCTTTAATCTGTGGGGGTAGGTCTGAAGGCACAGATCTAAGCCCCAGATGTGAGCAGTTCACTTGCAGGCTGTGGTTTGCTGTGTTGTTCTCACAGAGGGGGAATGGACTGGCTAGTGCAACCTTGTCACTCATCCACCAAAGTCCAGAGAGTAACATGAACTTCAACACTTGAAAGGTTATCGCCATTGTATCCTGAGAAAAGAAACCGTATTGGGAATGAAATGGATAATCTACATAATAATGGACAGTAATGGACAATCATTTTCAGTAACAGACAAAACAATCATACATTTCATCTGGATATGGTTGAATGTTAAAAGATGAACATGCTCATTACAGTTGCATAGCACAGCTCTAATAATGAAATTTCAATGGTGAAATCATTGTTGTGTTTAATCTACTTACCAGTGTTTTATATTTTTTCCCACACAAAATTAAGTGGATATTATTTAGGTACAGTGCAGCATATGCCCATATCTCATCCTCTGTCGGTTCCTCCTTGTAAGTGTAAAGTGCAGTATTCACATGACTTGTAGCATGACAGTTGTCATTGTGTCTGTTAATGCTCCTCTTAGAGTTTAAAAATTAACCCAGAGGGGATGAGCAAACAGTAGGAAATCTTAAACTACAAAATTCTGATGAAAACAAAGACCAAACAAGAGATTAGTTTGTGTAAATTCAAATGGTCATTCAGAAAAAAAGTGTTTACTTATTCATAGCTAAAGTTTCTGGGACGTTTTCAAAAAAGTTATTTATTTTATTTTTTAAGTCTTTTATGGCACCCCATCGCATAAATCGTATGCGGAAAAGTAGATTATTCTGGTATCTTATAAACACATGTAGTTTGAAGATTTCTTTCTGTTCAGATGCTTGGTCGTGAAGGCTATACCTACCATGGTGGTGGTGATGGGAGGGTAATGATCATGCAGTCGAGTCCCTAACTGTTCAATTTTAACATGACCAAGCGGCGTTTGGTCATAATGAGCAGCAGATGTCGCTGTTTATTTGTTTTGGTCAGAGCCGCAGAAGCTCTGGTTTTGGTCATAAAACGTGAATGCATGCCATAGGTTCATCACACAGTAATGTACAGTTAGATGATATAGTTAGATGTTGTTTGCAAGTCGGTTCTCAGTGTTCTCGAGTCTAGCGTTTGGAAAAAAAAGAAGGCTTAAGAAAATACTCATCCCCTCTCTCCAGTAGGCCCATGTATTGTTTAACAACCCGTTACACTTTTTCCCTCACAAAAAAACAAAATGAGACAAGCCTATGGTTGCACACAAAATAGCGTATCCTAGTCGTAAACAAGACAGAGCAGAGGTCATAACAAAAGATGCAAGAGGTAGGCTACTGCACAAGTCTGGGTAAACTCAGTAAGCAAGATGTCGGCATGGCAGCTTACTTTCTTTGTTAATTAGGCTATTATTTAAGGGGTAGCAGTGGCCTACTGATTAGGGCTTCGGGCTTGAAACCAAAGCATTGCCCCGACCAGTAAACCACGCTCCAGGTAAACGTGCAGCCTATTTCACTTCACTGTGTGTGTTTGACTAATTCATGATTGGGATAAATGCAGAGAGTATATATTCTACTTATTATAGCCAAAATATATTAATTTCTCTATCTTGGCAGAGATAGACAAATTAATTCTGTGCAAACTGTCTAGCAGTCTGTCTAATTCGTTTCAGGTTGGTAGACTAAAGGACTAATCCAAATACTCTGGTTTATTATCTGCTGGAGTTATGATATCAAGATTCAGATGCAGCTTTGTTTTTTGTGGTAGCTGGTGGCAGGCGATATCAATGTCCGGAACCGTTCCTCTGTTTTGCAGTGTGTGCATGAGAGGCGCGTGCACGCCGCTCACATTCCTTCCAGCAGGGCGCGTTCCCCAGGGTGAGGGGCAAGCGAAGAGGCAGGCAGGGACACTTTTGTTGTCATGGCAATGCACAGTGGTTTTTTCCCAATGATTTAGACACTGCACAGTGTTGCTACCTCTGATGTACACAACCTAAATAGTTGAATGTTTCAAGAACATTTAAGACCGGACTGTCAGTCTTAAGATAAAAAAAATGTCTTTTAGTCTTTTGATGATGTGACGATGAGAGGATCGGTCGCCAAGGCGACAACAATATGCGTTTTCAAAGGGATGAAGTCATTGTTACGCTGATAGTTGCTATAGTTACATCCTAGGGAGGGCGCTGCGGAGGGCTGGTCTACGTAATATGACGCATGGCGGGGGCGTGCCAGTGGTGCGCGCTGCGCAAGGCTGCTTGTTGTTCCCGCAGAGAGGCAAGAAGATGGCGGCCGTGTCAAGCGGAGGTGCAGCTGGGTCTGCTGCGGCCGGGATTACGCACTCTAGCCGACCGGCCGCAGGTATTAGCGCCCAGAACCGAGCACAGCCATCACCAGGGGTCAACCACCCCAGTAGACCCTCCCCGACAACGGGGTGCATCACCAACCCTGGCCACCCTTCAGGCAGCAGGCCCCCCCCAGCCCGAGTGGGCTACTACGAAATCGAGCGGACCATCGGCAAGGGGAATTTCGCTGTCGTTAAACTAGCCACACATGTCATCACAAAAGCTAAGGTAAGACGACATATAAAGCGCTAACGAAAACAATGAGATCCAGTTTGTCATCGCTTTTTAGGCATCCATGTCTGATTGTTGGGCCGAGCTAGTGTCTCTTCTCAGGCTAAAGATCGGGCCTTCGGGCTCTATTGAGCGGTTATAGCTAACACTATGCTTTGCGTAGTGCGGGGGTGTACATTCGGAATATGAAATGTCAGAAAATGGTATCCCGACTAACACTAAGTGTTATGTTTTTAAAACAGGTTTTAACGTTATAATAATTGTGAGAATTGAGGTGACATGTCTGCGCAAAGGATTGAGAGAAGGGTAGCGCCGGGGAGAAGATAGAAGAGGTTAGCCAGCGCAGACGAGTTCAGTTCCAGCGCCAGTACGCCACAGCTTGATCATTTGTATCTGGGTTCTTGATTATGTCTGAAATATATTTATGACCTATATATGTTTGTTAATCGGTGCTATAGGAAAGGTGTATAACAATGACTTTTAAAAGATCAAAAGTGTTTAGTGAATCTACTTGAGAGCCCGCAAGAAGTGGTTTCGTTAATACAGAGGACAGGGCATTTGTTAGCTTGCTAGCTAGCTAAGTGGTAGTGGTTGTGGTTCATGTTATCAAAATGACAAACACGTCATAGAATTAAAGGTAGAGTTTGATTTGATCGCAACATTAATTTTTCGTTTTATGGAGGTAATGCTTGGGTCAGCGTTTCCGCTACCATTTGGCACAGGGCTTGCTTTACTGTGTGTATGCGTGCGCGCGTTTAGGGGAGTGGGGGTCGTGAGGTGTCGTGTTGGTAGTGAATACAACGTATGTAACAACGGAGCAAGTATGTCATTCTCCCTGGTACTCATTTGACTACACCGTCAGCAACCTTTGACAAAAAAAATTGCTTTCAAACATCTCCTTATGTATTGACGTCTACTCATTTTAGTGTGCGTGATTTTTTTGCATAGTGTGGGCGTCTTGTAGGCAGATACTCTCTGTTGGCAGAGGACTCGTGCACAATGAGTAGCTAGTGGTCTCTCCACTATCAATATTTGGGGTTTTTCTTCATCTGCAGAGACGACATACACGCAGACCGCATGACAAAATAACACAGCAGTTGGAACACCACTATCATTTTTGTCTGACACAGACAATGAAGCACAACAGTAATCCTGTAGGGTTCTTACCATGATTGACGGTGGCTCACTAGAGGTCAGTTGGGAGGGCTTGCCCTAGGCCATAAGCCAGTTTAACTAAGCCAACAGATCTTCTATCTCATAAGACCTTGGAACCCTCTGGCATTGAATGGCAGACAATCCGATACATGTATTTAATGTCTCCTCTCAAATGTTTTTTTTGCAAGGGATTTCAGGAGAGATGCTTTGCTCCAGTAAAGGGATGTGAGACATGTGACCTGGGCTATGTATTGATGGTGCATCCTGGTCAAGGGTGTTTGCCAACAGCACATCAATTAACGCCTTATGTGGAGCGGTTATGACCATGCCAGTGTTATGAAAGCGCTTGACTGCGTGGCTGGAAAGGCAGGGACGTGATGTCCTAAGCAAACATCTGCATGGCTCTTCATCACCTGACTACTGTGACACTAGAGAGAGGTCAGAGCGGCCAGGTGCCTAGGCTGCAGAATGTAAAAGTGTGACAATAAAGATGAGCATTGTCTATTGAGTGGATGTGAGTCTGAAATGTCATCATAAAATATGGTTTCAAAGTATTTGCATATGAAACAATATACAGGCCAAGCGCTACTGTAATTCTTACATGTAAATTTTCCATTATGACCCAGATCGTTATCCCTTTATAGCTGTTATGTAGACTTAGTAAATTAGGCTACTGAAATTGGAAAAAGGGACACACAGGCTAGATATTTGATGACCTGCAACATAAGATATTTATTTCAAGCTTGATAAATGTGTGTGGTTTTTGATCAGCAGTAGAGTGTTGCTGGACAGCGTGATGTGGACGTAACGGTGGTCTCGGGCTGCTGTAGAGGTACTGTAGGAAAGTGATAGTTTAACTGGAGGTCATTGGCAGAGAGGGCATCAGACTTGCATTTACCCTGCCACTCTTCCCCAATGCTTTCACAACATGGCCAGCTAAGTAATAACTAGTATACACCTTGGGTATCCTGCACCTTGCAAACAACAAATGTTTGACGTGATATACGACAGATGGCACCAAATACATTGGCTATATTAGTAAAATATATATTAGAGAACGTGGTTGTTTTGTTCATCCACTGATTTAAATGACTCCACAAATAGGACCTGGAGACGGTCACCAACTTCCACACTTTTCGGGAGACGGTGAGTGATATCCAGGTCACTACAAGCACACATTTTGGAGGATTTCATCCAAAGTTTTTTTTATGGCCTCGGTAATCCAGTCAGGTGCTCAGCTGACACGTTCATGCAGTGGTGATATTTGCCCATGGTACAGAAAGTCGTGATGATGTGATGCCATAACCAAGGCTGAGTAATCAAGGCCTACACATTTACGATTTGCTGAAATGCTACCATGACCTTGTAATCATGGTTGAGTTACACTGTAGGTTAACCAACTGGATATAACCTATTATAACTTAGCTTTCACATCCTCCATATTAACAGTTTAATAATTCCATAAGTCTTAGTGTAGACTTGCACAGTTGTGAATCAGACATCAGACCAATGAGAACACATAGGCTGTCACACCCATCCACAAGCTTATATCAGTGTTATTACTACGTAACACACATGCACACAGTCACACACTCCCACACACACACGCAGTATGCACATGTTAAACTTACAGCAATAATCTTGAGCAATAAGGAGTGTGACCTATACCCCCCCCCCCTTCAGAGCAGTGCTTGGGTGAATAAAAGGCTGTTTCCTCATCCATTCAAGCGCATCCAAAGTCCTACCACGGACGCCTTGTGCAATTGAGGTGTCTTTTCATGCTTGTGCTGGCTGAGTGGAGTAGTGTAGTGTTGGAGTAGGGCTGCCTCTCATGAAGCGCCTCAACCGAGGGAGGCGTTCGATGTCTGTTGGTGGTGATGATGCTGAAACGGGGACCTTGGCCAGCACTATTTTTATTTCTTCCTAGACTCAAGTGTTCCTTGTGTTTCTTGTTTCTCTTTGCGAATTTGCAGACATATATTGTTTTTGTGTGTTGTCAAGATAAAAAGATGAGAAGGGAGAAAAAAGTGCCAGGTCCACATCAAACCTTCACAGGCAAGCGTGGAGCTTTTGTCTTTCCCAGGGCATTGCCTAATCTAAATGTAGCAAGTCTGCTGCTCCTTGTCAGTGACAAACAGAGAAGTCACCTTTTTTTTATGACTTGAGGATGCCGGTATGTGAGTCTATGTTTATTATACAAGCCAATGTTTTTTATTTATTTATTTATTTTTCTCCCCCCCAGCCATTAAACTAATCCTGCTCACCTAGGCTAGCCTATTTACTGATGCAGTGCACACGCGCAGACACACAGAGTGCGAAAGAGAGTCAGGCATGCACACATCAACACCTTTCCAGCCAGCATTAGTCATACTTAATCAGTGCCCTATGGTCCTTTTCCACAATCAAGAAGAAGGTGACTACTGTGTCAGGGGTTGGGGATAGGGTAGCGGAGAGTAGTTCAGAGGAGGGAGGTGCTATGCTTGGTTTGTCTGTCTGTCTGTGTATGTGTGTGTGTTTGTCTGTGTGTGTGTGTGTTCAGACGTGTTGCTAAACCCCTTGGTGACCTTACCGCGCCCTGCCGTGTTGGTTGGAACCAGGCCGGGGTTTGAGTTTAGCTGGCAGCCTGGGTGAGGTGAGGCTCCCCTTTGGGTGCCTGGGGAACGGGGACGGGAGAAGCAGGATGGGAGCAGAGAGCAACCCGCCAGTCAGCCAGCCACTGAGGCACTCAGGACGGGGCAAGCACCGGTGAGGGTGCCTGAGTCAAGCCCCGGCTTGTCCTGGGGGTTTACATCACAACACCTCTCCATATGTGGCATCCACCCATATTTTTCATTTCTTTTCTTTTTTTTTTCTTTTACCATCTTTTTTTTTTTTTTCTCATTCTGAGTGTTTGCATGTGTCTAGTGGGTGTTTGTGTCAGGATATGGTGGTGTTTGGTTGTGTTGTGTTGTGGTGTGTGTGTGTGTGTGCGCGTGCATGTGTGTGCGCACACACACACACAATGTGGGTGTGTGGTGCGCTCTTGCTCCTCTCTTGAACTCTTGATTTGTGTCTGGGAAGAGCAACCTTGACAAGCGCAGTTAGATAACAGGCAAAAGCTGCGTGTCGTGCCGAGATTTCATTTACTTCAAGTAATTTAGCAAGTTGTAGTCTCAATGCTCGACTTGATTTCATTACTCCTTACTTATTGTTCTTCTGTGTGTGGCTGTCTGTGAGTACATGTTTGTGTCCTCATATGGAGAAGACTCCTACCACTGACCCAGTGCTATTAAGCATTTCATTTATTTTATTTGTTTTTAACAGTTTTGGCCTTAGGGCAAGAGGTACTGGTATCTGTTCTGAAGCTTGTGCATGTTTTATGACCTCAGTCATCTGTTTACTAATTCGATTCACTTTTTTTGTTTCCAGTGTTAGTTGCTGGGAAGCACTTGTCAAAAGCCATTCCTAGCTCTCCAAAAGAAGCAAGACCGCTCTCAATGCAGGACTATAGATTTTTCTTTTGTCAGGACCGTGGGTGTTTGTTTAATGTTTTAAGTGAGACTTAAATTCACACCATCCTAATCGCGCAATGGAACACGTTAGATTTCGTTCCAGCACGTTCCGTTCTGGCGTGTTTTTTTTGTGTGCTTGGACAAGCATTAGTCTGTCACCCATTACAGGCACTGTAAAATGGTGGCTACATTAATCGTCGCATGCTGCTCTTTGTGAGGTAATTTATCTAGTCTGTTTGATGGCGTGTCGTCACAGCGCCATATGATTTAACACCCCCAAAGCAGCTCATCTACCTCCTGTGATCTTAAGAACCACTGTCACCACTTTTGAAGCAGCCTTTCTTTTCTTGCTCAAAAGCCCCCCAGAAAGAAGAAGGATTAGGAGGATGTGGAGAGGGGGCTTTAACTTGAAGCATCTGCCATTTAGTTCATCAACTTCCTCTATTATTGTATTATAACTGCTGATATGGAATGGTACTTTGCCAACTGTTTGGCTTTTGGCTTTATGTATCCCCCTTAAGTGCCAACCTGTGTACATGATCTAAGATGCCAAACATTAAAACAATGAACTAACATTTGTATCCCGAGTGCTCCATGGCAGAACTTGGAGGATAAAGTTTGTGCACAATTCTTGATTCTTCCATAGGTCAAAATCATGTGACACCCCAAATATTTAAACTTTTATGTCATTCTGACAGATAACTATCTGTCTGGTCACTATCACAGAAACACATACACACACACACACACACAACACACACACACACACACACACACACACACACTCTCTTAAACACCCATCTCTACCTTCAGAACTGCCCCTTCTCCAGGTCTTTAGTGAGGGCTCTGGTATCTGCCCACTTACCCCTCTGTGTCATCAGCTATATTTAGGGTGGTGACTTTTTCTCCCCCTCCTCCATGTTTAGTCCCAGTGGTCCGGCAGTGGATGGAGTAGCAGTCAAACAGGCAGAGAGAGGGAGAGAGAAAGAGAAAGACAGAGAGAGAGAGAGACGGGACCCAGGTCCCCTTGAAAATTGGGTGGCAGCATGGTAGGCGCGTGATGCCTTTTCCATGGAGACGTGCTCTTAGATCCGGGATCACTTTACATTCACTCACACACACACACACGCGCGCACACACACACACACACACACTCAATGTCACACATACTCACACACACTCCGTGGCATACAGGAGCAGACCAGGCGTGCTGAGTGACTGACCACTGGCATCTCGCAGGGTCTGTAACGGATTCACTTGAGGCCTGTCAGTGATTATAGGAGATCTGTGAGCTCTCTCTCTCTTTCTCTCTCTCTCTCTATCCCTCTCCCCCTCTCCCTCTGTATGTCTATGTGTTGCAATACAACCTTGGGGTGGGGGTGGGGGGCTGGGTGGTAATGGACAGTTTGCTGCTTGCTGGGTTCCTACAGCTGAATCAGAGCTTGCCGTTGGCTTGCGTCTGCAGCTGGGCCTGTCTGTTCCTTTCCTCACGAACAGTGTTTTTTAATGGCATTGAGGGGAGTGTGGAGGAGGGGTGAGAGTGCAGTGTGAGAAACTGAACACGTCCGTCTCTGGGAGATCAGAGAGAAGCGCTCTGGCTGGCTAGACGCTGCAGCCGCAACACACAATTAAATGCGGCCCCCTTGGACCTGAGAGCCTCCGATTGTCTGGCTCACTTAATGTTTCCGCGAAGTCTCTGGATCTCCTTCTCTCCTTCCTTTAGCCTTCTTTATGTTGCCCCCCCCCCCATTCTCCTTCTGAGGATTGTCTTCCCTCGCTTTCTGGTCTCTCTTTCTGGTTTTGTCTCCAATATGTACTCCTATTCTGTTTCTGTGTCCTGATCAGTTTCCGTTGCTGTTGTGCGTTTCTCTCCTCTTCTCTCTCTGTCGGTCTCCCTTCACTCCATCGTACACCAGTGTCACCTTCTCTCCATCTTTACCCCCCCCCCTGCTCCCAGTCTCTCCCTGTTTCTCTCAATGTCTTTCCCTGCCTGTGGCCTCTCTCTCTCTCTCTCTCTCTCTCTCTCTCTCTCTCTCTTTCTCTCTCTTTCACTCTGTCTACTCTCATTCTCTCTCTCCGCTACCCTCTATCTGTCTCAACCCCCTCCCCTCCATTTCTCAACCTTCTCTTTCCTCTCTGCCTCCTTTCCAGAGTCGTGTCTAAATCCCCCTAGCTCAGCTGCTGCTGAAGGGCAGGCTGACCGTCATCACTGAGTGCTGCTGAGCTGGTGAACTAGACCCCCCCCACCCTCCACCTTCACCATTCTCTCCTCCTCTTAAACCCCCTTTCCCTTGCGGCTGAGGCTCTCTCTCTTTCTCTCTTTCTTTTTATCTTCCTTTCTATCTTTTCCGCTCTCTGTCTCCCTCCTGCTTTCTGTTCTTTTTCCATTCTCTTTCCACCCCTGTTACTCTCTCTCACACCGGTGGCTCAGATCAATCCGGCCCACCACCCACCACAGAATTTCCCAGGCCTCTTTTCCTGAGGGATCCACCCATCCACCCACTGATCATACCCCACCCTCCACCTCACCCCACTTTCACTGCCCGCATCCCCACTCCCACCCACCCTCTTTTCCAGGAGCCTCTCACTCTCAGGTGCCCCCTGAACTCCCCTGATTTAGGCAGCAAACAGTGGCATGTCCATCTGCAGTTCTGAGTCAGGTCAGGGAGAGTGGTGCTGAGAGGTGGGCAAAGCATGGCACGATCTCAGTCTGGCACTGGAGAGGCTGGGCTTTGTCGGTGTTGGCAGCATGTCTGGTGGTTTCCATTGAGATACAGGTGCTAAGACTTGAAGGGAAAATGGTACTGGGTTGTCTGCTTCTTCCGGAATAACCCTATATTCTTGACAGATGAGTTTGGAATGGGAAAGAGTCATGGTGAGATTGCTTGTTAGTGTAGTGTGTAGGGTTTTGAGAATGGTGTGAGGGCTGACTTCAGCACACACAACTGCCTTATGGTACACATTAGCCTTGTTTTGTTGCTTGAGGTACGCATACACACACACACATACGCAATTCACTCCGGAATATGATGCACTCTCGCACGCAGTTGCTGCAGTGTCTGTGTGTGCACGTGCGTGCGCGCTGACAGAAACACCTACGTGTGCAGATGCTGTCTGTGTTGTCATTATGTGGTCGGACGCATGCACACACACACACTCACAAACACACACACACTCAGGCTCAGTCACACTTACATATGAGCATGAGTACGCATACTGTAGCCTTTTAGATAACAGTGTTTGCCCACAAACCGTAGCACAGCTTTTGGCACATGCTGAGTCATCATGGACTGTTGTTTGTGTTTGTGAGGTCTGGCTGGCATGCAGTCATTGGCCACACTCCTCTCTTCTCTACTCTTCTTTGCTCTCTCTCCTTTTCCTCTCCTCTCCTCTGCACTCTCTGATCTCCTCTCCTCCCCCTCTTCCACAAGTGCTCCTTTCCTTGCAGCTCTTCTGTCATTTTCCTCCATTTTCTCCTCTTTTCTCCTCTCTTCTCCTCTCACTCTCTTGTCATCCCCTCTTCTCCTTTTCTTTCTTCTCCCGTTCTCTCCTTCCATTAGGGCTCCTTTCCTTTCATCTTTCTTCTAGTCTTCGCTCTTCTCGGCTAGTCATTTCTCCTCTCCTCTCTGCTGTAGCCACATGTATCCGCTTTTCTCTTCTCTTCTCACCTTTCTGTTTCTGTTTCTTTCACTCCATCTCTCCTTCTGTCCATTTGTCCTTTTCTCCACTCTGCCGGAAAGAACACTGTTCTCGATGCTTCCATGTTCCAAATCATTTTGGTTTGGTCATAAAGATAAGAAACCTTTCTGTGTCTAACAACCTCTACACGCCCCCACCCCTACCCTACACAGAGTTGCCGATGCTATCTTTGCTGCCACACTTTCCAACATTTGGTCACTCCTTTCAGACCACCTGGTGGAAGGCAAGACCAGACAAGATGGGCCTACCTGAACAAGATAACTAGGCATGCATGTAGTTAACTTAGTCATTGAGCTGTTTGCTGTTGTCCTCGAATGACTCTCACCATAATGAGCCCCAGAACAAACCAAACCGATGAGGATGGAGTTGTGGTGAGATGCAACCTTGTGTGGGCAGGTGTTTGGGTGTTTATTCTCACAGTGCTCACAAGGCAAGCATGAGTGGTACCAGGGCAGAGCTAAGGGGGTGTCTACTTCTCGCTCTTGTCTTTTTTGGTATTTATTCATTTATTTTACGTGGGATTTTGTAGACATGTTTGTATTACAAATTACTGTCATGCAGTATCTTGTGTGTGTGTGTGTGTGTGTGTGTGTGTGCATGAGCATGAAAGACCGCACGAAAGTGAGAGTGAAAGAAAGAAAGCGTGGGTGGGTGGGTGGGTTTGTGAGTGGATGTGTGAAAACGAGAGACTCCTATCTCTAGCCGAGCTCTCTGGCCCCAGCTCAAGTAGTGCAGCACCATGTGAAGAGGCTGCTGGCATTGCTGAGCTCCTCATGTCATCGCCCCATATATAAATACTGTAGCATAACAGAGCTAGCCTGCACCATGCTATATAGGATGCACAGGCTGGGTGGCCACACAGCTGTGGCCTACTATAGGAGTGCTAGTACACACAAATACGTATTGCAGATATGGCGTAGCAATGCTAGCTCTATCCAGCTACAGAATACTGGATATTACACAATAGCAAAAGAGATCCTCCTACAACCATCTGTGATAATGATGCTTAATGTATAGGCTAGGTTATGCATCAGCTAGGCCTGTGTTTCATGACGTAGGCTGCATTTGCTTGGCTCTGTTATACACATTGCCTATGCTCCATGTATGCAAATACTAGCAAGGGGCTTAGACCTTAAAAGCCTTCAGAGTGTCAGACACACTCTTGTGCCGCAGCCTCAGTCTTATTAGGAGCTGAGCTCGCGGAGAGACACACGATTATCTGACTGAAAACAAAAGTCTGAGTCGGTCATTAGCTTGCATGAAAACAGAGTTTATTTTGAAGGGTGATGTGTGAACTGCTTGATGTGAGAACCACAGAGTAGCTTGTGCTGTGACTACTGCTGCTGCAATACATCACTCACAATCAGTGCTCACAGTGCAAGCAGTCATTTAGAAACAATCATCTATCATGCATTAGGCTAGCATAATTTTATAACTGAGTAAGACATAATACCCCCTGAAAAGGAAAAACATTAGCCTATATTTTTTTTCTCTCATAAGCAGGACTCGGTCTGCTATTTTTGTCCCCTTCTGCTGTGAAACAGTGGCAGTTTCTCAGAGTTTTAGACAACTGAGATGAAACAGCCCGGGATGAAGTGTTTTCATCCATAGTCTTTATGCTTCTGTTTGTTTTTGCCCCATCATCTTGATATGCTGTGATCACTTAAAGTCCAGAAAAAACTGTAGGATATCCTCTACATTTGTTGAAAATCATTTTGTTTGAAAGAAGTCAATCTTTCTTTTTTTTTTTTTTTTTTTTTTACCTGAACTGTGTCTGTCTGTGTATATTTATGACTTATTGGCTGTGTATCTGTCTTAGTTGTGTTGTAGTATTTTTTTTGGTCTTATTATGGAATGATTCCATTTTACAAGAGCACCCACTTTACTTTGTGTTTATTGTATGGCACAAGAACTTCTAGCCATCTGCCTTCTTGCACCAGACATCTGTCTTACTTTGTCGCATTGTGTAATCGTTATCAACGATTTACCTTTAATTTAACTCTAAAACTCATTTGTTGGTCCGTGCATTGCTCTGGCCTCTAACCCCGGAGCCTCACAGGCAGTTGGGTGAGTTTGCACATCGCTGGGCACAGTGCACTCTCCTGCGACTTGCCCACAAAGCATCTCGCCTCCACACAACAAAACCGCTGAAGGCAAACATCTCCCGAACACGTCTCCTGGGAGAAACATTCTGCCTGTTCACCACACTGTCCTTGCAGCTTCACCCCGCCAACCTGGCCCGACGTCGGCTCACCTGCCAGTCCAACTGATGGCGCTGCCATCCTCTTGTCATCGCTCAGCGTTGTTTTGGGTTTTTTTTTTTGCCTCTTTCCTTGGCAGGAAATAATCATTGCAGCCATTGCTGATGTACTAGAGGCTGGCTCAGGGCACGTGCCCCCGCCTCCCTGGTCTTATCAGCGTGTAGAATAAGCCGCTGGCTGGCAGCGCAAGTTTTACGGGCACTTGCTCGCTGTGTGGAAGGTGCCCGTGCCGCTGCATTTCTGCCTGGTTTCCTTATTTTAGGGCCATTTGCATGTCGCTGGACTTCATGTTCTCCAAATATGTGGGACGCGGGTGTGATTTTCCACACCGCACCTTCTCTGGCCTTTTTGCCTCTTCGTGGTGGTTTCTCACTCTCTCTCTCTCTCTCTCTCTCTCTCTCGCTCGCTCGCTCGCTCGCTCGCTCGCTCTCTCCATTTACGTCTCTACCTCTCTGTCCTTCTCTCTGTCTCCCCCTGTTCTTTCTATCATTTGCTCTCTCTCATTCTCACGCACTCTCTGTTGACTGTGTGTGTTTGTGTGTTTGTGAGTGTGTGTGTTTGTGTGTGTGAGAGAAAGACTGTGCGTGCACACAGAACCATTCCAGATGTTGGGCCTGAGCGCGGGGGCTTGGGTGGGGAGAGCTAGATAAAGGAAAAGAGAGAGGGAAAGAGGGAAAGAGAGAGAGAGGGAGCGATTACATCAACACAGCTGGACGACTGCCAGTGCCAATAATAGCCTCACGGAGGCTTAAAATACCGCTGGAAGGGACACACAAACACACAGCCCTAGTGAGAGTTCACAGACGGAACACCATGTGCCCCGGCCACCCCCCCTCCCTGAACCATCATCCTACACACACACACACACACACGAGAGCCCCTCTCTCTTCTTCCTTTTCCCCTAATATCCGAGCGGAACTGGGCTGGTGAGCCAGCCGTTGTGTTTGGCATGCGCTTGTTGTGTTAAGCCAGGGGGAGAGGGTGGGGGGAAGAGGAGCAGAAGGCCCCTGATGCAGACCCAGTGTGGGGAAAGAACCTGCGCGGCAACAGCGGGGGTGAACCCGGTTCGCCGCCGCTCAGTAGAAAAAGACTGATGAGGATAATCAAATGGTAATAAATCACTTGCGACGGTGAAAAAACAAGGCTCCATCGTTCGCAGTCAGTCAGTTAATACCTGTGAGAAATCAACATGCTTGCCCTTGTGCACACCACGCCACTTGCTGCCTTTTTTGAAACGGTCCATCTCCCAGCAGAATGCAGGATGCAGAGGCAATCAGGGAGATATGTCCGGCCTGTCCTTAGCTGAACCGGGAAGCCTCCGCATTCGCTCAGTGCTCTGTGGGGACACTGTATATATGCAAACCCAAATGTTTCCATACCTGCCATAATTATTGAAAGTTTCCATTTAGTGGGAAATGGATGGGTAGGCTTGACCTATGGCTAAGGGACTGGCGGTAACAGTCTCTGTTGGCGGACTCCATTTTGTGCCCTTGCACAGTTCTGGCTTCATTGCCTTGGTCACCTCTTGCGACTGTGTGCGCAAGTGAAGCTGTGAGGCTGCGGGCTCTCTCTCTCTCCATGCCTGACTTGAGTGGGCTGTCGTCCATCACACAATTCCACTCGTTTTCTCGAGCACCATGTTGTTTTTCAGAGCTGCCGGGAAGCTGAAGGCAAGTACTAACGTCGCAGTACGCACATCTTAGCTCTGCTGTTTGAGCTCCACGCTAAATTGTCCTCCGTTTCTCTCTCCCTTTCTCCCTTCATTTATTTCTCTCTCTTTCCCCTTCTCTGACTATTCTTTCATCTTTCTTTCTCGCTGTCTTGCTTTGTAAAAAAAAAAAAAAAAAAAAAAAAAACAGGTGGCGATAAAAATAGTGGACAAGACCCAGCTTGATGATGAGAACTTGAAGAAGATCTTCAGGGAAGTCCAGATCATGAAGATGCTGAGACACCCTCACATCATTCGCCTTTACCAGGTCACTGGACCCCACCCAGTCTGTCTGTCTCTCTGTTTTATAATGTTGAAGTGAGGAAATATCTGTTGTCTGTGTGCTGGTTGCTTACCTGTGTCTGCGTGCGTGTTGTGCTTGTGCGTTGTGTGTGCATGTGTGCGTGACCTGCAGGTGATGGAGACAGAAAGGATGATCTATTTAGTGACAGAGTACGCCAGCGGAGGAGAAATATTCGGTGAGTCCTTTCTTGTGCGCCTGTTTTTCTTTTTCTTATTTTTCTTTTTCTTTTTTTTTTTCCCTCCCCTCCATGTCTTTGATGCTGTATCTGTCTCCTCCTGCCCTGTCTCTCCTTGCGTGTCTTTCCTGTCATTCCGTGCTGCCTGATCATATCTTGCGTCTTCTTTCTAAAAAAAAAAAAAACATTTCTGCTTCCCGAAGGTTTTGTTTGTTTATTTTATTTTTTTTCACCTCTTTCTTGCTACTGTTGTCCTCTCACCTCTCTCTTTTTCACAGCCTTTTTCTCCATGGCTCTTTGTTCTCATGCAAAAGAAAAAATTTGGGCTGCTTTGTTCACCCTTATCTAATGGTCATATGCTCCACCTGTGCCTCAGATCACTTGGTGGCACATGGGCGAATGGCAGAGAAGGACGCTCGGCGGAAGTTCAAACAGATTGTGGCGGCGGTGCATTTCTGCCACTGCAGAAACATTGTCCATCGTGACCTGAAGGCTGAAAACCTGCTGCTGGACCACAACCTCAACATCAAGATAGCAGGTACAGGACCTGTGTGTGTTTGTGTATGGGTGTGTGTTTGCGTTTGCGTGCATGTAAGTCCTGGTGCCTGACAAATGGGACATGTGCCCATTAATAGTGCTGCAAATTAATTATGTATAACGTTGTGTGAATGTGTATCATATGGTTCATGAATTATTTTTAATTGCACTCAGACAATTTCAGTTAAAGAAAGAAAAGGTAAAGGTAAATATTCAGTGGCATTGCTGTCACAGAGCAAAGCTGATGTATTATGTATCTCTCTCTCTCTCTGTTTGTATCAGATTTTGGCTTCAGTAACTTGTTCTCCCGAGGGCAGCTGCTGAAGACGTGGTGTGGGAGTCCCCCTTACGCTGCTCCTGAGCTTTTTGAAGGGAAAGAATACGATGGACCCAAAGTAGACATCTGGGTAGGCAGTACCCTCACACCTCATATTTGTGTGCTGTCCTCATCTGCCTCCTTCCATCCTTCCCTTCTTCTTATCCATCAATCCCTCTTTCTCCCTCCCACACTTTTTAGTCATCACACTTTCTCTCTCTCTCTCTTTCTCTTTCTCTTTCTCTCTCTGCTTCCCTCATGGATTCTGCAGAGTTTAGGTGTGGTGCTATATGTTCTCGTTTGCGGTGCTCTTCCCTTTGATGGCAGCACCCTGCAGAACCTCCGGGCTCGAGTGCTGAGCGGAAAGTTCCGGATCCCCTTCTTCATGTCCACTGGTGAGTAGGGCTGCAACTATCGAATATTTTTGGAATATTTGAGCATATTCTGCTGATTTTTTTCAGCGATTAATTGAGTAATCGGATAAAACATACTTTCGTGTTTTTAGCTATCAAATCAATGGTGTGTTATGCAACATGAACGGACGGTTAAAAAGGTCAGAAGGTCAAAAGGTTTTTACTCAAACTCCAACACTCCGATGGTTGAATAAAGGCTCAAAACCTCTGATTTACTCACTTCCAATTAAAAACTATGAAACAAATTCATAAATAAAAGCCATTTGTCCTTAATTTTATCTTTTATCTTTTTCTCCTGCAACAAGTAATCTAAGAATAACGAATACATTCTTGTGAAAAATGGGGAGAGAGACCGTGTGTGTGTCTGTGTCTGTGTGCGTGCACGTATGTGTGCATGATCCATGCGTGCGGGAGGGAGAGGGAGAGATGAGGAGCGGACAACATGATACTTAACATCGTGCTTAGTCATTACTATAGACTCAAAACAGGCCACAAATAATTACAAAAACTGTTCTTTCTAACTAGTGCTAGTGTTTGTGTTAGTTAGCAGTCGTAAATTGGCTAGTGTCAAGTTTTACGCAACTTTGAAATTTGGTGAACTGCAGTTAACGTGCAGATGCTTTTTGTATAGGTGTTGGAGCATTGACGTCATTTTTATGGCAGGCCGGGTCCGTTTTTCAGTGTAGCCTATACACTGCATGACGTTGTCCTCCTGAAACAGTAAATGTGCACATTTTCTAACTTTTATGCCTACTGTGAGCTTGGTTTTCTGACATCACCATAAACAGTAAAAGAAACCATGCAGCTTTATATCTTTAAATGCGCTCAACACTCTGGAGCTTATTAGTAGGCTATGAAATGCAAGCAATATCATAGCAGAGACTTTTTAAAAAGATTAACTTTGTTGATAGGAATTTAACCTCGAACATTTTTTTGGAACCGAATTATTTGAGTCACTCGAGTAATCATTTTATCCCTGCTGAGCTGCTGTACAAGTACTTCCTTACTCTTCTTTTTACTTGGTCTTGCATATTGATGACTATCTGAGGTTGTGTGGGTGTCTTGCTGAATTCACGAGTGTTATTCATATGTAAGGAGGAAGAGTTTATTCTGTCAGATAAAGCAGGAAAGTTACCATTATGTTTTGGTCTACGCAAACTTTAAATATGCGAACTTAAATGGTCAGTGAGGGTGTTTGTATGTGTGTTTCAGACTGTGAGTACTTGATCCGACACATGCT
The DNA here is from genome assembly GCA_015244755.2 of Tenualosa ilisha. NCBI lineage: Eukaryota > Metazoa > Chordata > Actinopteri > Clupeiformes > Clupeidae > Tenualosa > Tenualosa ilisha. The sequence goes on from PYXC01000452.1 coordinate 5,920,446, forward strand.
GGTCCTAGACCCCAGCAAACGCCTTTCCATGGAGCAGATTTGCAAGAACAAGTGGATGAGGCAAGGAGACCCTGACCCTGAGTTTGAGAGGGTGAGTTTCCGCTCCCGAGTGGCTGTGTTGTTTCTTTGGTTATAACTGGTCATTCAAGTCCAGCCTGCTGCCTCCCGTGTGCCTCTCCTGAGCTTTGTTCCTTTGTTGGGTTTCCAGTTGACATTTACTCATGACGCGTGTCACAAGCTCACATCCTTGTTTACCATCAAATGATCTTCTTTTTTCTTTTTTTTTTTTCCATGCCCACTCATTGTTTTGAATGTTTTGCTCTTCTCTCTCCTGTTTTCCTCTCCATCCTTGTTCTCTTTTTTTTTTTTTCTCTGCCTGACCTTGTCATCCACATTTCTCTCTCTCTCTCTCTCTCTCTCTCTCTCTCTCTCTCTCTCTCTCTCTCTCTCTCTCTCTTTCTTTCTCTCTTTCTCTCTCCTTCTCGCACTTTCTCTTTCTCACACTCTCTCTCTCTCTCTCTCTCTCTCTCTCTCTCTCATTCTCATTCTCATTCTCATTCTCATTCTCTCTATATCTCACTCTCTTGCTCTGTGTTCCTGTCTGTCTGTTTGTGTGTGTGTGTGTGTGTGTGTGTGTGTCTCAGTTGATAGCGGAGTGTGAGCAGGTGAAGACGGAGCGCGAGACTGAGCTCATTAACGAGCAGGTGCTGCTGGCCATGTCAGAGATGGGTCTGGACCGGGAGCGCACACTGCAGGTGAACACACACACGCGCACAGTATATGCACACATACACGCACACATGCACACACACACTATGTGCCCACGCACATACATGTAACTTGATGTACACTCACATGCAGAGTCGTAATGCAACAGTAAGTACATCTCCATTCAAAGCGATTACATTCACATGAGCTGACCCACATGTGTACATAACAACACACAGGCATCATTACATCCAGCATGTGCTGTGCTCAGTCACCCAGCACATCAATAATATCCAATACAAGAATCATGCTGGCACAGACAGTCTGACATACATTCACACACGCGCGCGCACACACACACACACACTAGAGGTGTCCATTCTCTAATAATGGGTTAGCTGAGACTGTACTAGACAAACATCAGTATCCCTATCCGGTTATTCTTTATTAGATTCGTTTTATTTGGAATTTTGGTCGAAGTTGTGCTACCATGAAGGCATAGCAGTTAGCTTGGTTTCACAAGACTCTCTCACTTTGTGAAGGGAGTCTGTCCTTGATAATGGGAACTGTTTCCAATTCTGCGTTGTAATGGGCGTAGACTTAACTCCATTCATTTTGAAATTATTGATCCAGCCTTACCGACTTCATTGGTCAGGGATTCCTAATGTTACATCTCGCCACCTCCACTGCAGTAAGGAAGTAAGGAATTGATAAGAGAATTGATAAGAAATACGCAGAATTGACAGTGACATCAGTCTTGATAAGATAATATCAGTTTCCACCCATGGGCATGAATCCGCTAATCAAGAAGTCAAGTCTGGCTGGTTATGTCTTTCAGGGTTCAGAGCTTGGGGGACACTGAGATTCAGCCTGAGTAACGCCAATAAGCGACTAATAACATTCGGCTAACATTGACAGTTATTCGAGCACTTTAAGATGGCCCGGGCCGTTGCTCTCTTTCAAGTGCCCCATGATGAAGTAGAAATATAAAATGTAACGTGGCCTGTTTACAAGTTCTGCAAATGAATGGATTTTCTAAAAGTTTTAATAAAAAAGAAAGCAGTTTGAGTATTGTTAAATCCTGTTAAATAAATCTGATGCCAATGTCAGTCTCATCAGGCCAACATGTCTGACTAGCCGGAGATCCTTTTAAGAAATGTATCTGCACACCCCTTATACAAACATAGCAAAAGCACTAAAACTACAGTCATTTCAATCATAGTTTGATGTGGCAAGACAAAAGACAAATAATACCTCCAGACATCACCATGACTTCCTTTTAATGTCCTGACCCTGTTCAGTGGTGGTCAGCAAAAAACACAGTTTATGTCCGTGTGAATTTGGGTTTGCTTTCGCAAGTGGGCTCAAGCTTCCACAATACGTTTGCCATTTCCTTTTTGTCTGGCCTCCATTCAACATTATAAAACGGCAAACTAGACTTCGGTGGGTAACAAGATTGTCCTCGATTTTTGAAACAGATGCGTTTCTTTGCCGTATGTTCCACGACAAGTCTTTCAGAGAGGCTTTTGGGACTTGCACAGATCAATTTGGAAAGGAATACAAGGCCTTGAGGTTGTGTTTGCAACGAAGGCGCCCACAGCCCTGCAGATCTGGAGCCTCTGAGTCTCTGAATCAAACTCTCCAGTTCTACAACTCTAAAAGTTATTTCATTGTTTTTCATCATTATGCATGTGGAGCCAGATGCTGATAGGCAGAGGTCCCAGAGGCGTTTGGATCAGGCTGGGCATGTGTATTGTCTGTGTATTAATATACAGTTATCAAGAGCTAGGTCTGAAACACAGTACATGTCCCTAGGTCTTTTGTTATGTTAATGCACACATGACACCACCTTGGGGATTTTTTTCACAATATAAGATGGTCATCTAGGAGTCTGTGAGGCTATGTGTGGTCAAAATTTTGTAGCTACAACCAATTGCATCACCATTTTTCTGTCACAGTGGTCATTTTTTGTCGGGGATAACCCAAAATCATAATTAGCACAGTTAGTGCTTCCAAACTCATGCTGATAATGCACATCTTAGTTCCTTATGGTGTGCCGTTGGTCAGTAGATAGATTGAGCACACACACACACACACAATACACACGCATGGACACATACACGGACTACATGAACGCATTTTTCACCCTTTAGTCATTGTCTGCATTCTGGAGCCATGCCTGTTTCTTCAGTGTCCTGTTGACCACGTCGTTGTTGGTGTGGTTGTTCCTAATGAGTGCCTCAGCCCGCCAGCGCTGTAGCTCAGTGGCTCAGAGGAACGCTCCGATTGGTTATGGCAGCGCTCGGCTCGTGTTCCGCAGTGCTCATGCACCCAGTGCTGTAGCCTGAGCCTACTATAGCTCCGCTGTGACTCAACATTCTGCACCTCTTAAGCACCACTTTTTCACTGTTCTTTCTCTGGCCCCTACACCACAGTAATCCAGTGCTGTTGCTCAATACAGACTTTTGTAGTTATTTAGTTTAATCATGGTTTTGGGGTCGCTGTGGTGTTTTGGGATCTTTTTGACCATAGAAGGGACCAGACAGTGAACTGAGGGAGTGGGAGATAGGGGTTGAGCACAGGAAATGGCCTCAAGGTGCTTTTAAGCGTGACTCCCTGTAAACAGTAGGTCTGCATGCATGTGGTGCTGGATATAGGTGCTGCTGCTGCACTCTGACTTGACTGGTGGGTGCAAACGTGTATTTTGGCAACAAGGAGACATCGGGCAAGATTAGCTGTCCCAAACAAACCTAATCGCGGAGATGAAGATGGCTTGCAGTTGCACACTGATTGATTGTCCACAGACCCGTAGTTTTGATGTTTGGTGTTACAGCGAAATTCATTCTTAGGAAACGGGCTGCTGAGGGGGGATCTATCAGCATGCTGGCCAGTTTGCATGATTTGTGTGTGTGTGTGTGTGTGTGTGTTTGTGTTGTGTGTATGTCTGTCTGCCTGAGAAGTGAGCCATAGTATTGCGACTTAATTTCTGCATTTTGTTCCTTTCATCCTGTGCAGTTGCAAGACAACTGGCAGTGTTGCCATTTGTAACTGTAACTTTGTAAGACAAATGGGTTGTGATTGCCAGCAATATATCCCTGAAGTTCATGAGGTGGGAGTTTTCAGGAGAAATGTATGATAATAAAATTTTTTTAAAAACTCGCTTGATCAGGGGTGAATCAGTCTATTCCTGTGCGAAAAAAGAAAGAGATATCAAAATCACTCCTAAATACCTTCAGAGTTCTGACAGGCCCACGTCATCATATCTAGCCTTTTTGTTAACAATCTCCATGAATTATTCATATTCTCTCTCTCTCTCTCTCTCTCTCTCTCTCTCTCTCTCTATCTGTCTCTTCTCTGTCTCTCTTCTCTGTCTTACCTCCCACCAGTCTCTGCATACAGACGCCTATGATCACTACAGCGCCATCTACAGTCTCCTGTCTGAACGGCTAAAGAAACACAAGACCCTCCGGTTGCCACCACCTGCACCGCGGCCCATGGGCTACCCCCTCAACACTGTACAGGTGTGTGTGTGCGTGCGTGCCTGTGTGCGTGCGTGCCTGTGTGTGTTGGTAACTTTATTTGTCAGTGCTGTCGTAATACTGATTTAAACAGAACTATCATATACTACTCCATCGTACATTACTGTATAAAGATGCAGAGTAGCTTGGACAGTGTACAGCAGGCGATGCCATGTTAAGGTTAAGGTGTGTGCGCGCGTGCGTGTGTGTAAGCTTGTGTTTGTTTTCAATGACGCGCATGGGTGAAAGTCAAGCCTACGTCACGGGCCACCACATGAAGCCTGTCAGATAATTGGATTACCCCGGCGACGTCTGTTCATTAAACACATGCACTTTCAAATCACTTCTGTGTCTCGGACTTCTACACATTTCCTTGTGCCCCAAGAAAACATACGAAAAGTTCCTAACACAAGGAGCGCTGTGTGGTTATGTTGCGTTGTGTAGCGTTGTGTTGTTGTGTTTTGTTGTGGTGTGTTGTGTCGTGTATTTGCTGTGTAATGTGGCTAAGGTTAAACAGGCTTAACGGTTTGACCAGAGGCAGACTACCCAAGCCCTGGGACTCTCACACGATACCGACAGGTGACCCACATCCACCGCGTGGGATTGACAGCCCACATCTTGGGCATTACAGTAACTACAGCAAGTTGCTGGCACAATCCCTAAGTGTCCCTTTTAACCTCAAGCTGCACTCATGACACACACACACACACACACTGTCTCTAATCCTGCTTGTTTTCTTCTCCCCTGCAGGATCAGACTGGCCCGGTCAGCATGAACGTCCCCCACGTCCAGCTCATTAACCCTGAGAATCAGATTGTGGAGGTTAGTTGGGCGTTGGTGGCACTGACGCCAAGACTTGGGCTGCGTATGACGCCCGCACCTGCAGCTAACTGGTTAAGAGTCCACAGGACCACCCCACACACAGGATTAGTATTCTAGAGTTGGAGCTACAGACGTCACTGGCGAGCTCCACATGTGTCAGTGAGCAACTGTGACGTCAGGCCAAGTTCAGAGCAGCCAAGCTGATATTTTGAGGGGCAGCCCTTAAACGAGCCATTTTAAGATGAAGCGTAAATGTTTTTGTGGATGTTCATGACGTGCATACAATTAAGGTTGACTTGCCACTTGCCAAAATGGAGGGGTTATTTCAGAAAATGCATTAACTCTGTCTCGCACACCACACACACACACACACACACACACACACACACACACACACACACACTTTGTGCTGTACTTGGGAAGAGATGGTGCAAGAGATGTATCAGATGTAATCCTTCCCAGAACCCTTCCTCTCACTAACACACACTCACACGAACACACACTTTATGCTGTACTTGTAATGGGAGTGTGATAAATGTTCAATGTTGTCCTTTCTAGAATCCTCCTTCTGACACACACACACACGCACACACACACACAGACAAGCACATTTGCATACTTGCTGTACTTGTGATGTGACAGTCTGATGGAAATATTAGATGTAGTCTTCTATAGAATCCTTCCTGCCACTGACACACACACACACACACACACACACACACACACACACACACACACACACACACACACACTTCCTTCCTCTTACACACACTCAGACTGAATCATCCTCACCATGAGTCCCTCTCTCTCCTTGGCTAGCCGGACGGCACCATGGCTCTGGACAGTGATGAGGGCGAGGAGCCATCACCCGAGGCCATGGCCCGCTACCTTTCCATGCGCCGCCACACAGTGGGCGTGCCGGACCCCAGGTACCGCAACGAACACACACACACACACGGTCTCTCTCACACACACACACACACACACACACACACGCTCACTCTCTCTTTCCCACTCACTCACACTCTCTCTCTATCTCTCACACACACACTCACACACACACACACACACACACACACACACACACACACACACACTCTCCATCTCACTCACACACACACACTCTCCCTTTAATACATACACACAGACTCACAAACACATTCTCACTCTCAATCAGCAGTAGCCTTCACTCCAGCCTTCACTTCTCCATCTGTCATTAGTTTCCATCTCCCTGTGATGCCCCTGCCTGTCTGTCTTTCCTTTCTCTCTCTCTCCCTCCTTCCCTCTCTCTCTCTCTTTTCCTACAACATTGTTGTCCATAGTATGTCACCTCCCTATTTTGCTTTCCCCTTCTATTGTACTGTCTCTTGGTGTCATCTCTGCTGGTCTCTTCCCTCTGTTGTCTCCCTGTCCCCAGTGCCCCTCTATTGTCTATCTGCAAGTCCCTGCATTGTCTTTTGCCCTTTGATCTTTACATGTCCGCTCTGAAACATACACGTGTCTATCCTGTTTATGAGCAGATGTGCATCTCCTGACTCTTTGTCTCTCCTGTGTGCGTGTGTGTGGTGTGTGTGTGTGTCTGTGTGTGTGTCTGTGTGTGTGTCTGTGTGTTCTGTGTGTGTGTCTGTGTGTGTGTCTGTGTGTGTGTCTCTGTGTCTCACTGTGTGTGTGTGCGTGTGTGCGTGTGTGCGTGCGTGCGTGCGTGCGTGTGTGTAGGACCGAGATGCAGGAGGAGCTCCAAAAGTTGACCCCTGGCTTCCCGCGCACCGTCCCCCAGCCCCCCTTCCCCACGCTGGCTCCGACCCCCATGGGCCCGATGCACACTCTCATGCCCACACAGAGCCTGCAGCCCACCCAGCAGCTGGAGTACAAGGTAGGGTTGTGTGTGTGTGTGTGTGTGTGTGTGTGTGTGTGTGTTTCATTGTATTGTTTTGAGGCTCTGTAGCACAAGGTTGGCTTCTCTCTCTTTGTGTTTCATTCTAGTGGAAACTGTGTGTCTGTCTGCCTCTGTTTGCAGAGGCTTTATGTGCTTTTATTCTGTAATTAAATAGCATTGTGTGTGCATGTGTTTGTGTGTGTGTTTGGGTTTGTGAGTCTACTGGTGACGTGTGTATATGTGTGTGACGTGCGTGTGTGTGTGTCTACTGCTGATGGTGTGCGTATGTTTGTAGTTGCGTAGTGAGTGAGTGTCCCTGACCCTGCCGTGTCTCTCCCCCCCCCCAGGAGCAGTGTCTGCTGCAGCCCCCCACCCTGCAGCTGCTCAACGGCATGGGCCCTCTGGGCCGCCGGGCGTCCGACGGTGGGGCCAACATCCAGCTGCACGCCCAGCAGCTGCTCAAGAGGCCCCGTGGACAGTCACCACTGGTGGCCCCTGTGAGTAACCCCTGTTTGTGTGTGTGTGTGTGTGTGTGTGTGTGTGTGTGAGAAAGTGGTGGTAAAAAAACACTCATATTTCAGACAGGAAAGTAAAATAAATATCATTTTAATAGAGATGAATATCTTTGTAAATACATTAATTTTTGTGTCTGTTTGCAAAATGTATGTCTGATTATTGTATGCACAGGCCTGTTGAGTGCATCAGTTCTCTGTCTAAGATGAGCAGGTGTGTTATGGCCCACCTGCGTCAGATGGGCAGGTGTGTGATGGCCCATCTCACTAATCCCCTCTGTGTGTGACTGGGCCATTACCTGCGCCGATGGACTTACCCGGGGGACACCATTAGATTAATGGCTAATGGACTAATGGATGGGGTGAATAAGGCAGGCCCTGGTCGTCAAGCTGTGGGGACCATCTCACACCTCCCTATATCTCTCTTTCTCCCTCTCTTTCTGTCTCTCCCTTTCTTTCTCTCTCTCTAGCACCCCATCACAGCCGTGGCCCCCGTGGATGAGGAGAACTCTGACGGTGAGCCGGACCAGGAGGCAGTGCAGAGGTGAGTATTGGCAACACCACCATCCTCACCAGCGAGGCTTAGGCTTAGGCTTGGGCTTGGGAGCGGGGGGGGGGGGCGGACACCAACCTGGGGTGAATGGCATCGCAGGCGGGGCATCGCCGGGACGCTTCTGCTTTGTCTGGGGCTGTTTTTCGGGCTGCTGCGTGTTTCTGGGCCTGTGGTGTTGGATGGTTAGCAGGTTTGTTTGGGGGGAGGGTAGGGGTGAGTTTGGTGAGTTGTGTGTCCCAGCTCTGCTTCACTGCAAAAGGCTTTGGGGGGGGGGGTTACACCTCTGTGGGGGCTTGTCTTCCTCCTCTTCCTTCATCTTGCTCTGGCTTTTTCTCTCATCAGTGCCCCGATCAGCACCTCTTGTGTCCTAGACTAAGCCAAAAAAAGAAAAACAAACACAACTCCCCCTGTCTACCCCTCCCCTTTACTACCCTTCATCCTCCTCCTTCTCCTCCTCCTCCTCCTCTGCCTCTCTCCACTTCTAAGCGCTTCAAGATGACAGTCCCCTCAATCTGTCGCACTTCGACTGACCGCTACATTGTAATTTTTCTCACCTGGCTTCGCTCTCAACCTAAGCTTGCTCAACCAAATCAGTGTACATTGATAATCATTCAGGTATATTATTGATTGATTGATTGATTGATTAATGGGGTAAGGCCTCATCGTATCAATTCCCTCGTTATTGTCCTATTGTAGCAGGGAGCTCATAGAGCTGACCCCTTACTGCTTACTTTTTCCCCCACCCCTCTCCCATCCCCCTTTTCCCCCTTCCCCCTCTCCCTCTACCTCCCATTCCTCCCGTGGCCCTCCCCCCTCCCCCCAGGTACTTGGCGAACAGCTCCAAGCGGCACACCATGCACGCGCCCATGAGCACGGGCCCCTCCGCCGCTGAGCTGCCCGCCGATCCCCAGAGGTCCCAGGGCTCCCGGCCGTGGGGCTGGGCCCCAGACCAGCACCCTCGGTGAGGGCCCTTCACTCCCCCTCCCCCCTCCCCCTCCCTCCCTCTACCCCTGTCCCCCTGCCCTCCAGCCACTTCCACACACCTCCACCTGCACACCTCCACCCACGGCGAAGCAGACATGGCAGCACCCAGCTATCCACTTCGCCCACAGTAACGTCACACAAGCAGAGATGGGAGGAGCGGAAGGAAAAGAGGGGGGTCGGGGGAGAGGGGAGGGTGGACAACACGTGGCCTGAGTGGGGAGAGAAGGGGTAAGAGAGAAAAAAAAGAGAAAGAGAGAGGGAGAGAGAGAGAGAGCATCGACAGCCAGCGGGGGACACCATGCCTGACACCCAAAGATGGCATGCTCTTGACTTACACACACAGACACACACACATACAAATGTATACTATATGTACACATTGCACAGTTACAAGCAAATTTTTCATATATCCAAATATGTCATGTAAACATAGATAAACACATACATACATGTCCCTGAACAAACGCATGCACTCGCCTTCAACCACACACACAAACGCACACACCCACTGCATCCTGGATGGTTGATTTGTTGCACGCCACTTTGAAGCTGTGAATGGTTTGCTCTCACCCCCAACACACACACACACAAACACACACACGCACGCACACACACACATACACAGTGTGTTTTGTTTTGCTTTGTTTTTAGTTTTCTCGTTTTGTTTTGCTTTTTGTTTTGTGTTATTTTTGTATCTGGCTTGCTGTATGCCACACCCAAAGTGTCTGGTGCCGGCGCTGCCTGGAAAGCCCTTATGTGCTAAGCCTGTTGGGCCCTTGATCCGTTGACCTGAGCGTGCTGACAGATTCATCAATGGGGTGGAACCGGGGATAGCGAGGTCATCCCAGCCCAGGTCTGACCTGTCCCTGCATCAAAAGCAGAAGTCAAGGTTGACCAAGGCTGCCCTTACACAAGGCCCTGGTTGCTAAGGCGGCCCATTTGTTTTGTCCGTAGCGATGGAAATACAATTTCCTGAAAACAAGATTTTATGCGATGATTTAACAAAAAAAAAACGTTGAGGGCAAGAAGGGGAAAATTCCTGCCCCTAAAGTAATAGTATTATGTAACACCATTTTATGTGTGTTCAGAAATAGAATAGATTGCTGTGACCCCCTCCACCCCCTCCCTGGGCCGTATACTAAGCTGTATCTGACCTTGAGCAAGCCTTTTTTTTTTTTTTTTTGGATTATAGGCTGGGAAAAAATGGAAAACGCAGAGATCGCTTGCAGATTTTTTCTCTCTGACTGTCAGCGGACCATCAGGATGTCTTTATGGTCTGCCATATGTCCGTGTCGCACACGGCTACGGTCAGATGGCGTTTCCATTTTTAGCACCTCACGTTCTGTAACAGTGGGCTCCACCACTGGATGTTATGAGCGGGCATGAGAAGTAACTGAGGAACAGCGGAAGTCCATTTGACTCTTAAGCTAAGATGAGCCTCTCTGTGTTCACGAAGCTGGATGGAGACAGTGGCTGCTGTGCGAGCCGTAATCACTCTCTCCGCTCCGTTAGGGAGAGTCCTGCAGGCCTCAGCTTTTCAGTATACTTGGCCAATAAAGCTGATTCTGATTCTGACTCTAGTGGTTGAGTTCTGTGCGTCATTACAGTCATTGATGTTTAAGTCTCCATATGGCATTGGGCAGATTGACGGGGATTATATTTTTGCCGTTAGGAGAGAGGTGACTGATAGGAGAAATATGAAGTGTTTGTGTCGGCCATCTTTTTAACCATGTTTGGTTAAAGGTTAAAGGTGAGCTGTGCTGAGAGAATTACAAAACCGGTATAAGAGATATTAGTCAGTCAAAGCAGCTATAATGTCACATTGTATAAAACATTTTAGAAAAGATTTTTAGATGTTTGAGAGATGATCTCTCAGCCTATCCAGAACTTCCTTACAACACCAAGAACTTCAAACCTGAAACAGCAAATATGTGTGATGCTGTGTGCATGTTAACGCGTGCAGTGAAAGGGATGCACAGGTGGCTGTGACAGTCAGTGTCAGACATCTGATGGGTGGTGTTGCAGGCAGCTGGTTTAGGATTGAGGGACTCCTCAGACGCAATCCCTGCTTGCTGTCAGCACACCCAGAATAGCACTAAGTGGACTAATAACCTGTAAAGGCCAATGTTAATAAGATTAACTTCTGCGTCTGTGTTTGTGTGTGTGTGTGTGTGTCATGCCTACGTATGTTTGTGTACGTCATGTGTTACCATTTGTGAGTTATTTACGTTTTGCGTCCATGTGATTGTTTGTGCATTGTGTGTGTGTGTGTGTGTGTGTGTTGACTCTATGCCCGCTTTCCTCCAGGACCTCTTACAAGGACAGTAACACCCTGCATCTGCCTATGGAGCGCTTCTCTCCAGTGAGGCGTTTCTCAGACGGGGCTGCCACCATCCAGGCCATCAAAGCCCACCTGGAGAACAACACCCTCATCCGACAGCTCAAACAGGTACACTCACACACATGCACACGCACGCACACACACACACACACACACACACATACATACACATACACACACACACGACACATGAAGTAGTATTTCTTTGCATATACACACGCATAAACACACACACACACGTACAGATAATCAAAACACTGCATTGAACACCTATATCGCTCCATTTGCAACATATTTGCGCCAACAAATGCGCACACCCATTAACTAGCTCACCTCCGCAGCGTGTTCAACCCCAGCGTCCATACTCTTTTCTCCAATCACCTGGAGCCGCCGTATGACTTTTCTGTAGTCTGAGCCCTTTATCCTCATCAGGGATTTCACACTCAATTGTGACTTGTCGGCGGCAGGGATGGACTTGTTGTCCCCCATCCCCACCTGCCCCTGCGCCTCCCCTCCCCCCATTAAAGTCACTTGGGTGTAGTCAAAGCAGTGCCCTCACCGTCCTTGTCCCCATGTGCATTACACCCTACTGATGGCCATCTCCTGCCCTGGTCTAGCAAGATCAGGGAGAACATAGCACAATCCTCCTGTGATTATGCTTGTCCTGTCGGGGGGGGGGGGGGGGTGGAGGTTTAATTTGGGGCAGGATGGCAGTGAAGGTGCCACACGAAAGGGCATCCA